>CM067363.1:3267126-3339626 GCA_034401795.1 Chaetoderma sp. LZ-2023a | reverse complement strand
GTCACGCTGCGCCGGTATGGGATACCCTTTAGGGCATTTTACGTTAGACTTATGTTTCTGAACCTACACTGCACTGCCACCATTATTACTGTATAATATCTATGTAGGGAGCGAGTCGTAACTAAGTTGTAAACAACTTGTGACTCAATCCCAATTGTCTCTTAGAACAATAAAAATATGTTTAAATCAAATCAATAGTATGGTGATATGTTAAGAATGTAATCAATAATCTTGAGAACGAGTTAAATTCGCTTCATAACATTTATAACTCAATGCCACAGCTCATATCACTACTTGTAGTTGGCACCCATACTGAATTTCTGACACATCGTCCATTTTGACAGAGTTCTTTCACATCCCTACTCCGATTTACTTATGAAGTTTCAAACCGATCTGAAAAACAGTCGCAAGATTAATCATCTGAAATCGGCATGGTTGCGGCTGATCTCTGCTGAACATACTGGATTTGCAACAAATCTTGAACAATGGCAGTATTGTAAAATATATTTAGAACTGATGAAAAGACTATAATGGCAGTCAAAATATGTAACATCATCAGCAGATGTCTTCCGACAGAGGGCTCCAGTGTAAATGTGCATTCCCCTGGATGGTTTTGAACCTAAAACGCCTAGCACAGTTCACGAATTGGGCGTTGAAAATATACACCTGTGCAAAAGTTAAGCACCAGCAAAAACAATAGAACGTAGAAACATGATGGTACAACTAGGCTGCCATACTTTTTGTCCCCGCGTTAGCTGACATAATTCCAAGTACGAAATGCACATGCATGCATGACTTCACGCCGCTTGATGTCCGTGCGTGGCGGGAAACAGCACACGTGTTCAGTTATGTAAAAGTCCAGTTTGAGGTGTAGAACATTACATACAGATTTAGGCGACAAGATTAGGAATTTTGTGTTCATGACCGTGGTTTATTTGTACAGAGAGAATTAGCTCTTGATTGTGAACCGCTATGGCAAGACGAAGGTTAAGTGATCGTGTGAAATGGCAAATCATAGGCATGCATACCACTGGTATGTCATGCAGAGAGATTGGCAGACAGCAGAACATTAACCATACTGTAATCAGTCGTTTGATTGCAAAACATGGGCAAACTAACGAGGTGAACGACAGGCCTAGATCTGGAAGACCGAAGAAGACTACTGCCCGTGATGATCGTCACCAACAGCAGAGTGCTCAGCCAGCAATGGGAAACGCGCAATAGAGTGTCAATGTCTACCGTCAAAAGGAGACTGTATGCTGCTGGCATGAAAGCTAGGAGACCTGTCAGACGTCCTCTCCTCACTGCACACCACAAAGAGGAGCGTCTGAGGTGGTGCAACGAAAGAAGACACTGGAACATGAGATCCCGGAGACGGGTACACTGGTCCGATGAAAGTCGGTTCCTGCTTCATGCCACAGATGGTCGAACTCGTGTATGGCGGTCCAGACGCATGGCGTACGACCAACGTAACATCATGGAAGAAGTTCCATTTGGTGGAGGTTCCGTTATGATATGGGGGTGCATCTCATTTGATTGTAAGCTGGATCTGTTGACTGTACCTGGAACACTAAATGGACAAAGATATCAAGATTCCATACTGGATAGAGTTGTGGTCCCTCATTTTGTAAATCATGCACCTGGAACCCACCCTATATTCATGGATGACAACGCCCGACCACATCGTGCTAGAGCTGTGCATGAATACCTCCGCCAGAATGCCATCGAAACCCTACCATGGCCTGCAAGGAGCCCTTACATGAACCCTATTGAGCATATCTGGGACATTCTGGGAAACATGGTGAGAAGGAGGGATCCTCCTGTGCAGAACCTACAGGAATTAACAGACGCACTCCATCTTGAATGGCAACGAATACCACAATGGCGTATCAGTCGGTTGGTGACCAGCATGAGACGTCGTGTCCAGGCCGTCATCCAGGCACAAGGTGGATATACCCGGTATTAATAATGACAGTCTCAAACTCGTGCACAGATGTTAAACTTCGTTTTCAGACACCATTAATGACAATCTAGCCACGGTGTCAACTGCAGGGCAATAGTTGTCAGTTGTGTCAACGTAACCATATTCAGGCCTCGTTTTCAAGTTCAAACAAAAACATACAGTGTTTCCCCACCATCATAATCAGCATTCCTCTAGTTGCATTATTACCTCTTGCACTAAGATGGATGGGTACATAAATGTTTATGCTATTGCTTTCTTCATAGCACATGAATATACCCTCGCATGTGCGTAAAAATAGGGTGGTGCTTAACTTTTGCACAGGTGTATATGTTACTTACTTATTTTGAAGTAACACTGAAACTTAACATATGGATGAATTGAATTTGTCTCAATTTATACCATTCCAGCACTGTTAACACAACCTGCTATAGATATATATCAGTGTTTCTATCATTCAGTATTAGTATCTACCATTCCAGCACTGTTAACACAACCTGCTATAGATATATATCAGTGTTTCTATCATTCAGTATTAGTATCTACCATACCAGCACTGTTAACACAACCTGCTATAGATATATATCAGTGTTTCTATCATTCAGTATTAGTATCTACCATTCCAGCACTGTTAACACAACCTGCTATAGATATATATCAGTGTTTCTATCATTCAGTATTAGTATCTACCATTCCAGCACTGTTAACACAACCTGCTATAGATATATATCAGTGTTTCTATCATTCAGTATTAGTATCCTGTCATGTTTTAACCCTTTAACCCTCATATCAGCCAAGAACAGTCTTGAGAAATGTCCATTTACAGACAAAGCGAAGACTATTTGAAAAGTTACCACTAGAATTACTGGCTTGATAACCGATCCAGTCATTCCAGTGGTAAATTTTCAAAAATAGTCTCTTAGTCTGCAAATGGACATCTTCTATTAGAAAATAGAAATTTTCTTGAACAAATTCAAGGGTTAAATGGTTAAGTACTATGAATCTGAACATGTTATCCCATGACAAACTACAGATATTTATTCAATAGAAATAAATACATTACAAATCTTCGCAAACTAAATATCCAATGTGTAGTGAATTTGACATTTTTTGTTGCGAGGATCACTATTGACCAGTATAAGTTAGTCTGTGGCAAAAAAAGCTTGGAGAAGTATTGAAAATTCAACATGTTCTGCTAGACGATTTATTGAAAGTATGGAAAATTTTAATTTTATCATGTGTGATTTCTAGTTACAAAATAATATGAATAGTATTGATACAAGAGTATCACTATTATCTTTATTATTTTGCGAGCTCGGCGACTAATTGTGAGTTTTCTGCAAAAGTTTTGAAATGGAAATTGATTGGAGGCTTCATAAAATTGGTCTGGAATTTGATAAATTAGTTATGGACACTGTATGGAATTTCATTCTGTAGGTCTATGAATCTTGTTAACTATGTAGTATTGTAGCACAGCCTCTGGTATTGAAGAATGTCCATTTGCTGACCAAGAGAAGACTATTTTTGAAAATTTACCACTGAAATACCTGGCTAAGTTGATAAGCAAGCTAGTCAGTTAATCTGTGACGATTTCTAAAAATAGTCCTGTTGGCCTGAAAAAATTAGCATTCAGTGAGCAAAATCTTGACCAATCTCGGCGATTAAAGGGTTAAGTTGACCAATCCTGACCATTAATCCATTTAACTCTCAAGCCTGCCAAAACAGCTTTAGCAGGAATCTTGAGAAATGTTCATTTTGCAGACCAAGGACTGGCAAAGCTATTTTTGAAAATTTACTACTGGAATGACTGGCTCAATAACTGAGCCAGTCATTCCAGTGGTAAACTTGTCAAAATCATCTCTTGGTCTGCAAATTGACATTTTCTTTGACAAATGGGTTGAGCCAAAAGCTCTAATTATGTCTTATGCTATGGCTGGAATTATGTAAGATGAAGAATAGAGTTAATATTTGATGTGCTTTGAACAACTCGTTCATGATTTAATATTGTACCCATATATGGGTGTCCATCCATTCTCATGCTGTGAATTGGTAATTATAGCAAGGTTCGTACTGATCATGGAAATCCTCGAAAGTCATGGAATTTTAAAATCTAAATTCCAGACCTAGAAACTCATGGGAAATCAGTGTTTTTAATCATAGGTCATGGAAAAGTCATGGAAAATGATAATCATGGAAAATAAAAAGAAATCTGTTGGCATAAACATGATAAATAATCTCTATGCAATACAAATTACGGCAACAGCTTATAAAAACAAGGCTGTGGCTTGGTTGTTGCAACATTCAGATATTTTGCAGGATAACTCTGATCTTATTTTTGGGGCTATATCATAAATTTTATAAAATCTAGATATTAATTCTCAGAGGTCATGGAATTTGTTAATTTTGGTCTTGAAAAGTCATGGAATTTCAAGCACAGAAAGGTGTACCATCCGTGTTATAGATTGTGCTCTAATGTTTGTACACAGGTCTCTGACCAGTTTGTGGATCTCATTCAAGAACCTTCACTATCCAAAATACTAATTTGCATGGGTCAAAGCATTATTTAGCTATATGGGCAGTGATCTGTAATCTTTAAGGCGCCTTGGAAACAAGCCTTGGATCTAACTACTGAATCTTATTAATTTTTAATTTTACTATTAAAGTCTTTCTAACAACTTCAAGACAAACCATTTTGCTGATTTAAGCAGATTTCTGAACACAGTAATAGTGGATGTCTTATTCTTAATTAGAAATGTTTTTCATAAAAATAGCAAAGTTCTTGTCATTCCAGTATCATTTTTCAAGGTTTGTCCAATTCAGGGTTGGGCCCAAGTGCAGGGTATTGCATTTAAATGCAAATGCAAATGTTTGCAACTTATTCAAAATGCAGGTGCAAATGCAAACGCATTTGAATATTTGGACACACGTCTGGTACTGAAATTCTGGAACAGACATGCATCTGTCATCTATGTATCTGCTGGTAGTGAGCATCTTTAGGAAAACTTTTGCAGACCAAGAGATTATTTTTGCAATTTACCACTGGAATGACTGTCTCGCTTATTGAACCAGTCATTGGGGTTTCAAATAATAGTCTTCTCTTTATCTGCACGTGGAACTTTACTATGAAAAACTTAGTAATTATATCACCATTAAAGTGTAACCATTAAAGCATTGAATTCTCAGATTCCTAAATATTATGTTGACTATTTTGAAGGGTAATTTCATTGATAGCTATTGTGCATATGGAAGCAACATGTGTCAGTCAAATTGCTTTCAAAATAAGTATCCAATATTATTTTCAGTATTTTGAAAGGAATTTGATCGATTGCTGTTACTGCGCCTATGGCAGCAACAGGTTCCAGTCAAAATGCAATCAAAATAGTTATCAGCTTATGCAATTATTTGTATGAATTTAACAAATATTATGTTGAATATTTTGAAGATAATTTGACTGACAGCTATGGGTAAAAGTGTCCAGTCATATTTGTCTCAAAATGTTCATCAGCTTATTCAAGATGTGAACTAATTCTGCCACTTAAAGATTCAATGTTGAAATGTTAACTTTATCTGAGATCATCTTAGTCACACATGACTGAGTATGTGTGTATAGTCTGACTGAATGACAGGCAACTCCAATTACAATGGGTGAACAGTAAACTAACCCATGTCACGCAGAATTAGCAGCATCTATTATGTATTACTCCTGGTAAATGTCCATTTGCAATCCAACAACATAACTTTTGAAGATGTACCACTGGATTTCCTAGCCAGTCATTTCAGTCATAAATTTTCGAATATGTTCTCTTGTAATGCAAAAGGCCATTCAATAAGTCAATCTTGACAATTAAAGGATTAAGAGATTTCTAAATCAATGGAGTTAACAACCTTATAGACTGAGCAAGATATATATCGAACAGTTGCCATCTAGCTGGGATAGTAATGGCGGCAGAACAGAAAGCATTACGTCTGCACATCTATTCAAAGTGGCCAAAGTGAAGATCGCACCAAAGTACGCCAGGAACGCAATAACATTCTGCGCCACATTAGTGAACGCTTAAAAGATCTTGCTATCCAACAAGCAGACGCCCTAGCAGATGAAACCACTGGCACGGATGACTGCCACAACATGTTTCGGGCAACCCGAGCCCTGAGAGTTGCTGACTACACACCACCACTAACTGTACACAACTCTGAAGGACACTTTATCGGGACTGTCCAGGGCAAAGCCGAGGCAATTCGAGAATGGTTCAAGGAACAGTTCACTGACCACGACGATGAGCCCTTGCACCCATTCTCAGGAGACCGCAGGGCATTACTAACACCAATTAATACAGCAGAGGTTGAGAAGGCACTGAAAGCCCTGAAAAACGGGCGTGCATCTGGACCTGATGGCATGAGCAATGAACTATTCAAATATGCAAGTGACATTATCTCAAAACCGATCACGCACATAATCAATTCAGTTTTTATGCACCACCACCCCATCGACGCTGTAGGCCAAGGCATCCTTATCGCGCTACCCAAGCCCAAGAAGCCACCTGCCCCCCCCCCCCAGTCAATATGCGGCCCATTGTGCTACTTAACAGCATACGGAAAATCCATCCAATGTTGCTCTATGCCGTATCCGAGACAAGATCGACGTCTTCACCGGACCATGTCAAAGTGGCTTCAAACGTGGACCTAGCTGCGCAGACATTGTATGGGCTCAACGCATGCTTGTGTCGGTAGCCATGTCCAAACACTGGGATTTCCACAAAATGGGCATTGACATGTCCCGAGCCTTCGACACAACTAAGCGCTCAAAGATCCTAGATGTACTACGCCAGGCCAGTTGCAATGAAGATGAGCTACGACTAGTGAGACTACTGCTTGCAGACACCAAGCTGAGAGTACGAGTCAAGTCGGTGAAGTCTGTAGAGTTTGAGACATCAATCGGCTCCCCACAGGGAGATGGTCTATCCCCTGTTCTCTTCACCTGTTACCTGGCTGCCGCATTGAAATCCGTGCGGGGAAATTCCATAAGACCAACCCCCCGCCCCCCCCCCCCACCCTGTCAATACTGGGCATGCCGCTAGAGATGGAATATGCCAACGATGTGGACTTTATAGATGAGGAAAAGAAACCCCTTGACGAACTTCTCCCAATAGCTGCAAGCAAACTAAAAATTGAGAATATCTATGAATGAATCAAAAACAGAGTTCACCCACATATACCTATCTACAAAGCATGAAACTAAAGTAAATGACGATCCACTCCGTGGCGGTGAACCATGGAAGAAAAGTAAAATCTTGGGCTCACTGCTTTGCAGTACTGCTGACATTGCTGCACGCTCCATCATGGGGAGCATAACTTTCCAGTCCTTCTGGAAGCTATGGATTCGTAGATCAAAGATGCCCTTGGTAAAAATACTACGTCTATACAATGCAACCTGCGTATCCTTGATGATGTATAGCTGTAACAGCTTGGCAGCTCCAAAGGCAGCTCTAGACAAACGTGACGCCTGCCACCGCAAACACCTACGCACCATCACTGGACACCGATGGCCAGAAAGCATAATTTCCAACGATGCACTATACAAGATGTGTAATACGCCGCCGCTGTCTGTAAAGGTCGCCCAGCAAAGATGGTCCATGTTTGGCCATGTGTTAAGGATGCCAGAAGACACACCAGCACAGAGAACCTTGGAATTCGCCCTACTCGGAGCCAGCAAATACAGAGCCAGGAGAGGACGTCATTGCATAAATCTGCTAAGCGTGCTACGAAGTGACCTCAAGAAATCAGGATTAGGTACACTCAAGTCAAGAATGGACCTGAGGAAGCTAAGGATTTTGGCTGAGGACAAGACACAGTGGGCAAAAGCGAAGAAGGATTGATTGCAGCTGTAGGATGTTTCTACTACTACAGCCGCAGAATACAGTAATCATACATACATACATACATATATAAAACTAAGATCACACTAATTACTTTGAAAGGATCTTGACAATTATAGAGCACTTGTTGAATAGATTGTACAGTCGAGTGCTCAATTGATCACCTGTGTCTTGGGGCCAAAGAATTGTGATTATTTAAGACAGATGATCTATGAATATTGTTCATTCTCCTGAAAATCAACATATTGATTACCGCAGCAACAACGTTTAGTCCAGTTGTTACATTAACCCTTTGATAGCCAAACCAGCCAAAACCAGCCTTTGCCATGGTCTTTAGAAATACCCATTTGCAGGCCACGAGAAGAAAATCACTGAGCCAATCATACATGAGATTCAAATGCAAGTGCAAATGCGTCAGAAATTTCATAATTGCATTTAAGTGCAACTGCAAGTGCGTTTAAATGCAAATGCAAATGCATATGCACTTGTACCCAAGCCTGCTGCCCATACTCAGTAAATTATAGCCTGGATGTGGAAGACTGGTGCAATCAAACATCTCACTGAGGCAACCCTTAAATTATTGTTTGTTTGGCAATTAGGGAACTCAAATCTTATTAACATGCCATGGACAATGTATGCAAGTTTTAGCTCACCTAGCCAGAATGGCCAAGTGAGGGTATGCCATGGCGACCATCCGTCTGTTATCCGTCGTCCATCCGCTTTAAAACCTAAATCGCTTAGCAGATTTTAACGAAATTTGACTGAATGCATCCTATTGTGGTAGGTTCTAGAACCTCTATTCAGAGTTTTGATTGATCAATTGTGTTGATGAAAGTCTTAGATTTTAAGAAAGATTTAGGGGAAATTGTCAAAATGCATCGCCTCCCTAGCCGCTTGACAGATTTCAACTAAGTTTGGTTAGAATCACCATATTGTGACAGGTTTCAGGATTTCTATTAAGAATTTTGCTTCACCATTTTTGTGGGTGAAAATCTTAGATTTTATGAAAGATATACCAGAAATTGTCAACACACATCCCTTTATCCGCTTGACGGATTTCAACCAAATTTGATTAGAATTACCATATGGAAGCTATAGGATGCTGCGCTCCAGGACCTCTATTCAGAATTGTGCTTGGTAAATTGTTTGGGTGAAAATTCTAGCTTTTATGAAAAATTGACCGGATATTGTCAAAATGCATCTCTTCCTTAAGTAACCAATTGATAGATTTTATCCAAATATGGCTGGATCCTACTGTAGTAAAATTATGCACCATATCATGCATGCAAATGGTTCAAAAGCTAATGATTCAGGTGAGCGTCCCATGCCCTTTTGGCCCTCTTGTTCATACAGTCTTGTTGTCTCTGAGAGTTGGCTTTGTCTTAGCCATTAACAGTGTGCAGTAGCGCAATTTCAATTAATTACACAAATTATCATTCAAAAGGAAATTGAATGGTAACATCTCTCTGATGTAATTGCTAAAAGCACTCATTGAATCTGCACACCAATGACTAGTTCATAATTGTCAGGGTGGTAGAATTTACTTGTTACTATAGGCCAGCTGGCTAGGAGCCTGTGCAGCTTTAGCACAGACCAGGATTTCAGTTGACAATATTTAAACAAGTGCGCCACACTATAATTGGAACAAAGGCAGCTTTGTCCTAAATGTCAAAAACTTGAAAGACAGACTAACAAAATGACTTGCGAGGCATGATTAAAATGCCATTTAACAGAATTTCTTCGTCCTCTTAAACAGTCAAAACATCTTGATCATACATTGTAGGTACACGATTCAAAGGCTGTTTGTTGAGTACAGTTCTCAGGTGAAAACTCACATCTGAAAATGATCATAAAGATTATGCTAACCATTTTGGTCGTCCTGCGTTTCCAATGTCTCAATTACAAGACAACTCTGGATCTAAGCTGTTGAATATTTTGAAAATAATTTGATTGTGAGCTGTTGTAACTCCAAGTCAAATTAGTTTCAATATATTCAACAAAATATTCCTTAGAGCAAAAATAATTTGTATTGTATGGTCTATAAGGATGAAAGGGTTAACCCTATTGTAGAACATGATTTTATTAACCCTTTCAAAATGCAGATCAAATACTATAATGTTTCGAAATGTTTTAATTTTGAAATGAATTTGATTGGCTGATGTTGCAGCTTTACCATCCAACCAACAGATTAAACAAAAATGGAAATAATTATGTGGATTCCAGGCGTGAATAGCGTTAAGTTGGACTCCTGCACTAATATTGTGGAATGTATTAATTATATGCATTGTATCAAGTGTAAATAATTCATTCTGCTACATTTATGAATCGTTAAATATCACTTCTACAATGTATTGTTAGAGTCGCGTTTATTACAGCACCGCCACCCCACCCCGTGTTCATTACAGCCACCACCCTATGTGTATATGTAGGGGTGGCATATGGTGGTGGGTGTGATTGATATTTTGAGAATAGGTTTCAGTTATCCAAGGTCACTTAACATTGAAAATAATGCATGCCGCCTGATTGTAGCCCAGACACTTAGCCAGGGCCCACGTAGCTTGCTAAAGCACCCCCGCCCCCTCCCCCACCCCTTATTTCAGTCTTGCTCGCAACTCCAGATACCATAATTCATTAAATCCAGGACCAACCCACCCAACAATGGATTTGCACCAATATATTCGCGAGTATGGCCACAGAATTGCTTTATACCTGTAGCACGAAATATGGAAGCAGCAGCAAACGGGTTCCAATTCCCATACGTAAGGAGTACCAGTCGGCACCAGTATTCGTGTGGCATAAAACACTATTTTAGAGCACCTGTGTAATATAAATTAATAATCTCTTCGGTTTCCTATTTAACACGTTATTCTCCATTCGATTGTATGCGCTATGCCCAACAAATAAGGGCAGGAATAGCCTAAAATACATCTTATAGTGTCTAAGCATACAGGTTTTGCAGTGTATGAGAGCGGCCATTTTGGAAAAAAGTAGTTCCGTCATAGCTATGACGCAACAAAATGGCCAGTCATTATCTTAGAGGTGTATTCTCGGCGTAGCACGAAGTTACGGCTCTATGTTTAGATTGACTCCGAATATGAAAAGCCTATCACTTCAAACAAGGGACATAATTCTGGTTCTTTAAGGCATTTTAAAGTATTGAACAATATTGGGAATATACATCTGTGTCACGTTTCGTAAATGGTTAATGGATTATAGTAAGTTTTTGCAGAAATATCCCTTCAGTACGCTTTAGCCGTTTGACAATAGTGTCAAGGATGACTTTCCCGTTGATCAATAATATCAAAGATGCAGATATTCTTGCAGTTCCTCGTCCAAATCTTTGACAATAACCACTGTCTCATTGGTAAATGCCATCTGTTGGGCAGCCCACAGCATTTGGCAATGGTGTCAGGAATTGCTACACTATTGATCACTGATACCTTTCCGGTTGGCCACTAGTGGCAAGGATACCAACATCTGAGTGTTACCGGCTCGAATATTTGCTTATAGCCATTGCCACATTGGTAAATAGCATCTGCTTGTACTCTTGGAAACATTTGATGATAGTAATACTGCCAAGACCCTTGCCTCATTTGCTCCATCCACTACTTCTCCTTTGTCTTTCTGCCCGGCATGAACTGTTGCAGATAATGAGGAAGATGTACTTTACTCGTGAATACTTTAGTAGCTTATAGTATTAGCGCTAAGCATTTATGTCTGTAGTGATAAAATTGTGACACATGCAGCTCTCAGGAAATATATATCACTTCAACTGATGTACTACATGAAATGGCTTCTAAGCTTAATCACCACCATGTGCTTGTGAAGAATCGCTCACTTAGTTATTAACATTATATAAGTGAAGGAAACCCAATTCTGGCATAATTGTGGTTCGATATGAGGTGTGAACTAATTTCATTAATGATTTATCCCTCCTTCCTCCCTCCATCATTCCCTCCCTCCGTCCATCTTTCATGAAAGCGACTTCTTCTCCGGAACCGCTTAATGGATCGGACCGGAATTTGGTTGACATGATTAGGGACAAAGGATCATTAATGTTTATTCATGGGAGGTTGATCCGTGAAGGAACATGGTCGCTGCGTTCTTGTTTCAATTCTAATCAACTTAATGGTCTACCTATAGCCAGTGGCCTTTCTAGTTGAAATGCCTATGTTCCAGGTAAGCGCTACAAGTCCCTTGGGGTCCCTTATTAATCAGACGAGCTTGCATTACGACCATTAATCAAGTGAGCTTATATTGCGACCATTAATCATGTAAGCTTGCATTGCGACCATTAACCATGTAAGCTTGCATTGCGACCATTAATCAGATGAACTTACATTGCGACCATTAGTCAAGTGAGCTTACCTTGCGACCATTAATCAGGTGAGCTTACATTGCGACCATTAACCATGTGACTTTGCATTGCAGCCATTAATCAGATGAATTTACATTGCGACCATTAATCAAATGAACTTACATTGCGACCATTAATCAGGTGAGCTTACCTTGTGACCATTAATCAGGTGATATTCCCTTGCGACCATTAATCAGGTGAGCTTGCATTGCGACCATTAATCAGGTGAGCTGACCTTGCGACCATTAATCAGGTGAGCTTACATTGCGGCCATTAACCATGTGAATTTGCATTGTGGCCATTAATCAGGCGAGTTTGCATTGCGACCATTAATCACGTAAGCTTGCATTGTGACCATTAGTCAGATGAACTTCCCTTGCGACCATTAATCAGGTGAGCTGACATTGTGACCATTAATCATGTGAGCTTACATTGCGACCATTAATCAGGTGAGTTTGCATTGCGACAATTAATCACGTGAGCTTACATTGCGACCACATTTCTGGTTAAAGTGCTCCCTATAGTTTGTGAATGGTGGTTGTTAGATTAGACTTGTTCGAGTTATTTAGTTGCCTTGGATAACAGACTGGTTCCACTTGATCTATGTACATACCTACCCTTTTTACTTTATAATACTTGAGAATGTTCTACTATTTGTCATTCTTGGATTTGAAAAATGTAAATGAAAATAGTGTGTTATTTGTCATTCTAGGATTCGAGGAATGTAAATGGTCTAATGAAGGCTGCGAGGATGACAAGGAATGCTGCAGTGAAAGCTGTGTGCAGCCACATCCGGGAACTAACTGTCGGTGTGCCATGAGTCCACTGCACGGGCCATGTCTGTTTGACTATCAGTGCGTGTCACGCTATGTGTGCGGTAGCGAGTACACATGCTGCTCGGCCGCATGGGGAACATGCACTGAAAAGCGTGATTGCTGTAACCCTAACTACAAATGCATAGACGTGCCAGGATTTGTATATAAGAGATGCTTAAGGAAGGCTTTCAGTTCAGGCGTCGTCAACAGTCAAGACGCCATCATGTGGACGCTAACTTTGTTAAGCAGTCTCTTGTGGTTTAAATACAATTATTAATGCGAGTGAGCTGGAAGCGCACGGATGCCTCCGAATCTGTCATCTTTGGAGGGCTGCATCGTGTTAGCGTTTATCTGCACGTTTCTGGAAACATCGCTACTGGGCCCAGGCTGAGTTTTGGTAAAGTTGAGTTGTTGAATAATAAACATTTTCCAAGTTACATTTTGATACTATTCTTATTATTTGCATATTGTATGTTGTAAACCTGATGCACGGCTATGTAAATGGCGTGATGATACACAGCTAGGTAAATGGTGTGATGATGCACAACTAGGTAGATGATGTGATGATACACAGCTAGGTAGATGGTGTGATGATGCACAACTAGGTAGATGATGTGATGATACACAGCTAGGTAAATGGCGTGATGATGCACAGCTAGGTAAATGGTGTGTGGTGATGCACGGCTAGGTAGATGGTGTGATGATACACAGCTAGGTAGATAATGTGGTGATACACGGCTAGGTAAATGGCGCGATGATGATGCACCTGTATAATATCTGTGGATGTACATGAACCACGTGTGAACAACTTTGGTCACGTGAGGAACTGTGATTGACTCTGCCCGCGTGGTGAATTCTGTGCTATACTTAGTGACGTCACTTTTAGTTTTTATTGTTTTAATATCAACACATCGACCATCATCTCTGTCATTTCATCTCGTGGAAGAAGATAGATCATTGCTCTGTTTCATTGATCAATTCACGAATCCATTTCCTCACTCAATCATATGACGTCATAATCAACTACGCGACATGTATGCTGACGTCATAATCATAGCATCAGGGATGATTCGATTACGCCCGGCTATAACGCCCGACACGTTATACGAATTAAATGTTTTTGCTATTTAAGAAACATGATGTTGAATATTTTGAAACTAATTTGACTGGTCACTGTTGCTGCCATAGGCAACAACAGCACCCAGTCAGATTCGTTTCAAAATATTCAACAGCTTACCTGTATAATTTTCTGGAAATTGATAGGCAGCGAGTTCAGAGATTGTTCAATCCCAACACGAGCGAGATGTGGGTGGAGCTTAGACAGAGATTGGCGGGGCATAGATAAAACGGGAAAGGTCAAATGCATGCTGTGCAGTTAAATGTTGACCAATCAACTCAAGAGACATCTTTCTTGGAAGAGATTAGATGACAATACAATTATGTCATGTGTGTTTATATAATATTGTCATTGCAACCGATTGATATTCTTACTTTTACATTTGTAAATATAATTGCATCTATTGATAAAGGACCAAGTCAAGGGGCACCATCACATGGTCACATAGTGAATGTCAGAACAAGACCATGTGGTCACTCAATGAACGTCAGAACAACATCACGTCGTCACGTAGTGAATGTCAGAAAAACATGACATCACGTGGCCACTTAGTGAATGTAAGAACAACATCACATGGGCACTTAGTGAATGTAAGAACAACGTCACGTGGCCATTTAGTGAATGTCAGAACAACATCACGTAGTCACTTAGTGAATGTTAGAACAGTGTCGCATGGTCGTTTAGTGAATTGTCCCTGATGAGGAGAATACACTCATATGACGGCTAGACACTTAACCGCTTGTCTAGCTGATGAGGAGAGGACTCTCATATGACGCCTAGACACTTAATCACTTGTCTAGCTGATGAAGAGAAGACACTCATATGACGGCTAGACACTTAATCACTCTTGACCCTAAAATCTATCTAGAAACATACCATGTACAGTTTAAGAGATATTTAACAATTTAAAGAGAACCTGAATGGGATCTGTTGCTTTCTACTTCAGCAACATATTCCAGTCAAATTAGTTTCAAAATATTCAACATTCACCTTTAAAGGTGTCAGAGGTGCAATTGGCTTAACTGGATTAGCTCTACTGTGGATAGTAATTTAATTAAATTGTGAATTGTTTGTGAATGTCCTTATTTACAACAACGTGCTGTGCTTGGTGCTATGGACATGCTAGATAACATGGATGGAAAATATCATTCAATGATTCCATTGGCAACAACTTGTATAAGGTCTGTCTCTTAGCAACAGCTTATATCATCTCTGTTTCTTAGCAACCGATTATATCAACTCAGTATGTTAGCTACAGCTTATAATAGCTCCGTCGCTGAGCAGCAGATTATATCAACTTACTCTGCATCTTAGCAACAGCTTATAATAGCTCTGTATTAGCAACATCTCTCTTTCCCCCCCCCCCCCCTCTCTCTCTCTCTCTCTCTCTCTCTCTCCCCCCCCCCCCCCCCCTGTCTCTATCTCCCTCTCTCCCTCTCCCCCCCCCCCCCCTCTCTCGCTCTCTCTCCCTCCCTATATCTCTCCCTCCCTCCCTCCCTCCCTCCATCCCTCCCTCCTTTTCTCCCTCTCTCCTCTCTCTCTCCCTCTCTCTCACCCTCTTTCTCCCTCTCTCCCTCCCTCCCTCTCTCTCTCTCCCCCCTCTCTCTCTCCCTCTCTCCCTCTCCCCCCCCCCTCCCCCCTCTCTCTCTCCCTTTCCCCCTCCCCCCTCTCTCTCTCTCTCTCTCTCTCTCTCTCTCTCTCTCTCTCTCTCTCTCTCTCTCTCTCTCTCTCTCTGTCTCTCTCTCTCTGTACACAGGGTCATGCTCATTGTAGACTAGCACAGGTGTCTGAACTGAGTGTGGCTTCTAAAACAAAACGATTAGTGATTACAATTCGACCACGTGATAACGATGTCTCCGAGTAGGCAGAACATCTTACTTGTTTCTTGTATACTATTTAAATACGTCATGTTGCATGACATTATGATTAATTTATCTTTTCTTGACCAGATATTATTACTTTTAATCTATGCACTGTTATGTCTAACCTTACTGGTAGCGATTATATTGTATATAAGAGGTATTCTGGCATAATTATTAGAATTCAAAGGACCTTTCCGGTTTTAGCTATGCCCCGCCCATCTCTAGCTAAGCTCCACCCACACCTCGTTCGTATTGGGATTCTCTGAACACCCTGACTATCAATTTCCAAAAGACTGCACAGGTAAGCTGTTGAATATTTTGAAACTAATTTTACTGGGTGCTGTTGCTGCCTAAGTTATTATTAAATAGTAAAGAATTACAAAGACATACCATACAACGTATCGGACCATTTGAGATTTGATGACGGTCTATATGGAACCCTTTGTGACGTAATGATTGTGACGTCATCATACACGCGGTGAGCTGATTATGACGAAAACATCTGCATTGTAAGTCTTTGGGGAATTTGCAAATTAATAAACATTCTGCTGAATAATTTGAAACAAATTTGAGTAGGTCAAATTAGTTTCAAAATATTCAACATCAAGCATGTATAGTTACCTTAAAATTGGAATTTTGTAAATTCAAGAAGTGTTAAAATTGGTTCAAATGCGTAAACAAATTGGGCGGCTATAGCTAGAAATGGACATTTGCACAGCTAGAAATCGGCGGTATAGAATGAGTAATGGGAAGCGCAAAGCTAGAAATAGGCGGTCTATAGTTAGAATTGTGCAGTGCAAAGCTAGAAATGGGAGGTGTAGGACAAGTAATGGGCGGTGCCTAGCTAGAAATGGGCATTGCATAGCTAGAAATGGGCATTGCATAGCTAGAAATGGGCTGTGTATAGCTAGAAATGGGCAGCGCATAGCTAAAAAAATCGGCTGTGCATAGCTAGAAATGGGATGTGCATAGTTAAAAATCGGCGGTGTATAGCTAGAAATGGGTAGAAATGTGTCCATCTATTACAGTCAAGCCTTTTTATAGCAGGCATTTGCTTTTTGAGCTATTTAAGGTAGGTGCCCATATGGCAGTCCGTTCTAAGTAGCAACAAGCAGATCCCGGCCCCGACAATGTCCACTTCTACTAAGTAACCACAATCTTATTCCCCCACCCACCCCGACAATGCCCATTTCTGCAGTGTTTTAGTGAACACATTTAGACGGTCCATAGGAAGGTCACTAATGACCAGTTTTGTCGTAACATCGTAGTCGCTTATTTTTGTAATGTTGCGATAGTCAAACCTAGACATTTGCCGATGGTATGGTCAGGTTACTCATAGTCTTATTCAACAAGTTTAATATTTGACAATAAACGCAATTTAGAAGAAAATGTTTGTGTCTTGTGAACCCGTTGTGTGTGTGCGTGCGTGCGTGCGTGCGTGCGTGCGTGGGTGCGTGTGTTTGAGCGCGCGCGTGTGTGTGTGAGCGCGTGTGTGTGTGTGTGTGCGTGCGTGCGTGCGTGCGTGCGCGCGCGCGGTGTGTGTGTGCGCGCGTGCGGTGTGTGCGGTGTGTACGTATGTATGTATGTATGTATGTATGTATATATGTATGTATTTTTATTTTATTGACGCACTGGCAACGTGCGGCTTCAATTTCCATGTGCTAACTTAGCCGACAGTCATGCACCCATTAGTTTAATTTGTTGATCACCATCTCCCGGTCGGGGATCGAACCGCCATTCTGCAACTCCGCATAGCATCAGCAACCAGGCATCTTTCCACTGGACCACTGTACCAAGACTGGTAGTCAAGGATTGGCCGACCAGCTTTCACATGTCTGATATACTGACACACTGACGATTCATATGGGCCTATCTGTGGATGCACCTGCCACAATTCAATCCTAGGCTTTTACGCCTATTGTACTCGGACTCCAGCACGGCTCTGGCAGTATATGTATTTTTATTTTATTGACGCACTGGCAACGTGCGGCTTCAATTTCCATGTGCTAACTTAGCCGACAGTCATGCTAGTGGCTACCGGATAAAAGGCAGTCCCAACGCTTCAAAAGACTAAGTCAAGTCTCTCCTGCGCATACTAGTAGCACTGCATAATTGAGCAAGCAAATGCACAAAGTCACCTACCACGGAAGACGAAGAGTACACCTTTTAATAGAACTGGATAGATCCTGGCAAAATACTGATGTATACCTAGAATTATGATAAGCTCATAGCAGCGAACTGGCAACATGGGTGGGCTTGTAAGCTTCTTTAAAGCTTTGAGCACAAGCGGTGGTCTTATAGAGACAACAAAAGGTGGCATTATAGAGGTAACAAGAGTTGCATATTGTATGTTGTAAATTTGTCTGGAGTGTGATGCAGCTTGCAGGAAGATATACTTCATTAGTCAGGATTTGCATCTCTTATAGACAACTCCTTGCACGTCTATGCATTTGTAGTCATATGGAGACACCAGCATCTCGAAGGCTTCAATTGATGATTCCACTGGGTGTTATGGAAGAAGCTTGAAACTATATAGAGAGCGATTTGTTTGCCTATTGGCGAGAGGGGGTGTCTAGTTAGTGTGTGGTTTTGTACAATAGAATTAGCCGTACTTGGTCTCTCCTTTGTTCTCTGTATTGCATGTGTAGTTGTTCCGTGCGGCGTGCTCTGCTTACATGGCCGTGCGGCGTGCTCTGCTTACATGGCCGTGCGGCGTGCTCTGCTTACACGGCCGTGAGGCGTGCTCTGCTTACATGGTCGTGAGGTGTGCTCTGCTTACATGGCCGTGAGGCGTGCTCTGCTTACATGGTCAGCATGTTCAGATCGATTGTATGCTTGTTTGATGTATGGCAAATCACGCTGCCGTAGTCGTATCTTTTCTAGCTTGGTGATGTTTGTCTTCATTTGCCGATCGCAGATTGGCGCAGACTATTTCAAACCTGGCCATAGAAGTGTGGTGTGGGCCATTTGCTTGAGTGACTGAATTTCTCTTTGTATGATGTTTATGATATGGGAGGCTTTACTACTGATGCTGTTTATATGCTGGTTCCAGTTCATCTCGCTGTCTACCTCTATTCCTAGGTATGGTGATTACTGATGTTAATTCGTTGCTGGACATAGAATAGTTATATGGTATCGTATGCCTGTTTGAGAATTTTGGAATGTGGCATATGTCTACATTAAATTTCAATTGCCATGTGTCCGCCCAGGTGCAGAATGTGATGAAGTCACATTGTAGCGTTTCGTTGTCGGTCTTGTAGAACAAGAAAAAACATCTGTGAAGAGCCGAATTTGAGTCGGTCTTCCTGATGGCATGTCGTTTAGAAATATGAGGAACAGTATGGGACCAAGGACCGTACTTGGTAGAACCCAGATGTGACAGGCTGGTATTCTGATATACAGCCATCAGTCATTGCATAATGCCGATTAAGTAACGACGATTCATATCCAGTTGTTACGGTTACTCGAATGTGGTAGAAGTCTAATTTGTAGCGAAGCCGTTTGCTGTCATGGCTAGCTGTGGCTCGCTAGAATGTTTTATAAGAGGTCCATCATCCGAGTTACAGAGATGTGATTCCCAATCTTAGCAGGAAGTCATTGCAAAGATTAAAACATTGTCTGAGTAAGTTGTTACAGTTTTCCCATCATAGTTATGTTCAGAAATGACAAGATTGTTCTGTTCATTTTAGTAGGTCCAAATCTTCGAAATGTTGTACATGCGATGGTCAGGGATTTTGTCCAAGGTATGGTCAAGGATTTTGTTTATATAATTCCAATATTCGTTGTGGATATCTGTTTTCTTATAGATACATTGGAATTGCTAATTGTATGGCTGGTTGTGTTTTCCCTGACAGCATTCTCACCGGGATGTGTTTTGTCCATTAAAGTGGATAGTGTTGTTTTGAAACAATTCCCGTTAGTTATCTTCTATGTTCGTGTCGTTGAGTTTGTTTAGGATTTCCACATATGTTATGTGAAAATCATTACAACTATACTGTCTGGTTACCCTATGGATGAAGTCATTTAAGAAGACTTCATTCTATACACCTGTGCAAAAGTTAAGCACCATCCTATTTTTACGCACATGCGAGGGTATATTCATGTGCTATGAAGAAAGCAATAGCATAAACATTTATGTACCCATCCATCTTAGTGCAAGAGGTAATAATGCAACTAGAGGAATGCTGATTATGATGGTGGGGAAACACTGTATGTTTTTGTTTGAACTTGAAAACGAGGCCTGAATATGGTTACGTTGACACAACTGACAACTATTGCCCTACAGTTGACACACGTGGCTAGATTGTCATTAATGGTGTCTGAAAACGAAGTTTAACATCTGTGCACGAGTTTGAGACTGTCATTATTAATACCGGGTATATCCACCTTGTGCCTGGATGACGGCCTGGACACGACGTCTCATGCTGGTCACCAACCGACTGATACGCCATTGTGGTATTCGTTGCCATTCAAGATGGAGTGCGTCTGTTAATTCCTGTAGGTTCTGCACAGGAGGATCCCTCCTTCTCACCATGTTTCCCAGAATGTCCCAGATATGCTCAATAGGGTTCATGTCAGGGCTCCTTGCTGGCCATGGTAGGGTTTCGATGGCATTCTGGCGGAGGTATTCATGCACAGCTCTAGCACGATGTGGTCGGGCGTTGTCATCCATGAATATAGGGTGGGTTCCAGGTGCATGATTTACAAAATGAGGGACCACCAGTATGGAATCTTGATATCTTTGTCCATTTAGTGTTCCAGGTACAGTCAACAGATCCAGCTTACAATCAAATGAGATGCACCCCCATATCATAACGGAACCTCCACCAAATGGAACTTCTTCCATGATGTTACGTTGGTCGTACGCCGTGCGTCTGGACCTCCATACACGAGTTCGACCATCTGTGGCATGAAGCAGGAACCGACTTTCATCGGACCAGTGTACCCGTCTCCAGGATCTCATGTTCCAGTGTCTTCTTTCGTTGCACCACCTCAGACGCTCCTGTTTGTGGTGTGCAGTGAGGAGAGGACGTCTGACAGGTCTCCTAGCTTTCATGCCAGCAGCATACAGTCTCCTTTTGACGGTAGACATTGACACTCTATTGCGCGTTTCCCATTGCTGGCTGAGCACTCTGCTGTTGGTGAATGGAGATCTCCTAACAAGGCGTACTAGGGCTCGATCATCACGGGCAGTAGTCTTCTTCGGTCTTCCAGATCTAGGCCTGTCCTTCACCTCGTTAGTTTGCCCATGTTTTGCAATCAAACGACTGATTACAGTATGGTTAATGTTCAGCTGTCTGCCAATCTCTCTGCATGACATACCAGTGGTATGCATGCCTATGATTTGCCATTTCACACGATCACTTAACCTTCGTCTTGCCATAGCGGTTCACAATCAAGAGCTAATTCTCTCTGTACAAATAAACCACGGTCATGAACACAAAATTCCTAATCTTGTCGCCTAAATCTGTATGTAATGTTCTACACCTCAAACTGGACTTTTACATAACTGAACACGTGTGCTGTTTCCCGCCACGCACGGACATCAAGCGGCGTGAAGTCATGCATGCATGTGCATTTCGTACTT
This sequence comes from Chaetoderma sp. LZ-2023a, assembly GCA_034401795.1. NCBI lineage: Eukaryota > Metazoa > Mollusca > Caudofoveata > Chaetodermatida > Chaetodermatidae > Chaetoderma > Chaetoderma sp. LZ-2023a. Next base: position 3,318,055 of record CM067363.1, on the reverse strand, counting down.
GGAATTATGTCAGCTAACGCGGGGACAAAAAGTATGGCAGCCTAGTTGTACCATCATGTTTCTACGTTCTATTGTTTTTGCTGGTGCTTAACTTTTGCACAGGTGTATATATGTTGAGAATATATTTATGCTGGAACGCATAAAAGAATATACGGACACATTAATTTAAAAGCGATTTATCTTAAACTAAGGGTGTGTCACAAAGACGTCCTCAACATATCGCAAGTATAATGTAGCAAGGACATCAGACCAAATTGTTTCCAAAATAACCAGCATAGTTAATAATTTAATCCAGTGCAATGTTGACACCATGTTTCTTGAAGCTACATAGAGACATATAAAATGACTGCCATATCACGTTACAGACATATCACGTTATAAACCTTCTAGAGCATGAGCAACGCGGCCGAGCTTACCATCTGGATTCGCTGTTTCCTCGTTTAACAGTGAGTTTAAACCCTTAGTAGAGTACGCGCTTAAAATCAGAAAATATCGAATCTAGACACTCAAACCTGGAGAATCTGGAATTAAATAATACAAGCAGCAACACCAGCAATAGTCTGAGGCATATGGAAGAGATACATGCACCAACACATCAGAATAGTCCATATTCTCATATACCAGTAGTAGACGTATATCCACCATATAGTGCACCTTCAGTTACAGTGCGCCAACCTTACGTAGGAGCGCCAAATTATATGTCAGGTGCTTCTCAGCAATGGACCTTTCCATTTTAGCTATGCCCCGCCCATCACTAGCTAAGCTCCACCCACACCTCGCCGTGTTGGGATTGATCGATCACCACATGCCCTAGCTATCAAGTTCCTGAAAACTATACAGGGAAGCTGTTGAATATTTTGTAACTAATTTGACTGGGCGCTGTTGCTGCCTATGGCAGCAACAGCGCCCGGTCTAATTAGTTTCAAAATATTCAACAGAATATTTATTAAATAGTAAAAGCAAACAATTTGTACAACAACGCATAGACCGTCTTCATTATGATGTCATTGATGGTTGGGTGCTCTGGAAAGGTGAATTCCAATGCAGTAACGTATCATAACATGACTTAGGCAGTGGTTTACCACATGACACACCAACACACAATGATGGGACACCTAAAGGCATACCAAGTAATATTCCGTTACATAGCGCAACACAATTTGTTGACATACTGGCTCATAATAATATAATACCAACATCTGGTATACCAAGACAGAATATAATACCAATGATGGGTACACCAAAACAACCATGTACTTGTACCGTCTACTGTACCAACACATAAGGTGATGATACCAAACATAGAAAGTGGTAACATATTACCACCATATGGGGGTACTTGTAATTAACACAATGACACCCCCAAGTATAACAACTAGCAATATAATGCCACTACCTGGCAAATCATCTTATGATGTAAAGCAACCACCGTCTGGTATAAAAACTCACAATGCCATGCAAGCGGCACCTGCCATAGAAACTCGTAATGGCATGCAACCAGGCTTTACAACTCATCATGTTAGGCAACCACCACCTGGCTTTACAACTCATAATGTCACTGGTGTTAGCAATACAACCAAATAAAGTAACATTCCATAATGGCGTACCACCACCACCATGTGGCATATTCACTCTAACCTCTGTAGATACACTTAGATTTGTTGTAAGCCAATCTAATGATAACAACATTAATTCATCAATAAATGTAGTGCCAGTTGCTACCTTGTCATCTGTACTGTCCAGCTGCAGTGAAGCCAATACCAGAGCAGCTAGTCCAGTGTAGCATACAGAAACCGTGAGCTTAATTTCTGAAATAGCCCAGTCTCAGCAGACAAAACAATGTGTACCAGATGGTGGCTCAAGTCAGATAAATGTTACAACAGCAACATTATCAGAACCAAACATGACAAATACAGTTACTAGCAATGACAATTCTTTTTCAGTATTGGGTTTGAATCAAAACAATCAAACATAGCTTGCTCAGTCAAATTGAATAATAACTAAAATGCACAAGACGGAGATGCTGACTCACGCCTCTCCCTCCCTCTCCCCCCCCCTCCCTCCCTCCCTCCCTCCCTCTCTCTCTCTCTCTCTCTCTCTCTCTCTCTCCAATGCAATTAGCGATCCTATGACGTGGATATTGGATCCGTTGACCGCAAACTCAAAGTAATCATAAGCTGTCGCAATATGAAGGGGTGTGCTAAATCCGGTGATTCTACCTTCTTGCATTCCAGAGTTATGGCCAAAACATTGTTCCAGTATGAACTTTTTGACCCTGTGACCTAGATATTTGATTCTTTGTCGTGAAACTATGGAAACTTCTAGCTAAACATGCACCCATGTCGTTTCCACCCTGCCTGCGAAGGTAGCTGCCATCACTGCCTAAAAGACTCCTATTTCTCTCACAGAGATTCATAGTTTCCTCGGACTCTGCCAGTACTATCGTGCTTACATCCCTGACTGAGAAGATTGTAATGATAAAACTTTAAATATACGTCTAATCTAGATCTTGTTCTCTTGCAGGACCCTAAAAATATCGCCTTAAGTGCCCTTCATTATTCTCCACCACATTTGAGCGGCTGTTCCATTTTTACCATAAGGAACATTCTAAAGCCATCTTAGCCATAATTTGCAAGATGGCATTCTTGTGCTCTGTTCAACGTGAAGACAAACTGTTAACATTGCAACTGCATTGCCTTTGCCATGAATCTTTGCAAATAAAGATGCTCACCCTTCTGCTGCTTTTCTAGGCTGGTGACACCATTCGCGCTCTGCATGAATTCCCCACCAAAAGGGCCACTTCTTCTTGTTCAGTAGGCCCCGTGCATCCCACTTGGATTGTTCCCTCTAAATAGTATAACAGTCGCCAGCGTACTATCGGCCACTTTTCCGCGGTTACCTCCCATCGAAGACCCCACAATTGGCTCGTGCATACTGGCACCTCGATCTGCGCTGCTTCGGCTTTTGGCCTAAAGCCTCTTTGAGTAAGAAATACCTTAAAACTTCGCTGCCTATTAACAAGCGCTGTAGTGAATGGTTTCGACGTCGCGACATTGCTTCGATCCATGTAAGACTGCTCCCTAAGGACGCCTCTCACTCGAGGCTTCGATTAAGCCCCGCAATCCTTTTGACTGTCCCAGTTCTTGCGACTGACCCAGATAAATCCCGTATCACAGGAATCTCGTCCAAGTTTGTTATGTCTTCTTAGCGCCCAGACTTGGGAGAGGCTCCACTAAAGTGTTTCCTCTTTAATTACACGTGCCTGTTTGCGCATCAGCAACTCGGAAAGACCGCCCCTTGGACCATGTCAAGCGCTTTTTGATGTCACTCAAGTCGCCCTAGGCTCTGAGCCAATGATTTTTCTGGCCCTATTAGGGAAGAGGCTCTCACCTAATCTAACCGATCGCGTCCTTGTGTGGCCGCCTGAGGCCACACTAGTGCCCAAGAAAAAGACGCTTAAAAAGAGCAGGCAGGGAAGATCGAAAGCCACTTGCAGTAAAGAGAGCCACCTGCGGCCCTTTCCTCCTGTCGCGCACACACTGCATCCGCATACACCTCCCGTTCCCACCAGGATTAACCCAAATGGATCCCTCTTCTAGGAAGGACCTACTCATCAGCCTGGGGACGACATGGAGATTCCCCATCCTCATAGCCTACTGAGCAACCGCCAACACCAGCACCACTTATATTCCCACCTACAGAGCCACTGCCAATGCCACCTCCACAGGAACTTCTACCACTGAAACCACTGCCTCAGGAACAACTACCACCTCCTCTGCAACTGTAACCTTTTCAGCCGCCCACCCCCACAACTTCTACCGCTCATGCTACTCAGTCCATTTCTGCTTGGATAAACGTATACATCTGTGCCACACTCCTGCACTCGGATTGAAAGCAAAGAGAAGGAAGGAAGGAACTTTCGCAGCCGACATCGCGGGAGGCTCAGGATCAGAATGGCCCCAAGTGCTCCGATCTTCTGTCTGTGAACAGTGAGGGCAAGGCTGGCGTACTCGCCACTGTGGAGGAACCATCCACGTCGTCGACGACTAGTCGTTTTGAGGCACCCAGCCATGCTGGAAATGTCCGGCCACACCTGACGAAAGTTTTGAAACCGACTCGGTTACTCGAAGGGCTGTGCTAAAATTTGAGTCAACAGTTTTCTTTGAGAGAGAGAGAGAGAGAGAGAGAGAGAGAGAGAGAGAGAGAGAGAGAGAGAGAGAGGGAGAGAGAAAGAGAGAGAGAGATGGAGAGAGAGAGAGAGAGGAGGGAGAGAGAGAGAGAGAAAGAGAGAGCGAGAGAGGGAGAGAGATAGAGAGAGAGAGAGAGAGAGAGAGAGAGAGAGAGAGAGAGAGAGAGAGAGAGAGAGAGAGAGAGAGAGAGAGAGAGAGAGAGAGAGAGAGAGAGAAAGCGTGTGAGAGAGAGAAAGCGTGTTAGAGAGAGAGAGAGAGAGAGAGAGAGAGAGAGAGAGAGAGAGAGAGAGAGAGACAGACAGACAGACAGACAGACAGACAGACAGACAGACAGACAGACAGACAGACAGACAGATAGACAGACAGACAGACAGACAGACAGACAGACAGACAGACAGACAGACAGACAGACAGATTTACCTATTGGCATGCTCTCGGGAGAGAGAGAGATTTAGCTATTGGCACGCTCTCTGGTATGTGGGTCGAACGAACAGGCCTGAGGACAGGGGGGCGCATGAGACTCACCCGCCAGAATACCTCTCTGAGACGTTGTCAGAGAGCTCTGAGTTATTATTATTATTAAGATCGAGTTAGATCAGGTCAAGTCGGGTGTAATGGGTAAGTGATAGTTTTAGACTATGGGAATACATGAGCTATTCACGTGAATTGAATGTTTTAGCATTTATAGTGTTGTGACTTGACTGAATGAGCAAAACATATTTTCAGCAAAGTTGTCGCATCTACGCAGATCCTGCGCTATAGAACATTATTAAGTCAAGCTCGTGTAGGGCCAGATATTTTTAGCACATATATCTGGGGTTTTAGGAAAGAAGCTTACCTGGAAATTTGTCTCAGACCTGTTCAACATAGGGTCACTGGTTATTACTTATTAGAGGTGTGGGTGGGGTGTAACATGTGTGAGGTCGTTTAAATTCTGGCGAATAAATTAGACATTCGGGTGACTTGAATGTTTTTAGCATTTATAGAAGTTTGTGATGTGTATTTTGAAAACGTTTGACTGAATATGTCCCGACATAATATCAGCAAAGTTGTCACATTGACGCAGATGCAATTTTCTCTCAACGCAGACATCACTCTAGGTGTTATTAAGTTAGGAGCGTGTAGGTCCAGTCATGTGCGACGCATATAGATATCCAGGTTTTTATGAAAAACGTTCACCTGAAAGCTTGTCTCAGACCTGTTCAACATAGGGTTACTGGTTATTATAGGGGTGGGTGGGGTGTAACGTGTATGAGATCGTATAAGCTCTGGAGAATTATTTAGCAGCCTAGACTCAATCAAATGCAGAGGGATGGTCGTGCATATTAAGCAAGGATTGCAAGCCAGATTAGTAACACTGAAAACATAGTTGGAAGATTCTATATGGTTCTCAAGTAAACTTAAATGACAAAGACTATACCATAGGGTGTGTGCATAGAAGTTGTGAGATGGTGTGAGGCTACGCCTCCTAATCACAGAAACAGTCAGGGAGAAGCATATACATCTGCTCATTGTAGGACAACTTTAAATATCCTACCATTGATTGTAGCATATTGACAACACTGGACGAGAACGGGGATAGTAGTGAATATAAATGTATAGAGATGGTCAGAAACAATTATCTGTACCAACATGTGACAGAGGCCACAAGAGTGTGGATGGTGAATGATGAGGAGAGAGGCACCACCAGGAAAGAGTGATCACTGTATACTCACGTTTGATTTTAACTGTTGCGACAATGATTACCAGAAGAAATTTAAGAAATATTTTATGATAAAGGTAATTAAGAAGAGATGCGTAAAGAATTACATGTTGACTGGGAAATGGAATTGGCAGAATATAACAATAATTTGGAGCTCCAGTGGAAATTTGTTCTACATGCCTTACGAAGAGTTGAACACAAGTATGTACCAAGTAAGGTTGTTACATCATTGTCTCAATCATGGAAAAGTGGAACCCGGCTGGACAGGAATGCCTCAGATGCTATCAAAAAGAGACGTAGATGCTGGCAGTGATTCATAGAGACTAGTGCACCAGGGAAATATCGAGAGTGTAACAGGCAAAGAAATAAAGTGAAGGTGATGACGAGAAAGTTACAGAAAGACATGGAAAGATACAGAAAGACATGGAAAGATACGGAAAGACATGGAAAGATACAGAAAGACATGGAAAGATACAGAAAGACATGGAAAGATACAGAAAGACATGGAAAGATACAGAAAGACATGGAAAGGAAAATATCCAGAGAAGCAAAGACAACCCCCAAAGTATTTCTGGAAATACATTAAGAGTAAGTTAAGACGGCATAGGCTGATTTGGTGATATCGGGCAGAGATAAAACAGAAGTGCTGACAAAATGAAGTGTGGCGAGGTCTCAAGCATTAGGCGATTTCTTCTCTAGCGTTTTCACAAGAGACACCGTCAGAAATCCCACATATGCCTGTTAAAGATGTGGAGAGCTGAATAAGATTTTTTATAGCAGATGAGATACTAAAGATGAAGCTGGCAACGATGGAGCTTGATAAATTAACATGGCCAGGTGGAATCCATCCGAGAATTCTGAGAGAGATGCATGAGGTAATCAGCAAGTCATGGTGATATTGTTGAACAATGCACTTAACACGGGTGAGATACCAACTGACTGTAAAACGCCCAATGTAACAGCAATATTCAAGAAGGGCAGTCGGAAGTCTGCAAGCAATTACAGACCAGTCAGTCTGGCATGCATTTTCTGTAAGGTGATGGAGACAATAGTCAGGGACTGCATTTTCGCACACATGAAGCGGAACCAACTAATTAGTGGCAAGCAGTTTGGTTTTGTCTTAGACAGATCAATGACATTGCATTTGCACAGGATGCTGGAGTCATGGACACGGCAGTTAGACGAGGGTGGCAACATCCGTTAGCGGATTATAATAGGGGCAGCGGGGGCAAATGCCCCTGGCTTCAGATCTTGACCAGCCCCCAATTTTATCTATCAAAAAATATTTTTGAGTGAATAATGTGTTTTATGCAGTTTCTCTTTTTACAAACGAGAATATCTGTCTGGACATGATGCCCAGATAGCTATTTTCGTTTGTAAAGAGAAAAACTGCATAAGGTGAATAGAATGTTAGGTTAATGCATGTTCACGATTTTATTATTTGTCTTACCATAGAGTCCTTTTTCATTTGACTGCTTGATTATCTCCAAGAATGTTCTAAATTACAGGTAAAATAAAAATAAATATTTCCACTCAGAACGCTGGAAATCGCATCTCAACAGGTTTAAATTAACAGAATTTCTCTGGGGGAGCACACACACTCACACACACCCAAAAACCCACACACCCCTCGTTTTGGGAAAGGGACACCCCCCTCCCAGAGTCGCTCCTAGACTTACCCCAAGGGCCACCCCTTCAATAATATCTGGATTCACCTCATAAGGTGAACACTGTAATGGAATGGACGTGTTCACAACTGAGCAGCTAAAAAATTGAATGAACAAAGAGAAAATTAAATGGCTAAAAAGAATAATTGAACAACCAACTATTGCGTCCATACTGACCTCTGGAAATGCATGAGTTGCTATTTGCGAGCATCTAAATTTCACAGTTTTCTGGTGGGTTGGGTGGGGGAGGATCCCAGATACCATGCACACACCCCACCCCACACCACCCCACCTGCCCCCATTTGGTTTGCCTTTCGCTTCCAACCAACTCCACAAATATTATTTGCCCCCCCCCCCCGCCCTGGCAAGGATTAATCCGGCACTGGCAACATCGATGTCATGTACCTAGATGTCATGAATGCTTTTGACACTGCACAACACAAGCGACTGCTGGCGAAGATTGCCGGAGTTGGTATAACAGGAAAAGTGCATAAGTGGATTGAAGCATTCCTGTCAAATAGAATGCAAAGAGTCATTGTGAATAACGCAGCGTCAGAATGGACCAACGTTCTGAGTGGCATTCTTCAGAACACTGTGCTGGGACCAGTCCTATTTGTTCTCTACATAAATGACGTTCCTGAACCATGGACTGCGCAAGCATATATGTATGGAGATGACACGACAATTTCTCGTCAGATGAACAGTGACAGGGATCAGTGGGAACTCCAAACAGACATGTACAGGCTCCAAGACCGGTCGGATAAATGGTTACTGAGGTTCCACCCTGACAAATGCAAGGTCATGACAGTTGGAAGAAAAGCAGACACTGAGCAGCAATAGTTTATGAGAAGCGAGAGAAGTTCAGATCCACAACACAGATTGGTAATGATAAAAAAAGAAACAGACCTTGGTGTCACAGTAGATAACAGGCTGTCCTTTGAGGCGCATATAAATGACAAAGCAAACAAGGCAGCTCAACTGATGGCGATGATCCGGCGAACTTTTATACATCTAGACATCCAGAATTTTAAAAAGCAAGATCTGCCAGTAGTCACAATACGAATAGTTTTTGCATACGAGTAGCTGAGGCATGGAAAGCCTTCCTGAAGAATGAATAGCCACTTTCTTACTGTTTGTTGACACAACAATTGGCTCAATCTAAGTCGGCTGTGTATTGCTTAAGCCTTTAATTGGTCTTTCCAGTTTTAGCTATGTCCGCCCATCTCTAGCTAAGCGCCACCCACTCATCGCTTGTGTTGTCACTCGGTCACTCAAGTTTCAAAATAATAATAAATATTCAACAGCTTACCTATATATAGTTACCTTAAAAATAGGATTCTGAGTTGTCTTAGGCAGTCAGATTAATTTTAAATTATTCAACACACTAGCTGGACTGGACGATTATTCCCGGTGTCGATGGAGTGGCGTACTAGGTGAGTTTCTTCCAGGTCTAGGTCACCTGATGAGAGACTGTGGCGGTATTTATATAGTAAATGGCGTACATCGGGCTTGTGTTCTTTACTTAAGCCGATTGTTGCACGCAAGTATAAGTCATGTAGATATTCGGGTAGGCTATCCTGGGACAGCACCGTAAGTGTACGTGCGTGCGTGCGTGCGTGCGTGCGTGCGTGCGTGCGTGCGTGCGTGCGTGCGTGCGTGCGTGCGTGCGTGCGTGCGTGCGTGCGTGCGTGCGTGTGATCATGTCCTACTGTGTACGGTTTCTCTCTTCTTCTACTATGATCATGAGTATAATGTTGTCTTGAGGAGCGTGAGCTACATCACACATTAGAAGACAATTCAGTGTGAATAGCGGTCCAGACCATAATTCGGATGACATCACATGCATGAACATAATTAAGTTTTGAATCACAGTCCAGACCGTAATTCGGATGACATAACAGGTTAGAACATAATTCAGTGTGAATAACGGTCCAAATCGTAATTCGGATGACATCACATTTTAGAACTGAATTCAGTTTGAATCACGGTCCAGACAGTAATTCGGATGACATCACATGCATGAACACAATTAAGTTTTGATCCACAGTCCAGACCGTAATTAGGAAGACATCACATGTTAGAACATAATTCAGTTTGAATGACGGTCCAGATCGTAATTCGGATGACATCACACATTAGAAGAAAATTCAGTGTGAATAACGGTCCAGACCATAATTCGGGTGACTTCACATGTTGGAACATAATTCCGTTTAAATCACGATCCAGTACGTAATTCGGATAACATCACACATTGGAAGACAATTCAGTATGAATAACGGTCCAGACCATAATTCGTGTGACTACACATGTTAGAACATAATTCAGTTTGAATCACCGTCCAGATCGTAATTCGGATGACATCACATGAAAGAACATGATTCGGTTTTGAATCACTGTCCAGACCGTAATTCGGATGACGTCACCTGCAAGAACATAATTCAGTTTTGAATCACAGTCCAGAATGTAATTCGGATGACACCATATGTTAGAAAATAAGTCTGTTTGAATCACGGTCCAGACAGTAATTCGGATGACATCACATTTTAGAACTTAATTCAGTTTGAATCATGGTCCAGACCGTAATTCGGATGACATCACATGCAAGAACATGATTCGGTTTTGAATCACAGTCCTGACCGTAATTCGGATGACATCACATATTAGAACATAATTCTGTTCGAATCACTGTCCAGATCGCAATTCGGATGACATCACATATTAAAACATAATTCAGTTTGAATCACGGTCCAGACCGTAATTCAGATGACATCACATGCAAGAACATAATTAAGTTTTGATCCACAGTCCAGACCGTAATTAGGAAGACATCACATGTTAGAACATAATTCAGTTTGAATCACCGTCCAGATCGTAATTCGGATGACATCACATGAAAGAACATGATTCGGTTTTGAATCACTGTCCAGACCGTTATTCGGATGACGTCACCTGCAAGAACATAATTCAGTTTTGAATCACAGTCCAGAATGTAATTCGGATGACACCATATGTTAGAAAATAAGTCTGTTTGAATCATGGTCCAGATCGTAATTCGGATGACATCACATTTTAGAACTTAATTCAGTTTGAATCATGGTCCAGACCGTAATTCGGATGACATCACATGCAAGAACATGATTCGGTTTTGAATCACAGTCCTGACCGTAATTCGGATGACATCACATATTAGAACATAATTCTGTTCGAATCACTGTCCAGATCGCAATTCGGATGACATCACATATTAAAACATAATTCAGTTTGAATCACGGTCCAGACCGTAATTCAGATGACATCGCATGCAAGAACATAATTAAATTTTGATCCACAGTCCAGACCGTAATTAGGAAGACATCACATGTTAGAACATAATTCAGTTTGAATGACGGTCCAGATCGTAATTCGGATGACATCACACATTATAAGAAAATTCAGTGTGAATAACGCTCCAGACCATAATTCTGGTGACTTCACATGTTGGAACATAATTCCGTTTAAATCACGATCCAGATCGTAATTCGGATAACATCACACATTGGAAGACAATTCAGTGTGAATAACAGTACAGACCAATGTTCGTGTGACTACACATGTTAGAACATAATTCAGTTTGAATCACCGTCCAGATCGTAATTCGGATGACATCACATGAAAGAACATGATTCGGTTTTGAATCACTGTCCAGACCGTAATTCGGATGAAGTCACATGCAAGAACATAATTCTGTTTGAATCACTGTCCAGACAGTAATTCGGATGAAGTCACATGCAAGAACCTAATTAGGTGTTGAATTACAGTCCAGACCGTAATTCAGTTAACATCACATTTTAAAACTTAATTCAGTTTGAATCACGGTCCAGACCGTAATTCGGATGACATCACATGCAAGAACATGATTCGGTTTTGAATCACAGTCCAGACCGTCATTCGGATGACATCACATGCATGAACACAATTAAGTTTTAAATCACAGTCCAGACCGTAATTGAGATGACATCACATGCTAGAACGTAATTAAGTTTTGAAGCACAGTTCAGACCGTAATTCAGAATACATCACATGTTAGAACATAATTCAGTTTGAATCACGGTCCAGATCGTAAGTTCGGATGACATCACATTTTAGAACTTAATTCAGTTTGAATAACGGTCCAGATCGCAATTCGGATGACATCACATGCTAGAACATAATTCAGTATGAATCGCGGTCCAGACCGTAATTCGGGTTGCCTCTCATTGCTAGAACGTAATTCGTTATTGCGTGCCCGTTCTAGCGGGCACGCTTCTATTTATTGCTGTCTAGAATTGCCTATAGGCGCGGCCATTTCGCGCATGGGATTGTGGGGCGGTGTCTCACGAGATCTCCATCGATACGAGATCTAATAATTCTTGGCGCGAAGACATGGCTCTATTTTTAGATTGCTGGATATCTCATAATTATTATCTTCACGCGCGTGCGTGATTCATGGCGAGTTCTCTTATTTGTTCTGGTCTGACTGTAATAGAGTTTGCGCGCCGATGACTGCTTAATTATTTTAATAAACAGCCAACGGAACTCCAAATAACTACTCTAAATAAGTACTCTTCTTTTGCTGGAGGACTGCATACAAAACATGTTTTTCATTCCTTCTGCAGATGAAAGTATTCAAGCACACGCCCACTCGCGGCGTCTCTTATATGTCCACTTTAGTGCTCTATCAAACTGACCACAAATGGCTTCTTGCAGTGATCGTAAGAAATGTCCATTTGCATTAGCTACTCGCCGGAGAACTTGTTTTGAAAGTTTACCACTGGAATGACTGATTGGATAACTGGTCCTATAATTCTAGTAGTAAATTGCAAAAGAAAAACCACAATGTCCTCTTAAACGGCAATTAGACATAGGACATTTTCTATGATAATGGATTTTTCTGTATATGACGTCATAATTATTTAGGTCAGATGTAGCTGGACGTCACAATCAAAATGTGTAATGAATGACGTATCTAGCTCCACCAGGAACATTGAATAGCCAGTCAAGTATGCGAATTGCACGTCTTTACTATTTAATCAACATGCTGTTGAATATTTTGAAACTAATTTGACTAGACGCTGTTCGAATTGTATGTCTTTGCTATTTATTCAACAGTCATTTTCTATGATAATGGCTGGGTTCGATCTGTAACGGACGGATATGACGTCATAATCGATTACTTCATATATAGGCTGACGTCACAATCCAAAATGTGTAAATGAATGGCGTATCGAGCTCAGTCATGAACATTGAATAGTCTGGCAAGTGTACGAATTATATGTCTTTACTGTTTAATCAACATCGTGTTGAATATTTTGAAACTAATTTGACCTGACGTTGTTGCGGCCAGAGGCAGCAAACCTTTAAAAGCACCCGGTCAAATTAGTTTCAAAATAGTCATCAGCTTACCTGTATAGTTACCTTGAAATTGGAAGTCTGGGAATTCATTATTCAGCGTATATATATACATCGATTCCAACACGCAAAAATGGGTGGAGCTTAGCTAGAAATAGGCGTGGCATACCCAGAAATGGATCTCTCTATTGAAATTGTCATGAGCAAATTGAGCATTACATGGCTAATACCACTTGCTAATGCGTGGCCCACACAATATGGACCACTTATATTAAGAGACCACCCATATTCATAGGTCACATATTTTAACAAGGCCAATCATAGATTGTTGCCCTGAATACAATGTACTCGTCCTCTGACGGAGGGAGGATAATTAATACCACTTGCTAATGGGCATTTTCATGTTGTCTATCCATCATATTACGTCATATGATGTCATAATCAACGACCTGACGTATAGGATGACGTCATAATCATGACGTCATGACTGACTCAATTTAGTCCGTCTTAAATGCGTAATAGTCCGACACGTTGTACGAATTGCATGTCTTTGCTATTTACAAAACATGCTGGTGAATATTTTGAAACTAATTTGACTGGGCGATGCTACTGCCACAAGCAGCAAGAGCACCCAGTCAAATTGGTTTCAAAATAGTCAACACCTTACCTGTATAGTTTTCAGGAAATTGATAGTCAAGAAGCTCAGAGATCCATCGATACCAACACGAGCGCCGTATTAACGTATTAATATACCATCCGGATTCAGTGACCGATTGACTAACGTTAAGCCTATGGAAGTCATTTCAAGCAACCGCCACCAAGATGTGACTTACTTGGGCACAATTGTGTGTTTTTCTAACAAAATCCTTTAGAATGTGTAACACCGAAATTTCAATATCTCAGATAAAGACAACTATACGAATATCTTTTTAATACTTTGACTGGTAGCCCACCCCACCCTGCTATCATAGACCTGTATTAAGTATTGCAACGACAACGACTGCCCATGTAAGCCTATCATCTTCTCTTAATGTATTTTAACCCTTTCATGAGGAGGCCGCCAAAACCGGCCTCTACAGTGATCTTGAGGATGTTAATTTGCAGGTCAAGAGAAGATAGTTTTTGAAAATCCACCAGTGAAATGACTGGCTCGATAATTGAGCCAGTCATTCCAATAGTAACTCTTCAAAACAGTCGTCTATTGGCCTGTAAATAGGCACTCAATAACCAAATCGTCACTGGAATACAATAGGGTCGTATGTTCAAATTTTCAAATTTAGTTTTTTTGCAGAAAATGATTGTATACATCTTTTCACAGACCATGTAAAAGAGGCGTATTTTATTTCTAATATTTTAGTATTAGATGTATAATTTTAGCTTCATATTGAGAATGCAATACACGTGTATATGTACTTAGAGCATTGTTGCTGTATATCTGATGCAAATTAGTATTTGTGTGGGAATGCAATACAGACGTATGTGCGCATATGGCTTTGTTGTTTTGTATTTTCCTAAATTAATCTTTGGCATACCATAGTGCCATACAGACGTATGTCAATATACACGTGTTTATAATTATAAGAACAATTATCATTAAGAATTTTCTTCATCATAATAAATCTTTTTAACAGGAATAAGATAAGTTATATAACCAAATACTGTTTGAAGTATAGAAGTAAGTGTGCCTTAAAGATAATAATGGCGGTGCCGTATCAATTTATATATTTATTGCAAGGATGAGGCTGGTTTTAAATCAGCTGGTAGATGTGAGATTTGGGTGATTTTAGTGTAGGGCTGAGTAGGGCCTTATGAATTTTCCTATTTTCAATACAGGAAATGAATGACTTAATATGTCATAATGTTAGTAGTAGCCTAATCTTAGTCCTTGAATTACGGGGCCTAACGCATCGACGCATCATTTGCCTGTGTGTGTGTGTGTGTATGCGTGCGTGCGTGCGTGCGTGCGTGCGTGCGTGCGTGCGTGCGTGCGTGCGTGCGTGCGTGCGTGCGTGCGTGCGTGCGTGCGTGCGCGCGCGCGTGCTTACATGCACGCATCCGTTCATTGTACCATCAGTCCGTCCATCGGCTTGTCATGCTATCGTCTCCTAAACCATTAAGTGAAATTCAACCAAATTTGGTATGTGAGTTACCCATATGATTGAATGCAAGACCACATTTACTTTGGGCTCTGCACCCTGAGGGCAAAATGTCAAATATCATCAAAATTCAAGTGCAAAGGCTGTCACGCTATTTGCTCCGAAACCATTTGGTGAAATTCACCCAAATGAAATCCCATCATTGCAAGTCGTATTTTAGCTAAACACTGTAAATAGCGTTGTTGGTCCAAGCAAATCAATTGAGATATTGTGATTAAAGGTGCATATTCACAGCAGAATGGTGAAAAATAAAATTGTTAAAATTGTATACATCTAGAGGCTTGAATTGTGTGCCTAGGTGTAATGAAAGGAAATAAATCTTAGCATATGATGATCTCCTTACGTACAAATTTATATAATTTTTTGAGTTGTCAAATTGAATTAGAGGCACGAGTCCCTCATTCAAATTCACAACTAAAAATACGATATTTATTTATATAGATAGAAATCATCAGATTTATTTCGTTTCATTCCATCGAGCGACACAGCTTAAGCCTCTAAAAGGATATAATTTCAACAATTTTATTTTCAACCATTCCGCTGTGAATATGCACATTTAGTTACCAATATAAATATCATTTGATCGTGTTTGTAGTGCAGAATGGGTAAGAGAAAGAGGAAGACCAGCTATAAGTACAGCTACCAGCCGATGGAACCATTAGATACCTTAAGAAAACGCTTACGTGAAGAAAGACAACGTCATTCCGATGCCAATGAATATCGTAATAATAACTGTACAATGATTCCTAATGATGTGCCAGACGCTTCCATTCGTGCCAATGATAATTGTAATGATAACTGTACAATGATTCCTAATGATGTGCCAGACGCTTCCATTCGTGCCAATGATAATCATGATGATAACGGTACAATGATTCCTAATGATGTGCCAGACGCTTCCATTCGTGCCAATGATAATCATGATGATAACGCAACAATGATTCCTAATCATGTTCCAGATGCTTCCATTCGTGCCAATGATAATTGTAATGATAACTGTACAATGATTCCTAATGATGGTCCAGACGCTTCCATTCGTGCCAATGATAATTGTAATGATAACTGTACAATGATTCCTAATGATGCTCCAGATTCTTCCACTCGTGCCAATGATAATTGTAATGATAACTGTACAATGATTCCTAATGATGCTCCAGATTCTTCCACTCGTGCCAATGATAATTGTAATGATAACTGTACAATGATTCCTAATGAGGTTCCAGACACGTCCATTCGTGTCAATGATAATTGTAATGATAACTGTACAATGATTCCTAATCATGTTCCAGACGCTTCCATTCGTGCCAATGATAATTGTAATGATAACTGTACAATGATTCCTAATGAGGTTCCAGACACGTCCATTCGTGTCAATGATAATTGTAATGATAACTGTACAATGATTCCTAATGAGGTTCCAGACGCTTCCATTCGTGCCAATGATAATTGTAACGATAACTGTACAATGATTCCTAATGATGGTCGAGACGCTTCCATTCGTGCCAATGATAATTGTAATGATAACTGTACAATGATTCCTAATCATGTTCCAGACGCTTCCTTTCGTGTCAAAGATAATTGTAATGATAACTGTACAATGATTCCTAATGAGGTTCCAGACGCTTCCATTCGTGCCAATGATAATTGTAATGATAACTGTACAATGATTCCTAATCATGTTCCAGACGCTTCCATTCGTGCCAATGATAATTGTAATGATAACTGTACAATGATTCCTAATGATGTTCCAGACGCTTCCATTCGTGCCAATGATACTTGTAATGATAACTGTACAATGATTCCTAATGAGGTTCCAGACACGTCCATTCGTGCCAATGATAATTGTAATGATAACTGTACAATGATTCATAATCATGTTCCAGACGCTTCCTTTCGTGCCAATGATAATTGTAATGATAACTGTACAATGATTCCTAATGATGGTCCAGACGCTTCCATTCGTGCCAATGATAATTGTAATGATAACTGTACAATGATTCCTAATCATGTTCTAGACGCTTTCATTCGTGCCAATGATAATTGTAATGATAACTGTACAATGATTCCTAATCAAGTTCCAGACGCTTCCATTCGTGCCAATGATAATTGTAATGATAACTGTACAATGATTCCTAATCATGTTCCAGACGCTTCCATTCGTGCCAATGATAATTGTAATGATAACAGCACAATGATTCCCAATCATGTTCCAGACGCTTCCATTCGTGCCAATGATAATTGTAACGATAACTGTACAATGAGTCCTAATGATGGTCGAGACGCTTTCAATCGTGTCAATGATAATTGTAATGATAACTGTACAATGATTCCTAATCATGTTCCAGACGCTTCCTTTCGTGTCAAAGATAATTGTAATGATAACTATAAAATGATTCCTAATGATGTTCCAGACGCTTCCATTCGTGCCAATGATACTTGTAATGATAACTGTACAATGATTCCTAATCATGTTCCAGACGCTTCCATTCGTGCCAATGATAATTGTAATGATAACTGTACAATGATTCCTAATGAGGTTCCAGACACGTCCATTCGTGTCAATGATAATTGTAATGAAAACTGTACAATGATTCCTAATGAGGTTCCAGACGCTTCCATTCGTGCCAATGATAATTGTAATGATAACTGTACAGTGATTCCTAATGATGGTCCAGACGCTTCCATTCGTGCCAATGATAATTGTAATGATAACTGTACAATGATTCCTAATCATGTTCCAGACGCTTCCATTCGTGCCAATGATAATTGTAATGATAACTGTACAATGATTCCTAATGATGTTCCAGACGCTTCCATTCGTGCCAATGATAATTGTAATGATAACTGTACAATGATTCCTAATGAGGTTCCAGACGCTTCCATTCGTGCCAATGATAATTGTAATGATAACTGTACAATGATTCCTAATCATGTTCCAGACGCTTCCATTCGTGCCAATGATAATTGTAATGATAACTGTACAATGATTCCTAATCATGTTCCAGACGCTTCCATTCGTGCCAATGATAATTGTAATGATAACTGTACAATGATTCCTAATCATGTTCCAGACGCTTCCATTCGTGCCAATGATAATTGTAATGATAACTGTACAATGATTCCTAATCATGTTCCAGACGCTTCAATTCGTGCCAATGATAACTGTACAATGATTCCTAATCATGTTCCAGACGCTTCCATTCGTGCTAATGATAATTGTAATGATAACTGTACAATGATTCCTAATCATGTTCCAGACGCTTCCATTCGTGCTAATGATAATTGTAATGATAACTGTACAATGATTCCTTATGAGGTTCCAGACGCTTCCATTCGTGCCAATGATAATTGTAATGATAACTGTACAATGATTCCTAATGATGGTCGAGACGCTTCCATTCGTGCCAATGATAATTGTAATGATAACTGTACAATGATTCCTAATCATGTTCCAGACGCTTCCATTCGTGCCAATGATAATTGTAATGATAACTGTACAATGATTCCTAATGAGGTTCCAGACGCTTCCATTCGTGCCAATGATAATTGTAATGATAACTGTACAATGATTCTTAATCATGTTCCAGACGCTTCCATTCGTGCCAATGATAATTGTAATGATAACTGTACAATGATTCCTAATGATGTTCCAGACGCTTCCATTCGTGCCAATGATACTTGTAATGATAACTGTACAATGATTCCTAATGAGGTTCCAGACGCTTCCATTCGTGCCAATGATAATTGTAATGATAACTGTACAATGATTCCTAATCATGTTCCAGACGCTTCCTTTCGTGCCAATGATAATTGTAATGATAACTGTACAATGATTCCTAATGATGGTCCAGACGCTTCCATTCGTGCCAATGATAATTGTAATGATAACTGTACAATGATTCCTAATCATGTTCTAGACGCTTTCATTCGTGCCAATGATAATTGTAATGATAACTGTACAATGATTCCTAATCAAGTTCCAGACGCTTCCATTCGTGCCAATGATAATTGTAATGATAACTGTACAATGATTCCTAATCATGTTCCAGACGCTTCCATTCGTGCCAATGATAATTGTAATGATAACAGCACAATGATTCCCAATCATGTTCCAGACGCTTCCATTCGTGCCAATGATAATTGTAACGATAACTGTACAATGAGTCCTAATGATGGTCGAGACGCTTTCAATCGTGTCAATGATAATTGTAATGATAACTGTACAATGATTCCTAATCATGTTCCAGACGCTTCCATTCGTGCCAATGATAATTGTAATGATAACTGTACAATGATTCCTAATGATGTTCCAGACGCTTCCATTCGTGCCAATGATACTTGTAATGATAACTGTACAATGATTCCTAATCATGTTCCAGACGCTTCCATTCGTGCCAATGATAATTGTAATGATAACTGTACAATGATTCCTAATGAGGTTCCAGACACGTCCATTCGTGTCAATGATAATTGTAATGAAAACTGTACAATGATTCCTAATGAGGTTCCAGACGCTTCCATTCGTGCCAATGATAATTGTAATGATAACTGTACAGTGATTCCTAATGATGGTCCAGACGCTTCCATTCGTGTCAATGATAATTGTAATGATAACTGTACAATGATTCCTAATCATGTTCCAGACGCTTCCTTTCGTGCCAATGATAATTGTAATGATAACTGTACAATGATTCCTAATGATGTTCCAGACGCTTCCATTCGTGCCAATGATAATTGTAATGATAACTGTACAATGATTCCTAATGATGGTCCAGACGCTTCCATTCGTGCCAATGATAATTGTAATGATAACTGTACAATGATTCCTAATCATGTTCCAGACGCTTCCATTCGTGCCAATGATAATTGTAATGATAACTGTACAATGATTCCTAATCATGTTCCAGACGCTTCCATTCGTGCCAATGATAATTGTAATGATAACTGTACAATGATTCCTAATCATGTCCCAGACGCTTCCATTCGTGCCAATGATAATTGTAATGATAACTGTACAATGATTCCTAATCATGTTCCAGACGCTTCAATTCGTGCCAATGATAACTGTACAATGATTCCTAATCATGTTCCAGACGCTTCCATTCGTGCTAATGATAATTGTAATGATAACTGTACAATGATTCCTAATCATGTTCCAGACGCTTCCATTCGTGCTAATGATAATTGTAATGATAACTGTACAATGATTCCTTATGAGGTTCCAGACGCTTCCATTCGTGCCAATGATAATTGTAATGATAACTGTACAATGATTCCTAATCATGTTCCAGACGCTTCCATTCGTGCCAATGATAATTGTAATGATAACTGTACAATGATTCCTAATCATATTCCAGACGCTTCCATTCGTGCCAATGATAATTGTAATGATAACTATACAATGATTCCTAATGAGGTTCCAGACGCTTCCATTCGTGCCAATGATAATTGTAATGATAACTGTACAATGATTCCTAATCATGTTCCAAACGCTTCCATTCGTGCCAATGATAATTGTAATGATAACTGTACAATGATTCCTAATCATGTTCCAAACGCTTCCATTCGTGCCAATGATAATTGTAATGATAACTGTACAATGATTCCTAATGATGTTCCAGACGCTTCCATTAGTGCCAATGATAATTGTAATGATAACTGTACAATGATTCCTAATCATGTTCCAGACGCTTCCATTCGTGCCAATGATAATTGTAATGATAACTGTACAATGATTCCTAATCATGTTCCAGACGCTTCCATTCGTGCCAATGATAATTGTAATGATAACTGTACAATGATTCCTAATCATGTTCCAGACGCTTCCATTCGTGCCAATGATAATTGTAATGATAACTGTACAATGATTCATAATCATATTCCAGACGCTTCCATTCGTGCCAATGAGAATTGTAATGATAACTGTACAATGATTCCTAATGAGGTTCCAGACGCTTCCATTCGTGCCAATGATAATTGTAATGATAACTGTACAATGATTCCTAATGATGTTCCAGACGCTTCCATTCGTGCCAATGATAATTGTAATGATAACTGTACAATGATTCCTAATCATGTTCCAGACGCTTCCATTCGTGCCAATGATAATTGTAATGATAACTGTACAATGATTCCTAATGATGTTCCAGACGCTTCCATTCGTGCCAATGATAATTGTAATGATAACTGTACAATGATTCCTAATGATGTTCCAGACGCTTCCATTAGTGCCAATGATAATTGTAATGATAACTGTACAATGATTCCTAATCATGTTCCAGACGCTTCCATTCGTGCCAATGATAATTGTAATGATAACTGTACAATGATTCCTAATGAAGTTCCAGACGCTTCCATTCGTGCCAATGATAATTGTAATGATAACTGTACAATGATTCCTAATCATGTTCCAGACGCTTCCATTCGTGCCAATGATAATTGTAATGATAACTGTACAATGATTCCTAATCATGTTCCAGACGCTTCCATTCGTGCCAATGATAATTGTAATGATAACTGTACAATGATTCCTAATGAGGTTCCAGACACGTCCATTCGTGTCAATGATAATTGTAATGATAACTGTATAATGATTCCTAATGAGGTTCCAGACGCTTCCATTCGTGCCAATGATAACTGTACAATGATTCCTAATGATGGTCCAGACGCTTCCATTCGTGTCAATGATAATTGTAATGATGCTTCCATTCGTGCCAATGATAATTGTAATGATAACTGTACAATGATTCCTAATGATGGTCCAGACGCTTCCATTCGTGTCAATGATAATTGTAATGATGCTTCCTTTCGTGCCAATGATAATTGTAATGATAACTGTACAATGATTCCTAATGATGGTCCAGACGCTTCCAATCGTGCCAATGATAATTGTAATGATAACTGTACAATGATTCCTAATCATGTTCCAGACGCTTCCATTCGTGCCAATGATAATTGTAATGATAACTGTACAATGATTCCTAATCATGTTCCAGACGCTTCCATTCGTGCCAATGATAATTGTAATGATAACTGTACAATGATTCCTAATCATGTTCCAGACGCTTCCATTCGTGCCAATGATAATTGTAATGATAACTGTACAATGATTCCTAATCATGTTCCAGACGCTTCCATTCGTGCCAATGATAATTGTAATGATAACTGTACAATGATTCCTAATCATGTTCCAGACGCTTCCATTCGTGCCAATGATAATTGTAATGATAACTGTACAATGATTCCTAATGAGGGTCCAGACGCTTCCATTCGTGCCAATGATAATTGTAATGATAACTGTACAATGATTCCTAATCATGTTCCAGACGCTTCCATTCGTGCCAATGATAATTGTAATGATAACTGTACAATGATTCCTAATCATGTTCCAGACGCTTCCATTCGTGCCAATGATAATTGTAATGATAACTGTACAATGATTCCTAATCATGTTCCAGACGCTTCCATTCGTGCCAATGATAATTGTAATGATAACTGTACAATGATTCCTAATGAGGTTACAGACGCTTCCATTCGTGCCAATGATAATTGTAATGATAACTGTACAATGATTCCTAATCATGTTCCAGACGCTTCCATTCATGCCAATGATAATTGTAATGATAACTGTACAATGATTCCTAATCATGTTCCAGACGCTTCCATTCGTGCCAATGATAATTGTAATGATAACTGTACAATGATTCCTAATCATGTTCCAGACGCTTCCATTAGTGCCAATGATAATTGTAATGATAACTGTACAATGATTCCTAATCATGTTCCAGACGCTTCCATTCGTGCCAATGATAATTGTAATGATAACTGTACAATGATTCCTAATCATGTGTCAGACGCTTCCATTCGTGCCAATGATAATTGTAATGATAACTGTACAATGATTCCTAATGAGGTTCCAGACGCTTCCATTCGTGCCAATGATAATTGTAATGATAACTGTACAATGATTCCTAATCATGTTCCAGACGCTTCCATTCGTGCCAATGATAATTGTAATGATAACTGTACAATGATTCCTAATCATGTTCCAGACGCTTCCATTCGTGCCAATGATAATTGTAATGATAACTGTACAATGATTCCTAATCATGTTCCAGACGCTTCCATTCATGCCAATGATAATTGTAATGATAACTGTACAATGATTCCTAATGAGGTTCCAGACGCTTCCATTCGTGCCAATGATAATTGTAATGATAACTGTACAATGATTCCTAATCATGTTCCAGACGCTTCCATTCGTGCCAATGATAATTGTAATGATAACTGTACAATGATTCCTAATCATGTTCCAGACGCTTCCATTCGTGCCAATGATAATTGTAATGATAACTGTACAATGATTCCTAATCATGTTCCAGACGCTTCCATTCGTGCCAATGATAATTGTAATGATAACTGTACAATGATTCCTAATCATGTTCCAGACGCTTCCATTCGTGCCAATGATAATTGTAATGATAACTGTACAATGATTCCTAATCATGTTCCAGACGCTTCCATTCGTGCCAATGATAATTGTAATGATAACTGTACAATGATTCCTAATCATGTTCCAGACGCTTCCATTCGTGCCAATGATAATTGTAATGATAACTGTACAATGATTCCTAATCATGTGCCAGACGCTTCCATTCGTGCCAATGATAATTGTAATGATAACTGTACAATGATTCCTAATGAGGTTCCAGACGCTTCCATTCGTGCCAATGATAATTGTAATGATAACTGTACAATGATTCCTAATCATGTTCCAGACGCTTCCATTCGTGCCAATGATAATTGTAATGATAACTGTACAATGATTCCTAATCATGTTCCAGACGCTTCCATTCGTGCCAATGATAATTGTAATGATAACTGTACAATGATTCCTAATCATGTTCCAGACGCTTCCATTAGTGCCAATGATAATTGTAATGATAACTGTACAATGATTCCTAATCATGTTCCAGACGCTTCCATTCGTGCCAATGATAATTGTAATGATAACTGTACAATGATTCCTAATCATGTTCCAGACGCTTCCATTCGTGCCAATGATAATTGTAATGATAACTGTACAATGATTCCTAATGAGGTTCCAGACGCTTCCATTCGTGCCAATGATAATTGTAATGATAACTGTACAATGATTCCTAATCATGTTCCAGACGCTTCCATTCGTGCCAATGATAATTGTAATGATAACTGTACAATGATTCCTAATCATGTTCCAGACGCTTCCATTCGTGCCAATGATAATTGTAATGATAACTGTACAATGATTTCTAATCATGTTCCAGACGCTTCCATTCGTGCCAATGATAATTGTAATGATAACTGTACAATGATTCCTAATGAGGTTCCAGACGCTTCCATTCGTGCCAATGATAATTGTAATGATAACTGTACAATGATTCCTAATCATGTTCCAGACGCTTCCATTCGTGCCAATGATAATTGTAATGATAACTGTACAATGATTCCTAATCATGTTCCAGACGCTTCCATTCGTGCCAATGATAATTGTAATGATAACTGTACAATGATTCCTAATCATGTTCCAGACGCTTCCATTCGTGCCAATGATAATTGTAATGATAACTGTACAATGATTCCTAATCATGTTCCAGACGCTTCCATTCGTGCCAATGATAATTGTAATGATAACTGTACAATGATTCCTAATCATGTTCCAGACGCTTCCATTCGTGCCAATGATAATTGTAATGATAACTGTACAATGATTCCTAATCATGTTCCAGACGCTTCCATTCGTGCCAATGATAATTGTAATGATAACTGTACAATGATTCCTAATCATGTTCCAGACGCTTCCATTCGTGCCAATGATAATTGTAATGATAACTGTACAATGATTCCTAATGAGGTTCCAGACGCTTCCATTCGTGCCAATGATAATTGTAATGATAACTGTACAATGATTCCTAATCATGTTCCAGACGCTTCCATTCGTGCCAATGATAATTGTAATGATAACTGTACAATGATTCCTAATCATGTTCCAGACGCTTCCATTCGTGCCAATGATAATTGTAATGATAACTGTACAATGATTCCTAATCATGTTCCAGACGCTTCCATTCGTGCCAATGATAATTGTAATGATAACTGTACAATGATTCCTAATCATGTTCCAGACGCTTCCATTCGTGCCAATGATAATTGTAATGATAACTGTACAATGATTCCTAATCATGTTCCAGACGCTTCCATTCGTGCCAATGATAATTGTAATGATAACTGTACAATGATTCCTAATGAGGTTCCAGACGCTTCCATTCGTGCCAATGATAATTGTAATGATAACTGTACAATGATTCCTAATGAGGTTCCAGACGCTTCCATTCGTGCCAATGATAATTGTAATGATAACTGTACAATGATTCCTAATCATGTTCCAGACGCTTCCATTCGTGCCAATGATAATTGTAATGATAACTGTACAATGATTCCTAATCATGTTCCAGACGCTTCCATTCGTGCCAATGATAATTGTAATGATAACTGTACAATGATTCCTAATCATGTTCCAGACGCTTCCATTCGTGCCAATGATAATTGTAATGATAACTGTACAATGATTCCTAATCATGTTCCAGACGCTTCCATTCGTGCCAATGATAATTGTAATGATAACTGTACAATGATTCCTAATCATGTTCCAGACGCTTCCATTCGTGCCAATGATAATTGTAATGATAACTGTACAATGATTCCTAATCATGTTCCAGACGCTTCCATTCGTGCCAATGATAATTGTAATGATAACTGTACAATGATTCCTAATCATGTTCCAGACGCTTCCATTCGTGCCAATGATAATTGTAATGATAACTGTACAATGATTCCTAATCATGTTCCAGACGCTTCCATTCGTGCCAATGATAATTGTAATGATAACTGTACAATGATTCCTAATGAGGTTCCAGACGCTTCCATTCGTGCCAATGATAATTGTAATGATAACTGTACAATGATTCCTAATCATGTTCCAGACGCTTCCATTCGTGCCAATGATAATTGTAATGATAACTGTACAATGATTCCTAATCATGTTCCAGACGCTTCCATTCGTGCCAATGATAATTGTAATGATAACTGTACAATGATTCCTAATGAGGTTCCAGACGCTTCCATTCGTGCCAATGATAATTGTAATGATAACTGTACAATGATTCCTAATCATGTTCCAGACGCTTCCATTCGTGCCAATGATAATTGTAATGATAACTGTACAATGATTCCTAATCATGTTCCAGACGCTTCCATTCGTGCCAATGATAATTGTAATGATAACTGTACAATGATTCCTAATCATGTTCCAGACGCTTCCATTCGTGCCAATGATAATTGTAATGATAACTGTACAATGATTCCTAATCATGTTCCAGACGCTTCCATTCGTGCCAATGATAATTGTAATGATAACTGTACAATGATTCCTAATCATGTTCCAGACGCTTCCATTCGTGCCAATGATAATTGTAATGATAACTGTACAATGATTCCTAATCATGTTCCAGACGCTTCCATTCGTGCCAATGATAATTGTAATGATAACTGTACAATGATTCCTAATCATGTTCCAGACGCTTCCATTCGTGCCAATGATAATTGTAATGATAACTGTACAATGATTCCTAATCATGTTCCAGACGCTTCCATTCGTGCCAATGATAATTGTAATGATAACTGTACAATGATTCCTAATGAGGTTCCAGACACGTCCATTCGTGTCAATGATAATTGTAATGATAACTGTACAATGATTCCTAATCATGTTCCAGACGCTTCCATTCGTGCCAATGATAATTGTAATGATAACTGTACAATGATTCCTAATGATGGTCCAGACGCTTCCATTCGTGCCAATGATAATTGTAATGATAACTGTACAATGATTCCTAATGATGGTCCAGACGCTTCCATTCGTGTCAATGATAATTGTAATGATGCTTCCTTTCGTGCCAATGATAATTGTAATGATAACTGTACAATGATTCCTAATCATGTTCCAGACGCTTCCATTCGTGCCAATGATAATTGTAATGATAACTGTACAATGATTCCTAATCATGTTCCAGACGCTTCCATTCGTGCCAATGATAATTGTAATGATAACTGTACAATGATTCCTAATCATGTTCCAGACGCTTCCATTCGTGCCAATGATAATTGTAATGATAACTGTACAATGATTCCTAATCATGTTCCAGACGCTTCCATTCGTGCCAATGATAATTGTAATGATAACTGTACAATGATTCCTAATCATGTTCCAGACGCTTCCATTCGTGCCAATGATAATTGTAATGATAACTGTACAATGATTCCTAATCATGTTCCAGACGCTTCCATTCGTGCCAATGATAATTGTAATGATAACTGTACAATGATTCCTAATCATGTTCCAGACGCTTCCATTCGTGCCAATGATAATTGTAATGATAACTGTACAATGATTCCTAATCATGTTCCAGACGCTTCCATTCGTGCCAATGATAATTGTAATGATAACTGTACAATGATTCCTAATCATGTTCCAGACGCTTCCATTCGTGCCAATGATAATTGTAATGATAACTGTACAATGATTCCTAATCATGTTCCAGACGCTTCCATTCGTGCCAATGATAATTGTAATGATAACTGTACAATGATTCCTAATCATGTTCCAGACGCTTCCATTCGTGCCAATGATAATTGTAATGATAACTGTACAATGATTCCTAATCATGTTCCAGACGCTTCCATTCGTGCCAATGATAATTGTAATGATAACTGTACAATGATTCCTAATCATGTTCCAGACGCTTCCATTCGTGCCAATGATAATTGTAATGATAACTGTACAATGATTCCTAATCATGTTCCAGACGCTTCCATTCGTGCCAATGATAATTGTAATGATAACTGTACAATGATTCCTAATGAGGTTCCAGACGCTTCCATTCGTGCCAATGATAATTGTAATGATAACTGTACAATGATTCCTAATCATGTTCCAGACGCTTCCATTCGTGCCAATGATAATTGTAATGATAACTGTACAATGATTCCTAATCATGTTCCAGACGCTTCCATTCGTGCCAATGATAATTGTAATGATAACTGTACAATGATTCCTAATGAGGTTCCAGACGCTTCCATTCGTGCCAATGATAATTGTAATGATAACTGTACAATGATTCCTAATCATGTTCCAGACGCTTCCATTCGTGCCAATGATAATTGTAATGATAACTGTACAATGATTCCTAATCATGTTCCAGACGCTTCCATTCGTGCCAATGATAATTGTAATGATAACTGTACAATGATTCCTAATCATGTTCCAGACGCTTCCATTCGTGCCAATGATAATTGTAATGATAACTGTACAATGATTCCTAATCATGTTCCAGACGCTTCCATTCGTGCCAATGATAATTGTAATGATAACTGTACAATGATTCCTAATCATGTTCCAGACGCTTCCATTCGTGCCAATGATAATTGTAATGATAACTGTACAATGATTCCTAATCATGTTCCAGACGCTTCCATTCGTGCCAATGATAATTGTAATGATAACTGTACAATGATTCCTAATCATGTTCCAGACGCTTCCATTCGTGCCAATGATAATTGTAATGATAACTGTACAATGATTCCTAATCATGTTCCAGACGCTTCCATTCGTGCCAATGATAATTGTAATGATAACTGTACAATGATTCCTAATGAGGTTCCAGACGCTTCCATTCGTGCCAATGATAATTGTAATGATAACTGTACAATGATTCCTAATCATGTTCCAGACGCTTCCATTCGTGCCAATGATAATTGTAATGATAACTGTACAATGATTCCTAATGATGGTCCAGACGCTTCCATTCGTGTCAATGATAATTGTAATGATGCTTCCATTCGTGCCAATGATAATTGTAATGATAACTGTACAATGATTCCTAATGATGGTCCAGACGCTTCCATTCGTGTCAATGATAATTGTAATGATGCTTCCTTTCGTGCCAATGATAATTGTAATGATAACTGTACAATGATTCCTAATCATGTTCCAGACGCTTCCATTCGTGCCAATGATAATTGTAATGATAACTGTACAATGATTCCTAATCATGTTCCAGACGCTTCCATTCGTGCCAATGATAATTGTAATGATAACTGTACAATGATTCCTAATCATGTTCCAGACGCTTCCATTCGTGCCAATGATAATTGTAATGATAACTGTACAATGATTCCTAATCATGTTCCAGACGCTTCCATTCGTGCCAATGATAATTGTAATGATAACTGTACAATGATTCCTAATCATGTTCCAGACGCTTCCATTCGTGCCAATGATAATTGTAATGATAACTGTACAATGATTCCTAATCATGTTCCAGACGCTTCCATTCGTGCCAATGATAATTGTAATGATAACTGTACAATGATTCCTAATCATGTTCCAGACGCTTCCATTCGTGCCAATGATAATTGTAATGATAACTGTACAATGATTCCTAATCATGTTCCAGACGCTTCCATTCGTGCCAATGATAATTGTAATGATAACTGTACAATGATTCCTAATCATGTTCCAGACGCTTCCATTCGTGCCAATGATAATTGTAATGATAACTGTACAATGATTCCTAATCATGTTCCAGACGCTTCCATTCGTGCCAATGATAATTGTAATGATAACTGTACAATGATTCCTAATCATGTTCCAGACGCTTCCATTCGTGCCAATGATAATTGTAATGATAACTGTACAATGATTCCTAATCATGTTCCAGACGCTTCCATTCGTGCCAATGATAATTGTAATGATAACTGTACAATGATTCCTAATCATGTTCCAGACGCTTCCATTCGTGCCAATGATAATTGTAATGATAACTGTACAATGATTCCTAATGAGGTTCCAGACACGTCCATTCGTGCCAATGATAATTGTAATGATAACTGTACAATGATTCCTAATGATGTTCCAGACGCTTCCATTCGTGCCAATGATAATTGTAATGATAACTGTACAATGATTCCTAATCATGTTCCAGACGCTTCCATTCGTGCCAATGATAATTGTAATGATAACTGTACAATGATTCCTAATGATGGTCCAGACTCTTCCATTCGTGTCAATGACAATTGTAATGATGCTTCCATTCGTGCCAATGATAATTGTAATGATAACTGTACAATGATTCCTAATGATGGTCCAGACGCTTCCATTCGTGTCAATGATAATTGTAATGATGCTTCCTTTCGTGCCAATGATAATTGTAATGATAACTGTACAATGATTCCTAATCATGTTCCAGACGCTTCCATTCGTGCCAATGATAATTGTAATGATAACTGTACAATGATTCCTAATCATGTTCCAGACGCTTCCATTCGTGCCAATGATAATTGTAATGATAACTGTACAATGATTCCTAATCATGTTCCAGACGCTTCCATTCGTGCCAATGATAATTGTAATGATAACTGTACAATGATTCCTAATCATGTTCCAGACGCTTCCATTCGTGCCAATGATAATTGTAATGATAACTGTACAATGATTCCTAATGAGGTTCCAGACGCTTCCATTCGTGCCAATGATAATTGTAATGATAACTGTACAATGATTCCTAATCATGTTCCAGACGCTTCCATTCGTGCCAATGATAATTGTAATGATAACTGTACAATGATTCCTAATGAGGTTCCAGACGCTT
The DNA here is from genome assembly GCA_034401795.1 of Chaetoderma sp. LZ-2023a. NCBI lineage: Eukaryota > Metazoa > Mollusca > Caudofoveata > Chaetodermatida > Chaetodermatidae > Chaetoderma > Chaetoderma sp. LZ-2023a. The sequence goes on along the minus strand of CM067363.1, from coordinate 3,287,227 downwards.
CCATTCGTGCCAATGATAATTGTAATGATAACTGTACAATGATTCCTAATCATGTTCCAGACGCTTCCATTCGTGCCAATGATAATTGTAATGATAACTGTACAATGATTCCTAATCATGTTCCAGACGCTTCCATTCGTGCCAATGATAATTGTAATGATAACTGTACAATGATTCCTAATCATGTTCCAGACGCTTCCATTCGTGCCAATGATAATTGTAATGATAACTGTACAATGATTCCTAATGAGGGTCCAGACGCTTCCATTCGTGCCAATGATAATTGTAATGATAACTGTACAATGATTCCTAATCATGTTCCAGACGCTTCCATTCGTGCCAATGATAATTGTAATGATAACTGTACAATGATTCCTAATCATGTTCCAGACGCTTCCATTCGTGCCAATGATAATTGTAATGATAACTGTACAATGATTCCTAATCATGTTCCAGACGCTTCCATTCGTGCCAATGATAATTGTAATGATAACTGTACAATGATTCCTAATCATGTTCCAGACGCTTCCATTCGTGCCAATGATAATTGTAATGATAACTGTACAATGATTCCTAATCATGTTCCAGACGCTTCCATTCGTGCCAATGATAATTGTAATGATAACTGTACAATGATTCCTAATCATGTTCCAGACGCTTCCATTCGTGCCAATGATAATTGTAATGATAACTGTACAATGATTCCTAATCATGTTCCAGACGCTTCCATTCGTGCCAATGATAATTGTAATGATAACTGTACAATGATTCCTAATCATGTTCCAGACGCTTCCATTCGTGCCAATGATAATTGTAATGATAACTGTACAATGATTCCTAATCATGTTCCAGACGCTTCCATTCGTGCCAATGATAATTGTAATGATAACTGTACAATGATTCCTAATCATGTTCCAGACGCTTCCATTCGTGCCAATGATAATTGTAATGATAACTGTACAATGATTCCTAATGAGGTTCCAGACGCTTCCATTCGTGCCAATGATAATTGTAATGATAACTGTACAATGATTCCTAATCATGTTCCAGACGCTTCCATTCGTGCCAATGATAATTGTAATGATAACTGTACAATGATTCCTAATCATGTTCCAGACGCTTCCATTCGTGCCAATGATAATTGTAATGATAACTGTACAATGATTCCTAATCATGTTCCAGACGCTTCCATTCGTGCCAATGATAATTGTAATGATAACTGTACAATGATTCCTAATCATGTTCCAGACGCTTCCATTCGTGCCAATGATAATTGTAATGATAACTGTACAATGATTCCTAATCATGTTCCAGACGCTTCCATTCGTGCCAATGATAATTGTAATGATAACTGTACAATGATTCCTAATGAGGTTCCAGACGCTTCCATTCGTGCCAATGATAATTGTAATGATAACTGTACAATGATTCCTAATCATGTTCCAGACGCTTCCATTCGTGCCAATGATAATTGTAATGATAACTGTACAATGATTCCTAATCATGTTCCAGACGCTTCCATTCGTGCCAATGATAATTGTAATGATAACTGTACAATGATTCCTAATCATGTTCCAGACGCTTCCATTCGTGCCAATGATAATTGTAATGATAACTGTACAATGATTCCTAATCATGTTCCAGACGCTTCCATTCGTGCCAATGATAATTGTAATGATAACTGTACAATGATTCCTAATGAGGTTCCAGACGCTTCCATTCGTGCCAATGATAATTGTAATGATAACTGTACAATGATTCCTAATCATGTTCCAGACGCTTCCATTCGTGCCAATGATAATTGTAATGATAACTGTACAATGATTCCTAATCATGTTCCAGACGCTTCCATTCGTGCCAATGATAATTGTAATGATAACTGTACAATGATTCCTAATCATGTTCCAGACGCTTCCATTCGTGCCAATGATAATTGTAATGATAACTGTACAATGATTCCTAATCATGTTCCAGACGCTTCCATTCGTGCCAATGATAATTGTAATGATAACTGTACAATGATTCCTAATCATGTTCCAGACGCTTCCATTCGTGCCAATGATAATTGTAATGATAACTGTACAATGATTCCTAATCATGTTCCAGACGCTTCCATTCGTGCCAATGATAATTGTAATGATAACTGTACAATGATTCCTAATCATGTTCCAGACGCTTCCATTCGTGCCAATGATAATTGTAATGATAACTGTACAATGATTCCTAATCATGTTCCAGACGCTTCCATTCGTGCCAATGATAATTGTAATGATAACTGTACAATGATTCCTAATCATGTTCCAGACGCTTCCATTCGTGCCAATGATAATTGTAATGATAACTGTACAATGATTCCTAATCATGTTCCAGACGCTTCCATTCGTGCCAATGATAATTGTAATGATAACTGTACAATGATTCCTAATGAGGGTCCAGACGCTTCCATTCGTGCCAATGATAATTGTAATGATAACTGTACAATGATTCCTAATCATGTTCCAGACGCTTCCATTCGTGCCAATGATAATTGTAATGATAACTGTACAATGATTCCTAATGAGGTTCCAGACGCTTCCATTCGTGCCAATGATAATTGTAATGATAACTGTACAATGATTCCTAATCATGTTCCAGACGCTTCCATTCGTGCCAATGATAATTGTAATGATAACTGTACAATGATTCCTAATCATGTTCCAGACGCTTCCATTCGTGCCAATGATAATTGTAATGATAACTGTACAATGATTCCTAATGAGGTTACAGACGCTTCCATTCGTGCCAATGATAATTGTAATGATAACTGTACAATGATTCCTAATCATGTTCCAGACGCTTCCATTCGTGCCAATGATAATTGTAATGATAACTGTACAATGATTCCTAATCATGTTCCAGACGCTTCCATTCGTGCCAATGATAATTGTAATGATAACTGTACAATGATTCCTAATCATGTTCCAGACGCTTCCATTCGTGCCAATGATAATTGTAATGATAACTGTACAATGATTCCTAATCATGTTCCAGACGCTTCCATTCGTGCCAATGATAATTGTAATGATAACTGTACAATGATTCCTAATCATGTTCCAGACGCTTCCATTCGTGCCAATGATAATTGTAATGATAACTGTACAATGATTCCTAATGAGGTTCCAGACGCTTCCATTCGTGCCAATGATAATTGTAATGATAACTGTACAATGATTCCTAATCATGTTCCAGACGCTTCCATTCGTGCCAATGATAATTGTAATGATAACTGTACAATGATTCCTAATCATGTTCCAGACGCTTCCATTCGTGCCAATGATAATTGTAATGATAACTGTACAATGATTCCTAATCATGTTCCAGACGCTTCCATTCGTGCCAATGATAATTGTAATGATAACTGTACAATGATTCCTAATCATGTTCCAGACGCTTCCATTCGTGCCAATGATAATTGTAATGATAACTGTACAATGATTCCTAATCATGTGCCAGACGCTTCCATTCGTGCCAATGGTAATTGTAATGATAACTGTACAATGATTCCTAATGAGGTTCCAGACGCTTCCATTCGTGCCAATGATAATTGTAATGATAACTGTACAATGATTCCTAATCATGTTCCAGACGCTTCCATTCGTGCCAATGATAATTGTAATGATAACTGTACAATGATTCCTAATCATGTTCCAGACGCTTCCATTCGTGCCAATGATAATTGTAATGATAACTGTACAATGATTCCTAATCATGTTCCAGACGCTTCCATTCGTGCCAATGATAATTGCAATGATAACTGTACAATGATTTCTAATCATGTTCCAGACGCTTCCATTCGTGCCAATGATAATTGTAATGATAACTGTACAATGATTCCTAATGAGGTTCCAGACGCTTCCATTCGTGCCAATGATAATTGTAATGATAACTGTACAATGATTCCTAATCATGTTCCAGACGCTTCCATTCGTGCCAATGATAATTGTAATGATAACTGTACAATGATTCCTAATCATGTTCCAGACGCTTCCATTCGTGCCAATGATAATTGTAATGATAACTGTACAATGATTCCTAATCATGTTCCAGACGCTTCCATTCGTGCCAATGATAATTGTAATGATAACTGTACAATGATTCCTAATCATGTTCCAGACGCTTCCATTCGTGCCAATGATAATTGTAATGATAACTGTACAATGATTCCTAATCATGTTCCAGACGCTTCCATTCGTGCCAATGATAATTGTAATGATAACTGTACAATGATTCCTAATCATGTTCCAGACGCTTCCATTCGTGCCAATGATAATTGTAATGATAACTGTACAATGATTCCTAATGAGGTTCCAGACGCTTCCATTCGTGCCAATGATAATTGTAATGATAACTGTACAATGATTCCTAATCATGTTCCAGACGCTTCCATTCGTGCCAATGATAATTGTAATGATAACTGTACAATGATTCCTAATCATGTTCCAGACGCTTCCATTCGTGCCAATGATAATTGTAATGATAACTGTACAATGATTCCTAATCATGTTCCAGACGCTTCCATTCGTGCCAATGATAATTGTAATGATAACTGTACAATGATTCCTAATCATGTTCCAGACGCTTCCATTCGTGCCAATGATAATTGTAATGATAACTGTACAATGATTCCTAATCATGTTGCCAGACGCTTCCATTCGTGCCAATGGTAATTGTAATGATAACTGTACAATGATTCCTAATGAGGTTCCAGACGCTTCCATTCGTGCCAATGATAATTGTAATGATAACTGTACAATGATTCCTAATCATGTTCCAGACGCTTCCATTCGTGCCAATGATAATTGTAATGATAACTGTACAATGATTCCTAATCATGTTCCAGACGCTTCCATTCGTGCCAATGATAATTGTAATGATAACTGTACAATGATTCCTAATCATGTTCCAGACGCTTCCATTCGTGCCAATGATAATTGTAATGATAACTGTACAATGATTTCTAATCATGTTCCAGACGCTTCCATTCATGCCAATGATAATTGTAATGATAACTGTACAATGATTCCTAATGAGGTTCCAGACGCTTCCATTCGTGCCAATGATAATTGTAATGATAACTGTACAATGATTCCTAATCATGTTCCAGACGCTTCCATTCGTGCCAATGATAATTGTAATGATAACTGTACAATGATTCCTAATCATGTTCCAGACGCTTCCATTCGTGCCAATGATAATTGTAATGATAACTGTACAATGATTCCTAATCATGTTCCAGACGCTTCCATTCGTGCCAATGATAATTGTAATGATAACTGTACAATGATTCCTAATCATGTTCCAGACGCTTCCATTCGTGCCAATGATAATTGTAATGATAACTGTACAATGATTCCTAATCATGTTCCAGACGCTTCCATTCGTGCCAATGATAATTGTAATGATAACTGTACAATGATTCCTAATGAGGTTCCAGACGCTTCCATTCGTGCCAATGATAATTGTAATGATAACTGTACAATGATTCCTAATCATGTTCCAGACGCTTCCATTCGTGCCAATGATAATTGTAATGATAACTGTACAATGATTCCTAATGAGGTTCCAGACGCTTCCATTCGTGCCAATGATAATTGTAATGATAACTGTACAATGATTCCTAATCATGTTCCAGACGCTTCCATTCGTGCCAATGATAATTGTAATGATAACTGTACAATGATTCCTAATCATGTTCCAGACGCTTCCATTCGTGCCAATGATAATTGTAATGATAACTGTACAATGATTCCTAATCATGTTCCAGACGCTTCCATTCGTGCCAATGATAATTGTAATGATAACTGTACAATGATTCCTAATCATGTTCCAGACGCTTCCATTCGTGCCAATGATAATTGTAATGATAACTGTACAATGATTCCTAATCATGTTCCAGACGCTTCCATTCGTGCCAATGATAATTGTAATGATAACTGTACAATGATTCCTAATCATGTTCCAGACGCTTCCATTCGTGCCAATGATAATTGTAATGATAACTGTACAATGATTCCTAATCATGTTCCAGACGCTTCCATTCGTGCCAATGATAATTGTAATGATAACTGTACAATGATTCCTAATGAGGTTCCAGACGCTTCCATTCGTGCCAATGATAATTGTAATGATAACTGTACAATGATTCCTAATCATGTTCCAGACGCTTCCATTCGTGCCAATGATAATTGTAATGATAACTGTACAATGATTCCTAATCATGTTCCAGACGCTTCCATTCGTGCCAATGATAATTGTAATGATAACTGTACAATGATTCCTAATCATGTTCCAGACGCTTCCATTCGTGCCAATGATAATTGTAATGATAACTGTACAATGATTCCTAATCATGTTCCAGACGCTTCCATTCGTGCCAATGATAATTGTAATGATAACTGTACAATGATTCCTAATCATGTTCCAGACGCTTCCATTCGTGCCAATGATAATTGTAATGATAACTGTACAATGATTCCTAATCATGTTCCAGACGCTTCCATTCGTGCCAATGATAATTGTAATGATAACTGTACAATGATTCCTAATCATGTTCCAGACGCTTCCATTCGTGCCAATGATAATTGTAATGATAACTGTACAATGATTCCTAATGAGGTTCCAGACGCTTCCATTCGTGCCAATGATAATTGTAATGATAACTGTACAATGATTCCTAATCATGTTCCAGACGCTTCCATTCGTGCCAATGATAATTGTAATGATAACTGTACAATGATTCCTAATCATGTTCCAGACGCTTCCATTCGTGCCAATGATAATTGTAATGATAACTGTACAATGATTCCTAATCATGTTCCAGACGCTTCCATTCGTGCCAATGATAATTGTAATGATAACTGTACAATGATTCCTAATCATGTTCCAGACGCTTCCATTCGTGCCAATGATAATTGTAATGATAACTGTACAATGATTCCTAATGAGGTTCCAGACGCTTCCATTCGTGCCAATGATAATTGTAATGATAACTGTACAATGATTCCTAATCATGTTCCAGACGCTTCCATTCGTGCCAATGATAATTGTAATGATAACTGTACAATGATTCCTAATCATGTTCCAGACGCTTCCATTCGTGCCAATGATAATTGTAATGATAACTGTACAATGATTCCTAATCATGTTCCAGACGCTTCCATTCGTGCCAATGATAATTGCAATGATAACTGTACAATGATTTCTAATCATGTTCCAGACGCTTCCATTCATGCCAATGATAATTGTAATGATAACTGTACAATGATTCCTAATGAGGTTCCAGACGCTTCCATTCGTGCCAATGATAATTGTAATGATAACTGTACAATGATTCCTAATCATGTTCCAGACGCTTCCATTCGTGCCAATGATAATTGTAATGATAACTGTACAATGATTCCTAATCATGTTCCAGACGCTTCCATTCGTGCCAATGATAATTGTAATGATAACTGTACAATGATTCCTAATCATGTTCCAGACGCTTCCATTCGTGCCAATGATAATTGTAATGATAACTGTACAATGATTCCTAATCATGTTCCAGACGCTTCCATTCGTGCCAATGATAATTGTAATGATAACTGTACAATGATTCCTAATCATGTTCCAGACGCTTCCATTCGTGCCAATGATAATTGTAATGATAACTGTACAATGATTCCTAATGAGGTTCCAGACGCTTCCATTCGTGCCAATGATAATTGTAATGATAACTGTACAATGATTCCTAATCATGTTCCAGACGCTTCCATTCGTGCCAATGATAATTGTAATGATAACTGTACAATGATTCCTAATGAGGTACAAACGCTTCCATTCGTGCCAATGATGATTGTAATGATAACTGTACAATGATTCCTAATCATGTTCCAGACGCTTCCATTAGTGCCAATGATAATTGTAATGATAACAGTACAATGATTCCTAATCATGTTCCAGACGCTTCCATTCGTGCCAATGATAATTGTAATGATAACTGTACAATGATTCCTAATCATGTTCCAGACGCTTCCATTCGTGCCAATGATGATTGTAATGATAACTGTACAATGAATCCTAATGGGGGTACAGACGCTTCCATTCGTGCCAATGATAACTGTAATGATAACTGTACAATGATTCCTAATCATGTTCCAGACGCTTCCATTCGTGCCAATGATAATTGTAATGATAACTGTACAATGATTCCTAATCATGTTCCAGACGCTTCCATTCGTGCCAATGATAATTGTAATGATAACTGTACAATGATTCCTAATCATGTTCCAGACGCTTCCATTCGTGCCAATGATAATTGTAATGATAACTGTACAATGATTCCTAATCATGTTCCAGACGCTTCCATTCGTGCCAATGATAATTGTAATGATAACTGTACAATGATTCCTAATCATGTTCCAGACGCTTCCATTCGTGCCAATGATAATTGTAATGATAACTGTACAATGATTCCTAATCATGTTCCAGACGCTTCCATTCGTGCCAATGATAATTGTAATGATAACTGTACAATGATTCCTAATGAGGTTCCAGACGCTTCCATTCGTGCCAATGATAATTGTAATGATAACTGTACAATGATTCCTAATGAGGTCCCAGACGCTTCCATTCGTGCCAATGATAATTGTAATGATAACTGTACAATGATTCCTAATCATGTTCCAGACGCTTCCATTCGTGCCAATGACAATTGTAATGATAACTGTACAATGATTCCTAATCATGTTCCAGACGCTTCCATTCGTGCCAATGATAATTGTAATGATAACTGTACAATGATTCCTAATCATGTTCCAGACGCTTCCATTCGTGCCAATGGTAATTGTAATGATAACTGTACAATGATTCCTAATGAGGTTCCAGACGCTTCCATTCGTGCCAATGATAATTGTAATGATAACTGTACAATGATTCCTAATCATGTTCCAGACGCTTCCATTCGTGCCAATGATAATTGTAATGATAACTGTACAATGATTCCTAATCATGTTCCAGACGCTTCCATTCGTGCCAATGATAATTGAAATGATAACTGTACAATGATTCCTAATCATGTTCCAGACGCTTCCATTCGTGCCAATGATAATTGCAATGATAACTGTACAATGATTTCTAATCATGTTCCAGACGCTTCCATTCATGCCAATGATAATTGTAATGATAACTGTACAATGATTCCTAATGAGGTTCCAGACGCTTCCATTCGTGCCAATGATAATTGTAATGATAACTGTACAATGATTCCTAATCATGTTCCAGACGCTTCCATTCGTGCCAATGATAATTGTAATGATAACTGTACAATGATTCCTAATCATGTTCCAGACGCTTCCATTCGTGCCAATGATAATTGTAATGATAACTGTACAATGATTCCTAATCATGTTCCAGACGCTTCCATTCGTGCCAATGATAATTGTAATGATAACTGTACAATGATTCCTAATCATGTTCCAGACGCTTCCATTCGTGCCAATGATAATTGTAATGATAACTGTACAATGATTCCTAATGAGGTTCCAGACGCTTCCATTCGTGCCAATGATAATTGTAATGATAACTGTACAATGATTCCTAATCATGTTCCAGACGCTTCCATTCGTGCCAATGATAATTGTAATGATAACTGTACAATGATTCCTAATGAGGTACAAACGCTTCCATTCGTGCCAATGATAATTGTAATGATAACTGTACAATGATTCCTAATCATGTTCCAGACGCTTCCATTCGTGCCAATGATAATTGTAATGATAACTGTACAATGATTCCTAATCATGTTCCAGACGCTTCCATTCGTGCCAATGATAATTGTAATGATAACTGTACAATGATTCCTAATCATGTTCCAGACGCTTCCATTCGTGCCAATGATAATTGTAATGATAACTGTACAATGATTCCTAATCATGTTCCAGACGCTTCCATTCGTGCCAATGATAATTGTAATGATAACTGTACAATGATTCCTAATCATGTTACAGACGCTTCCATTCGTGCCAATGATAATTGTAATGATAACTGTACAATGATTCCTAATGAGGGTCCAGACGCTTCCATTCGTGCCAATGATAATTGTAATAATAACTGTACAATGATTCCTAATCATGTTCCAGAGGCTTCCATTCGTGCCAATGATAATTGTAATGATAACTGTACAATGATTCCTAATGAGGTTCCAGACGCTTCCATTCGTGCCAATGATAATTGTAATGATAACTGTACAATGATTCCTAATCATGTTCCAGACGCTTCCATTCGTGCCAATGATAATTGTAATGATAACTGTACAATGATTCCTAATCATGTTCCAGACGCTTCCATTCGTGCCAATGATAATTGTAATGATAACTGTACAATGATTCCTAATGATGTTCCAGACGCTTCCATTCGTGCCAATGATAACTGTAATGATAACTGTATAGTGATTCCTAATCATGTTCCAGACGCTTCCATTCGTGCCAATGATAATTGTAATGATAACTGTACAATGATTCCTAATCATGTTCCAGACGCTTCCATTCGTGCCAATGATAATTGTAATGATAACTGTACAATGATTCCTAATCATGTTCCAGACGCTTCCATTCGTGCCAATGATAATTGTAATGATAACTGTACAATGATTCCTAATCATGTTCCAGACGCTTCCATTCGTGCCAATGATAATTGTAATGATAACTGTACAATGATTCCTAATCATGTTCCAGACGCTTCCATTCGTGCCAATGATAATTGTAATGATAACTGTACAATGATTCCTAATGAGGTTCCAGACGCTTCCATTCGTGCCAATGATAATTGTAATGATAACTGTACAATGATTCCTAATCATGTTCCAGACGCTTCCATTCGTGCCAATGATAATTGTAATGATAACTGTACAATGATTCCTAATGAGGTTCCAGACGCTTCCATTCGTGCCAATGATAATTGTAATGATAACTGTACAATGATTCCTAATCATGTTCCAGACGCTTCCATTCGTGCCAATGATAATTGTAATGATAACTGTACAATGATTCCTAATCATGTTCCAGACGCTTCCATTCGTGCCAATGATAATTGTAATGATAACTGTACAATGATTCCTAATGAGGTTCCAGACGCTTCCATTCGTGCCAATGATAATTGTAATGATAACTGTACAATGATTCCTAATCATGTTCCAGACGCTTCCATTCGTGCCAATGATAATTGTAATGATAACTGTACAATGATTCCTAATCATGTTCCAGACGCTTCCATTCGTGCCAATGATAATTGTAATGATAACTGTACAATGATTCCTAATCATGTTCCAGACGCTTCCATTCGTGCCAATGATAATTGTAATGATAACTGTACAATGATTCCTAATGAGGTTCCAGACGCTTCCATTCGTGCCAATGATAATTGTAATGATAACTGTACAATGATTCCTAATCATGTTCCAGACGCTTCCATTCGTGCCAATGATAATTGTAATGATAACTGTACAATGATTCCTAATCATGTTCCAGACGCTTCCATTCGTGCCAATGATAATTGTAATGATAACTGTACAATGATTCCTAATCATGTTCCAGACGCTTCCATTCGTGCCAATGATAATTGTAATGATAACTGTACAATGATTCCTAATGAGGTTCCAGACGCTTCCATTCGTGCCAATGATAATTGTAATGATAACTGTACAATGATTCCTAATCATGTTCCAGACGCTTCCATTCGTGCCAATGATAATTGTAATGATAACTGTACAATGATTCCTAATGAGGTTCCAGACGCTTCCATTCGTGCCAATGATAATTGTAATGATAACTGTACAATGATTCCTAATCATGTTCCAGACGCTTCCATTCGTGCCAATGATAATTGTAATGATAACTGTACAATGATTCCTAATCATGTTCCAGACGCTTCCATTCGTGCCAATGATAATTGTAATGATAACTGTACAATGATTCCTAATGATGTTCCAGACGCTTCCATTCGTGCCAATGATAATTGTAATGATAACTGTACAATGATTCCTAATCATGTTCCAGACGCTTCCATTCGTGCCAATGATAATTGTAATGATAACTGTACAATGATTCCTAATCATGTTCCAGACGCTTCCATTCGTGCCAATGATAATTGTAATGATAACTGTACAATGATTCCTAATCATGTTCCAGACGCTTCCATTCGTGCCAATGATAATTGTAATGATAACTGTACAATGATTCCTAATCATGTTCCAGACGCTTCCATTCGTGCCAATGATAATTGTAATGATAACTGTACAATGATTCCTAATGAGGTTCCAGACGCTTCCATTCGTGCCAATGATAATTGTAATGATAACTGTACAATGATTCCTAATCATGTTCCAGACGCTTCCATTCGTGCCAATGATAATTGTAATGATAACTGTACAATGATTCCTAATCATGTTCCAGACGCTTCCATTCGTGCCAATGATAATTGTAATGATAACTGTACAATGATTCCTAATCATGTTCCAGACGCTTCCATTCGTGCCAATGATAATTGTAATGATAACTGTACAATGATTCCTAATCATGTTCCAGACGCTTCCATTCGTGCCAATGATAATTGTAATGATAACTGTACAATGATTCCTAATGATGTTCCAGACGCTTCCATTCGTGCCAATGATAACTGTAATGATAACTGTACAATGATTCCTAATCATGTTCCAGACGCTTCCATTCGTGCCAATGATAATTGTAATGATAACTGTACAATGATTCCTAATCATGTTCCAGACGCTTCCATTCGTGCCAATGATAATTGTAATGATAACTGTACAATGATTCCTAATGATGTTCCAGATGCTTCCATTCGTGCCAATGATAATTGTAATGATAACTGTACAATGATTCCTAATGATGTTCCAGACGCTTCCATTCGTGCCAATGATAATTGTACTGATAACTGTACAATGATTCCTAATGAGGTTCCAGACGCTTCCATTCGTGCCAATGATAATTGTAATGATAACTGTACAATGATTCCTAATCATGTTCCAGACGCTTCCATTCGTGCCAATGATAATTGTAATGATAACTGTACAATGATTCCTAATCATGTTCCAGACGCTTCCATTCGTGCCAATGATAATTGTAATGATAACTGTACAATGATTCCTAATCATGTTCCAGACGCTTCCATTCGTGCCAATGATAATTGTAATGATAACTGTACAATGATTCCTAATGATGTTCCAGATGCTTCCATTCGTGCCAATGATAATTGTAATGATAACTGTACAATGATTCCTAATCATGTTCCAGACGCTTCCATTCGTGCCAATGATAATTGTAATGATAACTGTACAATGATTCCTAATCATGTTCCAGACGCTTCCATTCGTGCCAATGATAATTGTAATAATAACTGTACAATGATTCCTAATGAGGTTCCAGACGCTTCCATTCGTGCCAATGATAATTGTAATGATAACTGTACAATGATTCCTAATCATGTTCCAGACGCTTCCATTCGTGCCAATGATAATTGTAATGATAACTGTACAATGATTCCTAATCATGTTCCAGACGCTTCCATTCGTGCCAATGATAATTGTAATGATAACTGTACAATGATTCCTAATCATGTTCCAGACGCTTCCATTCGTGCCAATGATAATTGTAATGATAACTGTACAATGATTCCTAATCATGTTCCAGACGCTTCCATTCGTGCCAATGATAATTGTAATGATAACTGTACAATGATTCCTAATCATGTTCCAGACGCTTCCATTCGTGCCAATGATAATTGTAATAATAACTGTACAATGATTCCTAATGAGGTTCCAGACGCTTCCATTCGTGCCAATGATAATTGTAATGATAACTGTACAATGATTCCTAATGAGGTTCCAGACGCTTCCATTCGTGCCAATGATAATTGTAATGATAACTGTACAATGATTCCTAATCATGTTCCAGACGCTTCCATTCGTGCCAATGATAATTGTAATGATAACTGTACAATGATTCCTAATGAGGTTCCAGACGCTTCCATTCGTGCCAATGATAATTGTAATGATAACTGTACAATGATTCCTAATCATGTTCCAGACGCTTCCATTCGTGCCAATGATAATTGTAATGATAACTGTACAATGATTCCTAATCATGTTCCAGACGCTTCCATTCGTGCCAATGATAATTGTAATGATAACTGTACAATGATTCCTAATCATGTTCCAGACGCTTCCATTCGTGCCAATGATAATTGTAATGATAACTGTACAATGATTCCTAATGAGGTTCCAGACGCTTCCATTCGTGCCAATGATAATTGTAATGATAACTGTACAATGATTCCTAATCATGTTCCAGACGCTTCCATTCGTGCCAATGATAATTGTAATGATAACTGTACAATGATTCCTAATCATGTTCCAGACGCTTCCATTCGTGCCAATGATAATTGTAATGATAACTGTACAATGATTCCTAATCATGTTCCAGACGCTTCCATTCGTGCCAATGATAATTGTAATGATAACTGTACAATGATTCCTAATGAGGTTCCAGACGCTTCCATTCGTGCCAATGATAATTGTAATGATAACTGTACAATGATTCCTAATCATGTTCCAGACGCTTCCATTCGTGCCAATGATAATTGTAATAATAACTGTACAATGATTCCTAATGAGGTTCCAGACGCTTCCATTCGTGCCAATGATAATTGTAATGATAACTGTACAATGATTCCTAATCATGTTCCAGACGCTTCCATTCGTGCCAATGATAATTGTAATGATAACTGTACAATGATTCCTAATCATGTTCCAGACGCTTCCATTCGTGCCAATGATAATTGTAATGATAACTGTACAATGATTCCTAATGATGTTCCAGACGCTTCCATTCGTGCCAATGATAATTGTAATGATAACTGTACAATGATTCCTAATCATGTTCCAGACGCTTCCATTCGTGCCAATGATAATTGTAATGATAACTGTACAATGATTCCTAATCATGTTCCAGACGCTTCCATTCGTGCCAATGATAATTGTAATGATAACTGTACAATGATTCCTAATCATGTTCCAGACGCTTCCATTCGTGCCAATGATAATTGTAATGATAACTGTACAATGATTCCTAATCATGTTCCAGACGCTTCCATTCGTGCCAATGATAATTGTAATGATAACTGTACAATGATTCCTAATGATGTTCCAGACGCTTCCATTCGTGCCAATGATAATTGTAATGATAACTGTACAATGATTCCTAATCATGTTCCAGACGCTTCCATTCGTGCCAATGATAATTGTAATGATAACTGTACAATGATTCCTAATCATGTTCCAGACGCTTCCATTCGTGCCAATGATAATTGTAATGATAACTGTACAATGATTCCTAATGATGTTCCGGACGCTTCCATTCGTGCCAATGATAACTGTAATGATAACTGTACAATGATTCCTAATAATATTCCAGACGCTTCCATTCGTGCCAATGATAATTGTAATGATAACTGTACAATGATTCCTAATCATGTTCCAGACGCTTCCATTCGTGCCAATGATAATTGTAATGATAACTGTACAATGATTCCTAATCATGTTCCAGACGCTTCAATTCGTGCCAATGATAATTGTAATGATAACTGTACAATGATTCCTAATCATGTTCCAGACGCTTCCATTCGTGCCAATGATAATTGTAATGATAACTGTACAATGATTCCTAATGAGGTTCCAGACGCTTCCATTCGTGCCAATGATAATTGTAATGATAACTGTACAATGATTCCTAATCATGTTCCAGACGCTTCCATTCGTGCCAATGATAATTGTAATAATAACTGTACAATGATTCCTAATGAGGTTCCAGACGCTTCCATTCGTGCCAATGATAATTGTAATGATAACTGTACAATGATTCCTAATCATGTTCCAGACGCTTCCATTCGTGCCAATGATAATTGTAATGATAACTGTACAATGATTCCTAATCATGTTCCAGACGCTTCCATTCGTGCCAATGATAATTGTAATGATAACTGTACAATGATTCCTAATGATGTTCCAGCCACTTCCATTCGTGCCAATGATAACTGTAATGATAACTGTACAATGATTCCTAATCATGTTCCAGACGCTTCCATTCGTGCCAATGATAATTGTAACGATAACTGTACAATGATTCCTAATCATGTTCCAGACGCTTCCATTCGTGCCAATGATAATTGTAATAATAACTGTACAATGATTCCTAATGATGTTCCAGATGCTTCCATTCGTGCCAATGATAATTGTAATGATAACTGTACAATGATTCCTAATGATGTTCCAGACGCTTCCATTCGTGCCAATGATAATTGTAATGATAACTGTACAATGATTCCTAATGATGTTCCAGACGCTTCCATTCGTGCCAATGATAATTGTAATGATAACTGTACAATGATTCCTAATCATGTTCCAGACGCTTCCATTCGTGCCAATGATAATTGTAATGATAACTGTACAATGATTCCTAATCATGTTCCAGACGCTTCCATTCGTGCCAATGATAATTGTAATGATAACTGTACAATGATTCCTAATCATGTTCCAGACGCTTCCATTCGTGCCAATGATAATTGTAATGATAACTGTACAATGATTCCTAATGATGTTCCAGACGCTTCCATTCGTGCCAATGATAATTGTAATGATAACTGTACAATGATTCCTAATCATGTTCCAGACGCTTCCATTCGTGCCAATGATAATTGTAATGATAACTGTACAATGATTCCTAATGATGTTCCAGACGCTTCCATTCGTGCCAATGATAATTGTAATAATAACTGTACAATGATTCCTAATGAGGTTCCAGACGCTTCCATTCGTGCCAATGATAATTGTAATGATAACTGTACAATGATTCCTAATCATGTTCCAGACGCTTCCATTCGTGCCAATGATAATTGTAATGATAACTGTACAATGATTCCTAATCATGTTCCAGACGCTTCCATTCGTGCCAATGATAATTGTAATGATAACTGTACAATGATTCCTAATCATGTTCCAGACGCTTCCATTCGTGCCAATGATAATTGTAATGATAACTGTACAATGATTCCTAATGAGGTTCCAGACGCTTCCATTCGTGCCAATGATAATTGTAATGATAACTGTACAATGATTCCTAATCATGTTCCAGACGCTTCCATTCGTGCCAATGATAATTGTAATGATAACTGTACAATGATTCCTAATGAGGTTCCAGACGCTTCCATTCGTGCCAATGATAATTGTAATGATAACTGTACAATGATTCCTAATCATGTTCCAGACGCTTCCATTCGTGCCAATGATAATTGTAATGATAACTGTACAATGATTCCTAATCATGTTCCAGACGCTTCCATTCGTGCCAATGATAATTGTAATGATAACTGTACAATGATTCCTAATGATGTTCCAGACGCTTCCATTCGTGCCAATGATAATTGTAATGATAACTGTACAATGATTCCTAATCATGTTCCAGACGCTTCCATTCGTGCCAATGATAATTGTAATGATAACTGTACAATGATTCCTAATCATGTTCCAGACGCTTCCATTCGTGCCAATGATAATTGTAATGATAACTGTACAATGATTCCTAATCATGTTCCAGACGCTTCCATTCGTGCCAATGATAATTGTAATGATAACTGTACAATGATTCCTAATCATGTTCCAGACGCTTCCATTCGTGCCAATGATAATTGTAATGATAACTGTACAATGATTCCTAATGAGGTTCCAGACGCTTCCATTCGTGCCAATGATAATTGTAATGATAACTGTACAATGATTCCTAATCATGTTCCAGACGCTTCCATTCGTGCCAATGATAATTGTAATAATAACTGTACAATGATTCCTAATGAGGTTCCAGACGCTTCCATTCGTGCCAATGATAATTGTAATGATAACTGTACAATGATTCCTAATCATGTTCCAGACGCTTCCATTCGTGCCAATGATAATTGTAATGATAACTGTACAATGATTCCTAATCATGTTCCAGACGCTTCCATTCGTGCCAATGATAATTGTAATGATAACTGTACAATGATTCCTAATGATGTTCCAGACGCTTCCATTCGTGCCAATGATAACTGTAATGATAACTGTACAATGATTCCTAATCATGTTCCAGACGCTTCCATTCGTGCCAATGATAATTGTAACGATAACTGTACAATGATTCCTAATCATGTTCCAGACGCTTCCATTCGTGCCAATGATAATTGTAATAATAACTGTACAATGATTCCTAATGATGTTCCAGATGCTTCCATTCGTACCAATGATAATTGTAATGATAACTGTACAATGATTCCTAATGATGTTCCAGACGCTTCCATTCGTGCCAATGATAATTGTACTGATAACTGTACAATGATTCCTAATGAGGTTCCAGACGCTTCCATTCGTGACAATGATAATTGTAATGATAACTGTACAATGATTCCTAATCATGTTCCAGACGCTTCCATTCGTGCCAATGATAATTGTAATGATAACTGTACAATGATTCCTAATCATGTTCCAGACGCTTCCATTCGTGCCAATGATAATTGTAATGATAACTGTACAATGATTCCTAATCATGTTCCAGACGCTTCCATTCGTGCCAATGATAATTGTAATAATAACTGTACAATGATTCCTAATGATGTTCCAGATGCTTCCATTCGTGCCAATGATAATTGTAATGATAACTGTACAATGATTCCTAATCATGTTCCAGACGCTTCCATTCGTGCCAATGATAATTGTAATGATAACTGTACAATGATTCCTAATGATGTTCCAGACGCTTCCATTCGTGCCAATGATAATTGTAATAATAACTGTACAATGATTCCTAATGAGGTTCCAGACGCTTCCATTCGTGCCAATGATAATTGTAATGATAACTGTACAATGATTCCTAATCATGTTCCAGACGCTTCCATTCGTGCCAATGATAATTGTAATGATAACTGTACAATGATTCCTAATCATGTTCCAGACGCTTCCATTCGTGCCAATGATAATTGTAATGATAACTGTACAATGATTCCTAATCATGTTCCAGACGCTTCCATTCGTGCCAATGATAATTGTAATGATAACTGTACAATGATTCCTAATCATGTTCCAGACGCTTCCATTCGTGCCAATGATAATTGTAATAATAACTGTACAATGATTCCTAATGAGGTTCCAGACGCTTCCATTCGTGCCAATGATAATTGTAATGATAACTGTACAATGATTCCTAATCATGTTCCAGACGCTTCCATTCGTGCCAATGATAATTGTAATGATAACTGTACAATGATTCCTAATCATGTTCCAGACGCTTCCATTCGTGCCAATGATAATTGTAATGATAACTGTACAATGATTCCTAATGATGTTCCGGACGCTTCCATTCGTGCCAATGATAACTGTAATGATAACTGTACAATGATTCCTAATAATGTTCCAGACGCTTCCATTCGTGCCAATGATAATTGTAATGATAACTGTACAATGATTCCTAATCATGTTCCAGACGCTTCCATTCGTGCCAATGATAATTGTAATAATAACTGTACAATGATTCCTAATCATGTTCCAGACGCTTCAATTCGTGCCAATGATAATTGTAATGATAACTGTACAATGATTCCTAATCATGTTCCAGACGCTTCCATTCGTGCCAATGATAATTGTAATGATAACTGTACAATGATTCCTAATGAGGTTCCAGACACTTCCATTCGTGCCAATGATAATTGTAATGATAACTGTACAATGATTCCTAATCATGTTCTAGACGCTTCCATTCGTGCCAATGATAATTGTAATGATAACTGTACAATGATTCCTAATGAGGTTCCAGACGCTTCCATTCGTGCCAATGATAATTGTAATGATAACTGTACAATGATTCCTAATCATGTTCCAGACGCTTCCATTCGTGCCAATGATAATTGTAATGATAACTGTACAATGATTCCTAATCAGGTTCCAGACGCTTCCATTCGTGCCAATGATAATTAACATCGTCGTGTCGTG
>CM067363.1:3237577-3266626 GCA_034401795.1 Chaetoderma sp. LZ-2023a | reverse complement strand
AGAGAGAGAGAGAGAGAGAGAGAGAGGTTGCTTCAAAACATGGTTTCTGCGGGATATATTGAATGATTGAGTGGGTTGATTGCTGGATGATTGCACATGTGGCTAGGTGGGTGTTTTTAGTGGGTTGTCAGTGAGCGGGTGGGCAAGCCAGCCAGTCAGCCCACCAGGCAGCTAGCTAGCCAGTGAGGCATGTAGCAAGTCAGTGAGTAATCGAGCAAGTGTGTGAGTTCGCGAGCGTGTGATGACTGGGTGTTTATTGGTATGAAGGATAGAGAAATAGGTTCTATTCAAATAGTTGTTTATAGGAACGAGAATAAATGAGTTAGTGGGTTGGTTGCGGGATAGTTGGGTCAGCCAGACAGACAGACAGACAGACAGACAGACAGACAGACAGACAGACAGACAGACAGCCAACAAGCCAGCTAAACAGCCAGTGAGGCATGTAGAAAGTTAACGAGTACGCGAGCGAGTGTATGTGTTCGCAAGCTAGTGCTGACTGGGTGTTTATTGGTATGAAGGATAGAGAAAGAGGTTCTTTTGAAAAAGTTGTTTATAGGAACTAGAATAAATGAGTGAGTGGGCTGATTGCTGGATGGTTGTGCCAGCCAGACAGACATACAGACAGCCAGCCAGCCAGCCAGCCACGGAAGCGATCGATTGATCGAGGTAGCGAGCGAGCGATCGCGTGAGGTAGTGATGTACAAATACCTGAGTGTCCATTATTATGAAGGATAGATAGATAGATAGATAGATAGATAGATAGATAGAGAGAGAGAGAGAGAGAGAGAGAGAGAGAGAGAGAGAGAGAGAGGGGGAGAGAGAGAGAGAGAGGGAGAGAGCGCGAGAGAGAGAGGGGGGGGGGTGAGAGGGAGAGGGGGGGGGGGGGTGAGAGGGAGGGAGGGACGGAGAGAGGTTGCCTCAAAACATGGTTTCTGTGGGCCATATTGAATGATTGAGTGGCTAGCTGGGTGGTTTTTTGGCCGGTTGCCGGTGAGCGGGTGGGCCAGCCAGCCAGCCAGCCAGCCAACTAACCAGTCACAGGGAGGAGGAGGAATGTATCGATTGAGTTTGCGAGCTAAAGGGTTTTGATTGGTATGAAGGAGAGAGAAAGCTGTTCTTCAAAATGTGGATTATGTGGACTAGATTGAATGCATTGAGTGGGTTCGTTGATGCAGGTGGGTAGGTGAATGGTTTGGGTGAGATGACAGTGATAAAATCCGTGAGCCAGCCCGGCAGCCAGCCAGTCAGCCAGCCAGTCAGCCAGCCAGCCATCCATCCAGCAAACTAGCCAGCTAGCTAGCCAGCCAGTCAGCTGGCCGGCCAGCCACCCAGCGAGCCAGCCAGCCAGCCAGCCAGTCAGCCAGCCAGACAGACAGCCAGCCAGCCAGCCAGCCAGCCAGCCAGCCAACCAACCAGCCAGCCAACCAGCCAGTCAGATAGCCAGACATCCATCCACCCGCTAACCAGCCAGCCAGACAGCTAGTCAGGCAGGCAGTCAGCTAGCCATTCAGGCAGCCAGAGTGCCAACCAGTCAGAGTGGGAGAAAGGAGGTATCGAGTGAGCGAGCGAGCTAGTGATGACTGTGTTTATTGGTATGAAGGAGAGAGAATATGGTTCTTTCAAACGTGGTGTATGGGGATGCTGTGGGTGAGTTGTCAGTGAGCGATTGAGCCAGGAAGCCAGCCATCCAGCCGGTCAGCCAGCCAACCAGCCAGCCAGCCAGCCAGCCAGCCAGCCAGCCAGCCAGCCAAGTGAGGCATATAGCAAGTCAGCCAGCGAGCGATCAAGAGATCGTGTTAACGAGTATACCAACCGAGTGTGTGAGGTACAGGTGACTACGAGTCCATTGTTATGAAGGAGGGAGAGGGAGATGTTGTTTCAAAAATGGTTTCTGGGTACTATATTGAATGAGTTAGTGGTTTGGTTGCTGGATGGTTGCGCAAATGACGAGCGTGGCGGTTTTGTGTGAGTTGTCTGCGAGTGATTGAGCGAGCCATCCAGACAGCCAGCTAGCCTGCCAGCCAGCCTGCTGGCAGATTAGTCAGCCAGCCCGCCAGGCAGACAGACAGACAGACAGACAGACAGACAGACAGACAGACAAGACAGACAAGACAGACAGACAGACAGACAGACAGACAGACAGACAGACAGACAAGACAGACAGACAGACATACAGACAGACAGTTATTCCGTGAGGGAGAGAGCGAGTTAGCAAGCGATTTAACAAGCGAGTTAGCGAGAGAGAGGGAGAGGGAGAGAGAGAGAGAGAGAGAGAGAGAGAGAGAGAGAGAGAGAGAGAGAGAGGGAGGGAGAGAGAGAGAGAGAGGGAGAGAGAGGTTAGCGAGAGAGAGAGAGAGAGAGAGAGAGAGAGAGAGAGGAGAGAGAGAGAGAGAGAGAGAGAGAGAGAGAGAGAGAGAGGAGGGAGTTAGGGGCGATAGAGAGGTTCCTTCAAAGCATGGTTTCTACCTGCCATAATGAATGATTGAGTAGGGTTGATTGCTGGATGATTGTACAGGTGGCTAGCTGGATGTTTTTTTAGGCTGGTTGTCAGTGAGCGGGTGGGCCAGTCAGCCAGTCAGCCAGCCATCCAGCCAGCCAGCCAGCCAGCCAGCCAGCCAGCCAGCCAGCCAGCCAGCCGGCCAGCCAACCAGTCAGCGGGAGAGAAAGGAAGGTATCGGATTGAGATTGCGAGCTATAGGTGACTGGGTGTTGATTGGTACGAAGGAAAGAGAAAGATGTTCTTCAAAATGTGGATTATGGGGACTAGATTGAATGAATTGAGTGTGTTCGTTGATGCAGCTGGGTAGGTGTATTTACCAGTGATTTACCAGTTATTGCAGTCAACTACTTCAGTGTAGAAGAAGTGACTGCAATTTTTGGGAGTTAGATGGACCGTAGGTCTATATAAAATCCTGTGACTTGAAGAATGAGTCTAGGTTGTTTTTGAATGTGTTTAATGTTGGAGCGTTAATTGCTTCTTTTGGTAGAGAATTCCATACATTAACAACTCTATTTGTGAAGAAATACTTGCGTAGATCAAGTCGACAGGGTTGTTTGTAAAGTTTAAGTGCATGTCCCCTAGTCTGTGTAGATGCCATCGTGAAGAAGTCATTTGGCTTAATATGGTCCTGGTTAGAACAAATTTTGTAGACTTCTATCATGTCAGCTCGCATTCTCCTGGTTTTCAATCTTGTAAGATTTAGTTTCTGGAGTCGTTTTTATAAGGTATACTTGCTAAACCTGGGATCATGTGTGTCATCCTGTGTTGTACCCGCTCCAGTAAGTCTATGTCTTTTAGTAGGTGTGGGCACCAGAAGGGGATACAGTAGTCTATGTGAGGTCTCACGAGGGATTTGTAAAGCTGGAGAATAACAGGTTGGGATTTATATTTTATTGCATGATATATGCTTTTCTTGATGCTACTTCACATAGTCTTGATTACTAAATCGTTATTCCCAAATCTTTTTCTTCAATGCTCTTTGCTAGTGTCTTGCTTCCCATTTTATAGCTATGGCACACGTTATTGTGTCCCAAATGTATACCACTACATTTATCTAATGGTATGTATGGTTTGGGTGAGATGACAGTGAACAAGTCCGCGAGACAGCCAGTCAGCCATCTCGAACCAGCCAGCCAGTCAGCCAGCCAGCCAACCAGCCAGTCATCCAGCCAGCTAGCCAACCAGAATGACCGAGCGAGCGACCATGCAGATGATTTCGTTGCTGGATGGTTTTGCAGGGGGTTAGGTGTATGGTTTTTCGGTGAGTTCTCAGTGAGCGAGTGAATTAGCCAGCCATCAAGGCAGCCAGCCAGAAAGCCAGTCAGCCAGCCAGCCATTGAGGCATTTAGATAGTGCCCAGGCGATCGGGTGATCAAGGTAACGAGCCAATGATCGAGCGAGTTAGTGAGGTACTAGTTTATTGAATGTCCATTGGTATGAAGGAGATATAGTGAGGGTGTTCCAAGACATGGGTTGTTGGAACCTGAGTGATCGAGTGAGTGGATGAGAGGTTTCGTTGCTGGATCGCTACCAAGGTGGTTAGCTGCATGGTTTTGGGTGCGTTGTCAGTGAGCAAGTGAGCCAGCCTGCCAGCCTGCAGTGAGCCGGCTAGCCAGCCAGCGAGGCATGTAGCAAGTCAGCGAGCGATTGATCGAGGTCCCGAGCAGAGCAATCGAGCGAGCGAGGTAGTGAGGTACTGGTGAATGAGACTCTATTGTTATGATGGAGGGAGAAGGAGAGCTTGTATCAAAATGTGGTTTCGTGCGACTATATTGAATGAGTGAGGGTTTGGTTGCTGGAGGGTTGCACAGGCGTCTAGGTGGGTAGTTTTGGGTGGGTTGTTAGTTAGCGAGCCAGGCAGCCTGGCTGGCAGCCAGTCAGTGGGGCATCCAGCCTGTCAGACACGTCGGTATCGATTGAGCGAGTGAGCGAACAAGTGTGTGAGGTCATGAGCTTTTGGTGATTGGGTGCTCTTTTGTATGACGGACGGAGAAGGAGAAGTTGTTTCAAAATGTGGTTTCGCGGCCCTATATTGAATGAATGAGGGTTTGGTTGCTGGATGGTTGTGCAGGTGTCTAGGTAGGTGGTTTTGGGTGGGTTGTCAGTGAGCGAGTAAGTGAGCCAGCCAGCCAGCCAGCCAGTCAGGCAGCGAGCCAGCCAGTCAGGCAGCTAGCCAGCCAGCCAGTGAGGCATGTAGCAAGTCAGTGGGGAGCGGTGACGTGATCGTGGTAACCGACTATATCAACTGAGGTTGTGAGGTACTGGTGACTGCGAGACCATTGTTATGAAGGAGGGAGATGGAGAGGTTGTTTCAAAACATGGTAGTTTCAAAACATGGTTTCCGGGTACTATATTGAATGAGTGGGTGGTTTGTTTGCTGGATGGTTTCGCATATGGCTAGCATGGCCGTTTTGTGGTGAGTTGTCAGTGAGCGATTGAGCAAGCCAACCAGACAGACAGCCAGCCTGCCAGCCAGCCAGCTGGTCAGCCAGCCAGTTGGTCAGCCAGCAGAGCAATCGAGCGAGCGAGGTAGTGAGGTACTGGTGACTGAGACTCTATTGTTATGATGGAGGGAGAAGGAGAGCTTGTATCAAAATGTGGTTTCATGCGACTACATTGAATGAGTGAGGGTTTGGTTGCTGGAGGGTTGCGCAGGTGTCTAGGTTGGTAGTTCTGGGTGGGTTGTTAGTGAGCGAGCCAGGCAGCCTGGCTGGCAGCCAGTCAGTGGGGCAGCCAGGCAGCCAGCCTGTCAGACAGGTCGGTATCGATTGAGCGAGTGAGCGAACGAGTGTGAGAGGTCACAAGCTTTTGGTGATTTGGTGGTCTTTTGTATGACGGAGGGAGAAGGAGAGGTTGTTTCAAAATGTGGTTTCATGGGCCTACATTGAATGAATGAGGGTTTGGTTGCTGGATGGTTGCGCAGGTGTCTAGGTAGGTGGTTTTGGGTGTGTTGCCAACTGAGGTTGTGAGGTACTGGTGACTGCGAGACCATTGTTATGAAGGAGGGAGATGGAGAGGTTGTTTCAGAACATGGTAGTGTCAAAACATGGTTTTCGGGTACTATATTGAATGAGTGGGTGGTTTGTTTGCTGGATGGTTTCGCATATGGCTAGCATGGCCGTTTTGTGGTGAGTTGTTAGTGAGCGATTGAGCGAGCCAACCAGACAGATAGCCAGCCTGCCAGCCAGCCAGCCAGCCAGCCAGCCAGCCAGACAGCCAGCCAGCTAGCCAGTCAGCCAGCCAGCCAACCAGCCAGACAGCTAGTCAGGCAGGCAAACAACTAGCCATTCAGTCAGCCAGTGTGCCAACCAGTCAGAGCAGGATAAGGGAGGTATTGATTGAGCGAGTGAGCGAG
Source organism: Chaetoderma sp. LZ-2023a (assembly GCA_034401795.1). Taxonomy (NCBI): domain Eukaryota; kingdom Metazoa; phylum Mollusca; class Caudofoveata; order Chaetodermatida; family Chaetodermatidae; genus Chaetoderma; species Chaetoderma sp. LZ-2023a. Next base: position 3,260,771 of record CM067363.1, on the reverse strand, counting down.
CGAGCTAGTGATGACTGTGTGTTCATTGGTATGAAGGAGAGAAATGGTTCTTTCAAACGTGCTTTACGGGGATGCTTTGCGTAAGTTGTCAGTGAGAGATTGGGCCAGCCAGCCAACCAGCCAACCAGCCAGCCAGCATGCCAGCCAGCCAGCATGCCAGCCAGCCAGTGAGGTATATAGTAAGTCAGTGAGCGAGCGATCAAGAGATCGTGGTAGCATGTAGACCAACCGAGGTTGTGAGGTACAGGTGACTGCGAGTCCATTGTTACGAAGGAGCGAGAGGGTGAGGTTGTTTCAAAAATGGTTTCTGGGTACTATATTGAATGAGTTAGTGGGATGGTTGTGCATATGGCGAGCGTGGCGGGTTTTGCGCGAGTTGTCTGCGAGAGATTGAGCGAGCCAACCAGACAGCCAGCTAGCCTGGCAACCAGCCGGTCGGCAGATCAGTCAGCCAGCCCGCCCGCCAGGCAGGCAGCCAGACAGTGAGATAGCAAGCGAGTTAACGAGAGAGGGAGAGGACGCTCATTGGATGAACAAATGTTTAATTATAGACTATCAAGAGCAAGAAGAATAGTAGAGAACGCGTTCGGGATTTTGTCAATGAGGTGGCGTGTTTTTCAAACGAAAATTGCTGTTAACCCATCTAAGGCCATTAACATAGTAAAGGCAACATGTGCCCGCCATAACATGTCGCAAGTGGACACCACGCCTGCGCAAGTTACAACTTTATTGGAGTAGATGAACACTGTGCATACTGCAGGATTACGCGATGTTGCCAGAGTTGGTTGCAGAGCTGGGGCAAATGCAGTTGTTATAAGAAATGCGTTTAAAGTGTTTGGCCACTCCAATGGCAGTGAGCTGACGTACGGCGAGGGTCATTTGAATAAATAATCGATGTAATTTTCTCGTTAGCTTAAAGCTTTATCAGCAGCATCTGTATCAACCAATAGCTCCGCCGCATCTGTTGGCTCAACAGATGCTACCTGCACATTGGTTTCTGTTCTAAATAAAGATAGATGGTCATTTTTGTAATAATAATTTGTGAATTATATTATAACTGTTTGCGTGAAGAATATGGTCCACGATACTGGTTACCAGTATTGTTGCTCGTTTCGTCTGGTGCAGTCCATACGAAAAAAGCAACAATACTAGTAAGACCAGTATCGTAGACAGAATTCTACCTGAGATCAAACCATAACTTATTACAGTTGTAAAATTTATATCACTGACGAAATCCTATACTTATTTGATTACCAATAAATTCGGGGGTTTTCCTAACAAAATGTATCAACAGTCACAAATATTAAGGGAAAGTTAATTAGCCACAATAAATAATTGTCATAGATGGATGGACGAACAGACAGACATACATTCTGGATAGACGGATGAATGTACATGGATACGGATAGCACATGCACATCTTTAGGTTTTAATGATAGCACCTACAGAATTTCAAAAGAATCACAAATAAACTTTAATAAAAGAACTCAAGAAACAGACGGATTGACGAACGGACTGAAAGACAGAAGGACGGACGTTCTGATCGCTATACACCCTCCCGGTCTAGGGGCAATAATTTTTAAGGAAAAATTAGTTACCTCTCCGGGATGTAGAAATTGTTTGAGTGTAGCTTTCGTGACCATCTCGGTCACTTCTTCAGCACTAACTGGTTAGTGCTGAAGAAGTGACCGAGATGGTCACGAAAGCTACACTCAAACAATTTCTACATCCCGGAGAGGTAACTAATTTTTCCTTATTATGATTCATCCTGGGATCGGGACCAACTTTTTCGGAAGTAATAATTATTATTTTGATAAGAATAACATTGTTAAGTAATCAAAATATAAATCATGTCAATGATCTGTGTAGTTTATGAGTGATTATCGATACCTGCTCTCTTCTGAAAATCTTGTCCTAGAGAGAGAGAGAGACATACTTTGAATAGCGTATTAAAATTTCGGTTTAGGGATACGTTTATACGAAAAAATATTATATCATAAATAGTATACGCTAATATTAGTTTCATTTTCCATAAATTATTAGGTTTATCCTTTGTACAATATTAAAACATAAATTTGAAAGTCATATAATTGTGATATGAGTATGTTGTCGTTAATCCTATGAATTGGATCAGTAGAATGTAATGAAAGTCCATTTTCAATTTCATTTGAGAAATGTGCGTTTGAAGACCATGAGAAGATTACAAATCTATCACTGTATTGACTGACCAAATCATCGAGCCAGTAATTCTAGTAGCCAATCAAAAAAACATGTTCTCCTGGTCAATATGACTTTTCTCAAGACCACACAAAGCCGTTTTTGGTTTAGGTGATATACATATACATATTATTAACCCTTTAGTGATGAAATTTCATCAGTAAAATTTCAATTTTCTCAAAAGAAATGCTCATTTACAGGTCAGGAGAAGACTACTTTTTAGATTTTACCAATAGAATTACTGGCTCGTTTATCGAGCCAGTCATTCCAGTGGTAAAGTCTCAAAAATAGTCTTCGTTTGGCCTTTAAATGGGCATTTCATAAGACCACCGCACAAGCCGGTTTCGGCAGGCTCAGACAGGAAAGGGTTAAAACGGATTTCATAATGCAAGCACAGATGCACAATGACAAATACGATCAATGAAGAGTGGAAGACAGAGTGAGAGAGAAAGTGACAAAAAGAAGAGTTGGGGAGGGCCGCTGACGGAGAGAACTAGAGGAATTGACAGCAGACAGACAGACAGACAGACAGACAGACAGACAGACAGACAGACAGACAGACAGACAGACAGACAGACAGACAGGCAGGCAGGCAGGCAGGCAGGCAGGCAGGCAGCTATATCTCATGCTTGGAGAATAATATTGTACAGTCATTATTATATATGAATAAGCTTTACCTGTCATGCCATCTATACCCATTGCCTTTGAGATACTGTGCCAAATATTATTGGCCATCTCTGTGTCTTTGTGATCTGCCGAGGTTACATCGAACAGGCAGGTATTATTCCTGACCAATTCAATTAACCTCTCGCCCTCTTCTATAGTCAAACATGATTTCGACATCTTGAAGTACATAAATTCAATTACCATGTGCCTATGCAGTCTAAAATCGTGCAGGAATACCCCTGATTTAGCGTCATTTCTTAGAATTCCCTTCCTGGTTGACGCGCCGACAACTTCTGAATGGCTACATGGAGCGGTCAAAATATCGTTCCCGTTTGCTCGTGCCGTTCCGCGTGCCGTTCCGCGCTTAAGGAATCACACATATTAAAAGCAATAGAATCGATTTTGCCGCTTCCGTTTCCGTCTCCATTTCCGCGCTTATGGAATTCAGCCTTAAGATGTGGTGAGGCGTTGAGTGCGGCTTGCACCTGAACGTTATATTGTCAAATTTTGGTTTGACAAATAATAAATTGAAACTTAATTTTTCACTGGTAGCCGTTTTATATATGGCGACTGAACACCATAGTAAAAGTACAGCTAATTTGTGAATTTCAACAAACTACATTTTCACTTGGGATTAACTCAGGGTATTCGAATATTTTGAAAACAAGCTAAGCCACCAACAACTTTCAGTCAAAATGTTTTGAAAATATCAGCAGGTCCAGAGGTATTGCCTATTGAAATTATTGTCTGGTGGCTTACAGCAGTCGTACAGTTAAATATATCTGAGCCAGTTATTCCAGTGATAAATTTTCAAAATTTTCTCGGTTTGCAAATGAACATTCACTAAGCAGAAATTTTTATCTTCATGACCAATCATGACCATTAACGAGAAAAGAATACACTATTTCTGCAATTCAAAATCATAGGACTCCCTATAAATCTGGTTAGCAAAAATTGGATTTTCTATAAAATAGGAAATATTTCATCCCTGGGTAACTATACAGATAAACATATGGCAGCAAAAGCTGTTTGAAAATATTAAATTGAATGTTTATTAAGTTGTACATTCATCAAATACATACCATACATACCTTTTGATCTTCGTGACGGAGCTATACGTCATGCTGCGTGTGACATCAGCTAACTAGTGACGTAATGGAGGGATCCAGCTTTAGATACGCCCCGCCCATCCCTAGCTAAGCTCCACCCCTGATTTGCCCGTATTGGGTTCGATCGATTCCTACGCTCCCTGTAAGCTGTTGAATATTTTGATACTAATTTGACTGGGTGCTCTGGCAGCAACAGCGTCCAGGCAAATTAGTTTCATAATATTCAACAGCATGTTTATTAAATAGTACAGACATACAATTCGTACAACCTGAAGGACTATTACATGTTCATGATTGACTAAATCATGACGTAATTGATTACGGCGTCAGCCTACATGTGATCTTGTGGACTTTGACATTGAATATGATGGATAAACTGGATTCATCCATTGATTATGACGTCAGATACTTGGTTAGCAAATCGGATCGCTGAATTTGAACAAATATCTATACACACTTATATTTGTCACGTATTGGTGAATTCTGTATGTTGTTCATTTCCATAGGATTAGGCTGGATTTACACGCTGTGACGTCACAGATGTATGTTTACGGAATTCATTGCTACATTCTGTCAATCAAGCCTCGATTTCGTCATCCACACCAGCTTCTATATGATGATATTTGTCGCAGTTTTGTCAAAGATAAATGACGAAACCATGATACAGAACCAATTGATGTGTATAATATGATGTGTCGATAGTCTGATAACGCATGTTACCGGGCTGGCACTGGACCAATAATGTGTCAATGACCGGCCTGGTAACAAGCGTTATCAAGGAAATAGCTTGCTAGATGGACGTGTTCGTGACCCGAATTCCATACTTTAGCATGCGACATGATTGGCGGCTGGGGGGGGGGGGGGGGGGGGGGCGATATCGTCCTGTGCAGTATTGCGATATATAGTGCATTATAAATATCGAGATTTATCTATATATCGTTTGGCACATTATTGGAAGTCTTGTGAGTGGCGTGGTGTTTACTCGAGACACATGCGCGCATTGGCATTGGCACATGCATGCATTGGTAATAGTCCCAGCGAAATCCAACGTCAACCTGTTGAATATTTTGAAATTAATTTAACAGGCATCTGTTGCTTCCAAGTGAAAATAACATCAAAATCCTAAAAGTAAAATTGTCAGGATTTTCGTACTTCTTACCTCGCGAAAATCATGTTGTTTAGCCGCGTGTAGCAGATCAATAACCTGTGGCGGCCATGTATCAAATGCATATTCACAGCAGAATGCCTGAAAATATAATTGTAAAAATTGTATAAATTTAGAGGCTTAAATTGTAATGAAGCAAAATAAATTTTAGTATGTGATGATGGTTGCCTTCCGTATAAATAGACATAATTTTTTTAGTTGTGATATTGTATTAGGACCTCGTGTCTCCAATTTAATTTCAGAACTTAAAACATTGTATTAATTTATCCGTACTGAAATCATCATATGTTAAGTTTCATTACATCTAGGCACACAATTTAAGCCTCTAAACGTATATAATGTTCACAAATTTATTTTCTACCGTTTTTGTGTGAATATTCACCTTTAGTCAGTTAATCACTCAGTCACAAAAGCTTATTCCGGGATGTATATATCCGGGTCGTATCAAATCCTGGATCTGTGAAAATCTCCGGAAAATTACTTGTCTGATTGGGCTTAAATTTTAACACCGGAAAGGGTGTGATCAATCAATAGGATTCAATAACTTTGGGCGTGATCTACAAAAATCCTGAAAACACAAAAATATCGGGAACCGACTGCTACCAAGATTATAGTGACCTTGTTGTTATCGCAATATCATGACATACCAAAATATCGAGAAATCTTTCTCCGCTACGCCATACCCAGTGGCACACAATGCAGGCTGAATTACTGTACAGCTAAGAAATATCTCAAAACATACTGTTGACTATTAACATAATGGGCATGGAAGACATCCATTATATGACGTCATAATCAACTACGTGACATGTAGCATGACATCATAATCAATTACGACACGAACGCATAATTGGTGACGGACTAAGCATTGTTGTATGAATTGTATGTCTTTGCTATTTAATAAAGATGCTCAACAACACCCAGTCAAATTAGTTTCAAAATATTCAACAGCCTACCTGTATAGCTTTCTGGAAATTGATAGTCATAGAGTTCATGGATAGATCGATCACAACACAAACGAGGTGTGGTTGGATCTTAGATAGCTATGGGGCGGGGCATAGCTAAAACTGGAAAGGTTCATTGGTTTGGAAGGTATTGCTGACCAAGGCAGCAATGTCTTCCAATCCAATTATGTTCACAAGCGAGGTGTGGGTGGAGCTTAGATAGATATGGGCGGGGCATAGCTAACTCCAATCCAATTATGTTCACAATGTTCAACAGAACACTTTCTTCATCGTGTTTTAAAATGTTAATGTTTTTGTTTTTTGAAACATGATAACTTATGTATGGGCCGTACTGTATTTAACGTGACACGAGCTGATATATCTATGAAGGTAAAATACGTTATTATTTGAATTTTTGTCACGTAATACTAGCATTTGGAACAGGATTTCTTTATTTAAGTAAAAATCTGATAACAAACCTGCTGACGGAATTCATCACCAGATCGCGGTATAATTATTGATAACAACTTGTCTTCCATATGTTATTGTATAGCCTTGATCGGGATGCAAACTTGAAATTATGTTACAAATAAATGTTATTACCATGTAACTGACTTCGGTACTATCATCTGTATCATTCTTCTGGCAAGCATTATCCGCGCCACTACTACTACTACTACTGCTGCTGCTGCTGCTGCTGCTGCTGCTGCTGCTACTACTACTACTACTACTACCTATTACTACTACTACTACTACTACTACTACTACTACTACTACTACTACTACTACTACTACTACTACTACTACTACTACTACAAATGAACAGAGCCTCGTCAATCAATGACAAATAAGTCAATCATTGACGCCAGTGGGCTGATTCTTTAAAGATCAGCGGGCGTAGTAGCATTTGGGTAGTATAATACATATAGTCGGCAGAAAAAGTACAGAAAAATAGATGGCACTCTTGTTTACATTTTCGATTTACTTTATTGTAAGGTTTTGTAAATTACCAGGCCCGTGTGGCGAGTGCAACTATTCAACAAATGAAAAGTGACTCGTCAATCAATGACAAATAAGTCAATCATTGACGGCAGTGGGTTGATTCTTTAAAGATCAGCGGGCGTAGTAGCATTTGGGTAGCATAACATATATAGTCAGCAGGAAAATTACAGAAAAATAGATGGAAATAGATGGCGCTTTTGTTTACATTTTTGATTTACTTTGTTGTAAGGTTTTGTAAATTACCCGGGAACAAATAACCCTATAAAACCATGTACACGTTTCTAAAATTACCCGGGACGATTTTATAATTCAATGGCAACTTACTTTATCGATGGATTATTAAATTACCCCAGTCTGTTTATTTGTTAACATGAATTATTAAACATACAGACTAAAATGAATTACAGGACACGGATTAATTAAAAGACACAGATAAATCAGCTGTAGTAATTAAATGATTTAAGCTAATGCATGCTCATTTATTTTTACAGTTCCCAACTCTATTGAAACTATGTTTGTTTTGCACCATATGTCCTTGAATAGTTTTTCTTTACCATGCTGCTTTAATCTAAAATATTCGCAAGGAGTATGTTTCAGCAGCAATGAACGAAAAATTGCCTTTATTGCTCTATTGTGATTGCCCATAAATGGATTTTTCGTCTGTGCACACCGATGTTTCCAAATGGCCCAAACACCTATGGTTAGCATTGATATTTACACCGCTTGATCCAAGTTCTCTAAATAAGACTACATGCGTTTCTAGAACAATGGGCTTCGCTCCAAATTGTGCCAAGATTTGGCTGATATATTCCCCAAATTTGACGATATTTGACATTCCGCAAATAAATGCTCAATTGTTTCCTCGTCTGTTTGACATAAGTAACACCTATCAGAAGTCATAATATTACATTTGTATGTCAAGTGTCCCACCCATAGCCGTCGATGTAGTAATCGCCACAATAAAGTACGAGCTATATTTGGTATGTATGGAAAATGTAAGATTTTCCATACATTTTTCCAACTGGATGGTTTATAGCTTGAGTCATCCCATCTCCTAATTGCTATGGGAGGTGTTACTTGTTTTCGTCTCATAATGTGGTACCATTCCTTGGATCTCATCTTGTATTTTAACATCTCATCATCAAGAACTAATGCAGGCTGTGGAGTCAAATTATTATTATTTACATTTGGCAGATGAAACCATTCAATTGGTACAGCATGTTTTATTTTATTTAGCAACAGCTGGACATCTATATGCCTCATATGTGTTTTTCTAACTACTTCTTGCATTGAAATCCATCTACGTGTTTGAGGGTGTATCATATCAGATAAATGTTGAATGCCATATTTTGCAAAGGACAGTAGATAAAGTACTGCATTGTTATAACATATATTACTATTGCCCCACAATTGCTGTTCTAGTAGTTCCTTTCAGCACGTAGGTGGAGGCATGTATCTGTCAAATATTTCTAACTCCTTAACTTGATCTTTAAACACATCTGGTATCATTTGGCTATTCGGAGGTAGCTTCTTTGAGGTAAAAACATACTCCGCCAGAAATGGTTCTACAATTCTCTCCATGAGAGCTCGTGAAACACATGCCCACGTCTCATCTGATGTAATAAGATCATTCAAAAATGTTAACCTTAAAGAAACACATTTAACTTTAATATCAATTAAATCAAGTCCTCCTTCTAACTTAGCATTATTGAGAACACGATGGGAAACTAAATGATTCTTTTCTTCCCATATGAATGACAATATCAACTCATTAACCTCCTTTTCTACATGTTTTGCATGTGTACAACAGATGCTGTATACCATAGCCCAGATAATACCAAGTTGTTGACAACAAAGACTCTACCGAAAATTGAAAGATGACGACGCTTCCAATTTGCTAATATTCTCTTAAGCTTAGATACTCGTTCATTCCAATTTTGTGTTGTATTCGGTTTCCTGCTAAAATAGATGCCTAAAATCTTAATGGTATCATTAGACCAATTGATTGGAAATCCCATTCCACACTGTCAAATGCCTTTTCGTTGTCCAAGGCAATCACAGCTGAAGGGATGCTATTCCTCTCAACCAATTGTATACGGTCTCTTATTAACATGGTATTGGTTAAAATTATCCTCCTAGGTACAGCACATGTCTGCTCGATCCGAGACACCAATTACTTTCTCTATATTATTTAAATCGTCTAGATTGAGTGTACTCAGTGGAAAATCAAAGTTAGTTTCAGTAATCTTGCGACCTGAATTTTACCTAAATTAAAACTCTCTTCCAGATGGTATTGATCATCATCTTCAACTTGTGTGGAATTAGCCTCTCTGACATCAGACTTGGATTGAATTGTTACTGGAGTAAGACTTAGCCCCTCATCTAGAACCTCTATTTCATCGCCTACAACTACAGCGATTGGATTCTTAGTTTTTTCACCATGCTTCTCATTAACATGGACTTCAGCTACAATCTCTGCAACTACTGGTTTGATGACATTTTCTTTAGCAACGTGCTTCCCATTAACATGGATTTCAGCTACAATCTCAGCAGCTACGGGTTCTGTGACATTCTCTTTAGAGACAACTTGCTCTGCACTTTTATCAGCACCCTTTTTGACATATTTGTTCTGTGAGCATCGCCACTTAAAATGATCAGATGATCCACAAACTAGACATTTGTTTTTGTTAGGGCAATCTGTTGCAAGATGTGCTGTACTTAAGCAGATTCTACACTCTTTGATTTGCCCCCTGTACCATAATGGCAAGATAAATCGACAAATCTATCGTGACCTTACTTGGGAGAGGTTGTTCTACCTTTTCGAACCAAATTCTTCTGATGCCATTTTCTAAGGTTCGATCAAATGGATAGGTCTCGTGTTCTACTTTGTCCACTTTGCCATACTTGATCAATTCATTGATAACCCGTTCATCTGGGATCTCTAATGGAACCTTCATCTTGACTAATAGACGATCAGAATCCATTTCCTCCACATTACACACCTCGCCCTTCACGACAAGGACATCGTCGAGCAACTTTTCCTTCACACTTTCATTAACTACGGTGACATTCCATACAGACTTGGAAACGTTAATGAGACCTTGAAGGACGCGTGGCCCTGCCCCAACTACATCCTTCAACCCATGATACACCTCAATTGCCGAAACACCCCAAGCCTTTGTGGTGATTTTTAGACTCAGGGTACGCTTATAGGAGGTTGCCATGGTGTTTTAATAAAAGAGAAAACCCATACTACTACAATATATAAGGGGTAATACAAATATATAATACCAAGACGTCAGGGAAAGAGCTAAACACTAAATAAATAGTGTCCCCTTTTGAAACCCTGACACCTACCAACAAATTTACGAATAGATAGTACAGTCGTATATTTGTTCGTTTGAACCACTTTCTAAGTGGTTCACTAACACCTAACCGATTAAGGTGGTTTCCTAATGCATACTAACATATTACAGTCATATATTTGTTAGTCTGTTCTAGTTGACCGGGGACAGCCAACTGACTATAAGGACTTATTTAATCAAAGTACTAGGCTTGCGCTTACAAATGACAAAGGAATGAAATCAACTCACTCAAGCGATCTTGCCAAAATATAATGCGCTAGCCAACGAACTATAGAAATAGCATAATGGCGCGGGAAGAAATGTATTGCATTGACCACAGTAAGAGGCGTCCTATTAAATGGCGGAATCCGTTTTAGCAAATGGAGACACAAAATCCACTCCAACCAAGACAATAAACGATAAAATTACTGAAGCTGAAAATACAGATACACGAAATAACCTGAATGAAGCTGTGAATATGATTGTGAATTATTTAGCAATAGTGCAGCAAAAACATTTGGAATTAAAAGAAATTATAAAGGAAAGGCGAAACGTAACACTAAACCTTGGTTTGGAAAAGAATGTGCTGAAGTACAGAAACAATACCATGATGGTAAGAAACAAAATACTATCCATAAAACATCACACACTGCACAACGCATAAAACACCACACACTGCACAACGCATGAAACACCACACACTGCACAACGCATAAAACACCACACACTGCACAACGCATGAAACACCACACACTGCACAACGCATAAAACATCACACACTGCACAACGCATAAAACACCACACACTGCACAACGCATGAAACACCACACACTGCACAACGCATGAAACACCACACACTGCACAACGCATGAAACACCACACACTGCACAACGCATGAAACACCACACACTGCACAACGCATGAAACAGCTAGCAAGGAATACAAAGTGATAATTAAAAAATATGCCAAACTTTCACGGAAACATATACAAACCAGGCTACGGGGTTTACACAAACACAAAGCTTTTTGGAAAACAATCAATAAGGAAAAATAAACCTGACGATAATGGGGAAAGTCGATCTTAACTCCCTTTTCCAACATTTAAAAAAATCATTAAATGTGACGATGTAGACCAACTCTACGCGTCAGAACTAAACACGACAGAATGGCCCGAGCTCGACATAAAAATATCTAAAGATGAAATAAATAAAATTATACAAAGAATCGCTAACAACAATGCTTCTGGGACAGATAATATAATAAATGAATATATAAAATCTACAAGTCATATTATGTTGCCCATATATGAAAAATTACTTAACTTAGTTTTCGATACAGGAATTATACCTGAAAATGGCGTATTGACAAAATAATTCCAATATATAAAAACAAAGGTAGTAAACTCGACCCATCCAATTACCGTCCAATAATATTATTAAGTTGCCTTGGGAGGTTGTTCACTTCAATATTAAACGACAGATTAAAAGGATTTACAGAACAATATGAAATTATATCACAATCTGGTTTTAGGAAAGGCAGGTCCACTTTAGACAATATCTTTGCATTATATATTATTATAAAATTGTTATTTTCACAAGAAAGAAACTGTACTGCTACTTTATTGATTTTGAAAAAGCCTTCGATACTGTGTGGAGAGCCGGCTTATGCAGCAAGCTCCTAAAACGGTATATCTGGCAAATGTTTTAATATAATTATTATTATTATTATGTATAGATCAATCTCCTCATTAATTTTTCACAATTTTGATTCATCCAAAAATTTTGCGTACAAGATCGGGGTGAGGCAGGGAGAGTACTTTTCACCCATATTATTTTCTCTTTTTTATAAATGATCTCCAGTGTTATCTAAAGGAACAGGGTCATGATGGACTCACATCTTTAAGCAGACTAGCAGATGGTCTACATGTTTATTTATGTTTATTGGCATTGCTTTAAGCAGACGATACCCTCTTAATGGCAGATTCAGAAGAATCGCTGCAAAGAGCCCTGAATATATTTAATGAGTATTGTCAAATTAATACGTTAAAAGTAAATTACAACAAAACTAAAATAATAATCTTTGAAAAACGAAAGAGGAAAAATCAACCACATTTTCAATTAGGCACCCATGATATTGAAATCGTTGATGAATATCTTTTCCTCGGCGTTATTTCAAATATACTTGAAATTTTCTTGCATGTAGAGAACTTAACGCAAAAGAAGGAACTAAAGCTATGTTTGCGCGAATGCAGAAAATTAAACACTTTAATATTGCAATTGATTTGCAATGTATATTATTTGATTCAATGGTTCAACCTGTGTTATTGTATGCATCAGAAGTATGGGGTTTTGAAATTGTAGATCTACTCGAACATTGCCAAATAAAATTTATAAAGTCGTATTAAAATTGAAGCAATGTACGCCAACCTCCATGGTTTATGGCGAGTTAGGCAAATCCCCCCCCCCCCTAAAAATCATCGTCCAGTGCAATATGATCCGATATTGGGCAAGCCTAGCCAATACTGGATACAGCAAACTTTCTCACTCCTCTATTTTTGCGCGTTACAGATCAAATTGATAAATAATATTAAAATGATTACATCACTCAGTCCAATTAGTTTCAAAATATTCAACAGAATGCTTATTAAATAGAAAATGCATACAATTCCTACAACTTGTTGGACTATTAAGCGTTTGTGAACGACTATGTCGCGTCATTCATGACGTAATTGATCATGACGTCATCATACACGTGAAGTCGGTGCTTATGTCGTCATAATGATTGACTGAGCATCTGGATTCATCAACTGTGCCAGACGGCAGTTCTCGCGTTGTTTGATTTAAACAAGGAACCTCGTGTGCCAGCAGACGGATGTTCATATGGGCTAGGCGCAATCATAGCTCAGAAACAGGATTCGGCCCAGTAGAGACCAGTAGCATTCGTCTAGATATGCTCAAATGGGCCTTTCACTAGAATCCAGTTTTTCAATCAATCAGTTGACATAATAATCAAGTACGTCACATGTAGGTTGATGTCATAATCAATTACATCATGAATCACGTGATTTACTTTGTCATAAAATTGGAATAGTCCGCCAAGTTGTGGGAATTGCATGTCGTTACTATTTAATAAAACATGCTGTTGAATATTTTGATACTAATTTGACTGCGAGCTGTTGCTACCATAGGCAACAACAATGTCCGATCAAAATCGTTTCAAAATATACAACAGCTTACCCGTATAGTTGTCTGGAAATTGATAGTCAATAAGTACAAAGATCAATCGATGCCAACACGACCGAGGTGTGGGTGGCGCTTAGCTAGAGATGGGCGGGGAATAGCTAAAACTGGAAAGGTCCATTGATTATGACGTTATATAATGGACCGTTTCATTTTATCCATCCATCATATGACGTCATATGACGTGTATGATGACGTCATAATCAATTACATCATAAATGACTTGATTTATTCCGTCTTTAACGCTTAATAATACGGCACAGTATACGAATTGCATATCTTTACTCTTTAATACACATTCCATTGGCAGCAACAGCAAGCAGCCAAATTAGTTTCAAACTATTCAACAGCTTACCTGTGTAGATTTCTGGAAATTGATAGTCATGGAGTTCAGGGTTCGATCAATACCAACACGGGCAAAGCGTGGGTGGGGCTTAGCTAGAGATGGGCCGGGAATATCTAAAACTGGAAAGGTTCATTGAGTGACAGATGCTGTCAGATCCCTTCATTACGCTCTTGCTCAGTTCTACGCGCTCGGGTATACAGTACAGCCAATCAATCAGCTACAAAGTTTTCAAAACAAAACTAGAAACATGTTAGTTATTACAATTTTGTACGCGATGTACGAAACGTTCTGCTGAATATTTTGAACATGATTGAAGTGGAAGACATTGCTTTTAAGAAACAGGTTGCGCTATTTATGAGCTGGACTGTAGGATTGGTACGAATTTGCACAATATTCTGTGAAATCAACCGGTTACGCTCTATGGTTCCATACAAGAAAATATGAACATGTATTTCAGAATAAAAATTTTTACGATCTTTAAAGGAAATGTGATAGTAATAGCTGTTGATTCCTTTGGCGCGTAACTACTTTGTTGTCACTTTAAATGTGAGTATTCAAACGGAATGGTTTGGGGTGGGAACGGTAATTGTGGTGGTCATACAAGGGTGTAGGCTATTACCAAGACAGACGTCACTGATGCAATTACTGGTAATTTCGAGCAATAACGGGACACATACACACACACACACACACACACACACACACACACACACACACACACACACACACACACACACACACACCCCTCTCCCCAACCCGCCACACACACGCACGCACGCACGCACGCACGCACGCACGCACGCACACTCCCCCCAAACCCACCCACCCCACACATACGTGTGAGTGAGACACAAATTCACCTTAAAACACCTTCTGGTGTTATACCCTTAAGGTATAGGCCGGTTTTAGTTTTAGATAGATAATCCATCTGGCAGAGTTTTTTTGTCGGGGATGAGACGAGGTGGTGGTGGGTGCAAATTAAATATTAGAATATTTAGATTGGTAGACTATTAGTCTAATTAAATATTTTCCCCGCCTCGCAGGGGGAAGAGGGTATTGCGATCGAACTTGTCTGCCTGTCTGTCAGCCTGCCTGCCTGCGTGTATGCCTGTCTGCCTGCTCGCCGGTTCGCCTTATGCCCCCACCCCCACCCCGCCCCACCCCCGCCGTCCGTCCATCTAGGCATCCGTCAGTCCGTCCATCCGTCTGTCTGATTTGGCTCAATCGAAGAAACTTGTTATACAAGAGGATTTCCAGAGCTTCGACAAAAAATAATCGGATCAAATTCTGAATCTGTGGATATCGCTGCAACTTCTGGTCCGATTTGGCTCAAATTTGATCACATGAAAATGTTATCATTTTATCCATACACCAGGATTCCATGAGTTTGGGCGTGATCCGGAAAGTTCCCGCTTACCACGCCGCTTAGCACACGCATGTGTGTGAAAATAAGATATTTAGAGGACAGGAACGTTTCAACAAGCTCAGCCATGATAGCGGGTGAATTCCAACAGCTGAATTCTAAAACTCAATGCGAATTAAAAAATATTTTGTTGAATATGTTGAACCTAATTTGACAGGAGCCTGTAGCAACAGGCTCCTGTTAAGTTAGTTTCAAAATATTCTAATGATTACCTGTATGCGTGGGCCTACCTTGGAATTGAGGCTGTGTATTCAGGTTGCAACTTGTTAATCTTTCTGAAAAGAAACATGGCATATTGATAAAATTCAAAAGAAAAATAAATAGGCGTATTTATTGTTCGTAATTATTGACATGCTATTGAAATATTTTACTTTAAATGCGTATACCTTATAAAGAAACACATTCAACCGAAAACGTACCTTTGTCGTATTAGGATTGGTGATATTTCATTTCATGCCATTTCTTTGCGGCAGTCCGTTACAATAGCATCACGTTACCGCTCAATCATTCACTGGGACCCATCGTGTGGAGAGAAAGATAAATAGAATTACAATAACAATCTCTGTTGTGCGACCACCCTATGGAGAAGAAAAAATTATTCCCATGCACAATACATACGCGATTCTGTAATTGACTTGTTACAGGGTACGCCTATATTGAAGCCAAAAGATGGCGTTATTAAAAGGCAGGTGGTCGTTCGCACACCTGTACAAATAATCTGAGCACGTATACAGACCACACACGACAAGACTTTTTGAAGAAAGGAATTTTTGGTTGAATATTTTGAAAATAATTTATCTGGGTGTTGTTACTGACTAAAATAGCAACGAGTTCTAGTCAAATTAATTTCAAAATACCCAACCTCTTGCAGAGCCGGAATAAGGATACTGGGGGCACAAGGCGTATTAAACGAATGGGACCCCTAGGGGTGTGGTATTATTGAGGGGCCTGAGAAGCATTATCCTGCATTTTATTAACGGCTTTTAGTTAGATAAATTATCAATAAGGCGTAAGCGTTATTAATCATCAAGCTGAATCGACCTATTCTGTCTGTCTGTCTGTCTGTCTGTCCGTCTATACGTATGTAGCATGGACTGGTTATTGATCATCATGCTGAATCCACCTATTCTGTCTGTCTGTCTGTCTGTCCGTCTATACGTATGTAGTATGGACTGGTTATTGATCATCAAGCTGAATCGACCTAGTCTGTCTGTCTGTCTGTCTGTCTGTCTGTCTGTCTGTCTGTCTGTCTGTCTGTCTGTCTGTCTGTCTGTCTGTCTGTCTGTCTGTCTGTCTGTCTGTCTGTCTGTCTGTCTGTCTGTCTGTCTGTCTGTCTGTCTGTCTGTCCGTCTGTCCGTCTATACGTATGTAGTATGGACTGGTTATTGATCATCAAGCTGAATCGACCTATTCTGTCTGTCTGTCTGTCTGTCTGTCTGTCTGTCTGTCTGTCTGTCTGTCTGTCCGTCTATACGTATGTAGTATGGACTGGTTTTTTATCATCAAGCTGAATGGACCGAGTCTGTCTGTCTGTCTGTCCGTTTGTCTGTCCCTCTATATGTATGTAGCATAGACTGGCTATTGATCATCAAGCTGAATCCACCTATTCTGTCTGTTTGTCTGTCTGTCTGTCCCTCTATATTTATGTAGCATGAACTGGTTATTGATCATCAAGCTGAATCCACCTATTCTGTCTGTCTGTCTGTCTGGCTAGCTGTCCCTCTATATGTATGTAGCATGGACTGGTTATTAATCATCAGGCTGAATCTACATATTCTGTCTGTTTGTTTGTCTGTCTGTCTGTCTGTCTGTCTGTCTGTCTGTCTGTCTGTCTGTCTGTCTGTCTGTCTGTCTGTCTGTCTGTCTGTCTGTCTGTCTGTCTGTCTGTCTGTCTGTCTGTCTGTCTGTCTGTCTGTCTGTCTGTATGTCTGTCTGTATGTCTGTCTGTCTGTCCCTCTATATGCATGTAGCATGGACTGGTTATTGATCATCAGGCTGAATCCCCCTATCATGTCTGTCTGTCTGTCTGTCTGTCCCTCTATATATGTGTGTAGCATGGACTTGTTACTCTTTGGCCCATCAGTGGCCGTCCATGCTACATACATATAGAGGTCTGATGATGACTGGGCACATTACCAGTTTTTTCATGATAAAACGAAAACCATGTCTAACATCGGCAGAAAAATTGGAAAATATGTATATAGCTCTATATAATTATACATTTTCCAATTTTCCAGCAAATTTGTAAATAGATAAGACAATGTATACACATTTTCCAATTTTTGTTGGAGGTGGGGGTACCCAGTATCCTTACTGGAAGAAAAACCAGACAGGCGTCCGGGGGTCATCCCCAGTAAGATTTTGAAATCTAAATATTCTCAGATAGCATCTCCTACATTTCCAGAAGCAAATATGGACCCTATGTCGGCTGCTACGCTATGTTATTTTCTATTCATTTTCTCCAGAAACAGTCTACTTGAATAATGGTATGGACAATTTTGGAAAATTATATAACAAAAATCAACAGCATTCAAATTCGTAAAAGAACATCTATAACTTGCTATCCAACAATGTAAGAAATAGTGACTAATTATATTGCCATGTTTTTTCCTACGCCTGATACAGCCCCGAACAAAAGCTTTATTGTTAGTTATGCAACATTTTGTCATCATTCACAAAATAATTAGGTATAGCTCTAACCCCTTCCCTTCGGCCATGGATATTGGTCCTCTGACATTAACGCAGCTCTGTCAAGAATTCAAAAAGTAATTCAATAAATCATATATTACCGAGTTTTATTTTAGCTACAACAAACAATGGGTTGCAAGCACCTGCCCCTCTGAGAGCCCCCTTATACGTCGGAGCCCCTCATTCCCCCACCCCTCCCCCGCACCTCCTCCACCCCACCCCCTAAGATAATAGGCGCACACTGGACACCCACATACCTTCACTATTGGGCCAGTTGTCCTGACCGCCGGGGACATGAGTTCAGTAGATCGCCACTGCGCCTGACCGGCTATTCTCACATTTTGACATATCGAAACAAGGTGTCAGTAACAGCTGGACAGCGGGTGTGTTCATTTCATCTCCATGTCTGTTCATTTCATTTCCAGGCGCGCCATCTCGGCAAATTGTCAACAACTCTCAGCCGATTGTCACGTTTCTCAATGCTCATCTCAATACGCTGGCTAATGTACACACACGCACGCATGAACAACAATGACGATGAAGCTAGTACGCATGCGGCGGCCCAGCAGCTTTTGCATCGGAGGCCGATAAACGTGTTTGGTGTAGTGGTGGAAATGAATCAATGGATGGATGGATGGATAGATAGATGTGATGGATGGGTGGGCGGACGGACGGACGGACGGACGAACGAATGGGCGTCTAGATGGATGGAAAAGAAGACAAACAGGCGAATGTCATGTTGACATAAAATTATAATTTAGAATTTAGAAATTTGCTGAAAAAACAATGCCGTTTATCAATGAGTTTGGACCTGGTGAAAATAAATGCCTAATTTTATCCTCTTGCCTGTCTCTAACGGTCACATTATGGAACATCAAAGACCCGGTTGACATTCAAAACAGCATGTGGCTTCAAAATGACTTTTAGTCGTGAATGTTTTGCTGGCCACAAGATCGCGAATTTTTAAAGATATGTTGTCTTATGACCACCTATCTTAAAGAGCCACCACCGTATATCCCTCCAAAATGGGTTCATTATACTGACTATCAATTTCCAGGGGAA
Source organism: Chaetoderma sp. LZ-2023a (assembly GCA_034401795.1). NCBI lineage: Eukaryota > Metazoa > Mollusca > Caudofoveata > Chaetodermatida > Chaetodermatidae > Chaetoderma > Chaetoderma sp. LZ-2023a. The sequence goes on along the minus strand of CM067363.1, from coordinate 3,241,566 downwards.
TATACAGGTAGCCTGTTGGATGTTTTCGGGCTGGCTTGAATGGGTGCTGCTGCGATCTATGGCAGCAACAGTGGCTAGTTAAGTTGGTTTCAAAATATTCAACAGAATGCCTAGTAAAATGGTAGAAATATAGAATTCGTACAACGTGTCGGACGACTAAACTTTACAGACGGACTAAATCGAGTCAATCATGCTATAATTAAGTATGAAGTCATCCTAGACGTCACTTAGTTAACTGTGATGTCATGTGACATCATATGACAGATGTATAAATTGAAAAGGTCCACTCACCGGAACAAGTAACACGTATAACGTTCTAAATGTTGGGCAATGAACCTTTCTAGATTTGGCTATGCCCGCCCATCCATAGTTAAGCTCCATCCAAGCTTCGCCCATGTCGGGATCGATCGATCCTCGAACGCGCTGGCTACCAATTTCAAGAAGACTATGCAGGTACGCTGTTGGATGTTTTGTGTCTAGTTTGACTGGATGCTGTTGCTGCCACCGACTGCAACGGCGCCCAGCAAATTTGGTTTCAAAATACCCAACATAATGTTTATTAAGTAGTAATGACATACAATTCGTACACAACGTCGGACTAGACTAACGTTCATGACGGACTAAATTGAGTCAGTCATGACACCATACACGCCACTTAGTTAATCATGACGTCATATGATGGATGGATAAAATGGGAAGCACCATTAATATAGCATAGAACAATAACAATAATGTATGCTGATAGAATAATGTATATATGTACCTATGAATAATATTATAATATTATGTATCTCCACAACTATGTACAGTTCAGAGAATAAACCATATCATATATAAGCAGTTTCTACCGTATACGTATACGAGGCTACTGATATCTGCTATCATTAAGATGTGGTGAGGGCGTGAATAGGGTAACCCTTATTGCCTTCACATTTGACCTGACCAGTGATCTCGTAATGTAAGTTAGCTAATATAGAAACTGTCTTCCGCGTCAGAAAACGGACGATTCTTAGTAGGCATGCTTGAATGGAAAAGAAAAGAAAGGGGGCCATAAACCGACAAATAGCATACTTTACATTATTTATGATGTAAAAATTTGTTTGTTGAATATTTTGAATCTCATTTTACTTAAATGTGTCGATTCTATTGAGAGTAAGAACTTATAGCAGAATTGAAGCTACAATATTGAACGTGTTATCACAATATGAGATACTGGATTTCTAGAAACCAACAACTGTAAATCCATAAAACTAAAAACAGCAGACGATGAACTAAACACGGTTCTCAAGCCACCAATTCTATTATACGCTGATGATACAGTGATTATGGGTGAATCCCGCAAGACTTGCAAAAATTACTTGACACATTTTGCGAATATGTCGACCTATGGAAACCAAAAAATTAACATTGATAAGACAAAAGTACTAGTATTCTGTAGCACACAAAGGTATTATAATAAATTTAACTTTATTATGAAAGGTTATCCATCCCCTGTTTAAGACTATATGCTCGGCCTCAACGTGGCGCAAGGGTGTAACCAACAGGGTGTCAATCCAGACATTTGGAGGGGCTAACCAGAGCATTATGCACAACGCTAATGAAATGACACTTGGAGATCGAATCAACCGAAATGGTGCTCGTCCTGTGAGGATCCGCCAGGCATGTGCAGCGCCGGGCTTCACACCTCAAAGGAGCCCACCCTCAGCTACTGGAGGTCCCATCAACTCGTCTTGTGGAGCCAGGGGACGAGGATGGAGAGCTACTGGCCAACCGAAAGAGAAGACCAAACCCAAAGAGAACCCCAGTATCAACACCATGCACTGGAATGCAGAAGGGGTTACCAACAAGAAATCAGAGCTCGAACAGTTCCTGTACGAAAACAGCATTGATATCTGCTGCATCCAAGGGACACACCTGCAAGAAGGAAAACCATTTAAGATAAGAGGTTACCAGATTTTCCGGTGTGATCGAAGAGGAAGAAAGAAAGGCGGGGTGATCACCTTGATCCGAAACAGCGTGAACGCCAGCCAGATCAAAACCTTTATGGAAGAGGCAGAATATACCAAGATCAAGGTAACAACCAGCAACTCTGTGATTGACATTGTCAATTATTACTGCCCTAATGACAAGAATCTCTCACTTGACACAATCCAGGTCCCGGACTGCCACTTCCTCATTGCGGGAGACTTTAATAGCCAGTCCCAGAGCTGGGGATACAGAACACTTGATAAACGAGGAGAAGACATTGAAGCAAGGCAAGATGAAAAGCATCTTTTACTTGTCAACGATCCCACAGATCAGCCTACCTTCTACTCGCGCCGGTGGCACTCGACAACAACGCCGGACTTGGCATTTTGTACAGAAGACATTCACAGAAACCTCAGTAGAGTGGTCGGATGGCAGTTAGGAGGAAGCGACCACCGCCCAGTCCACCTCTCTCTTTCTGGAAGTATTTCGACAAGTTCACCTCAACATCCATGGTGGAACTGTTCGGCATTCGTTACCCAAAATATAGCAGTAGAAGGTGTGGAAGGATGGCCTCCTCGTGAAGATCCGGCGCACAAGAATCGGTGGCAACATGTTCTGATGGACCAAGTCATACCTACACAATCGCAGAGCTAGGGTGCTGGTGGATGGACAACCGGGACAGAATGTATTGCTGAGACAAGGTGTGCCACAAGGCGGAGTATTATCACCAACTCTGTTCATACTCTTCATTAATGACATTGTAGCAGCGCTGTCCAATGGGATCCAAGCATCCCTCTATGCAGATGACCTCGTACTCTGGTGCACCGAGGAGTACACAACGACTGCCACGTACAGAATGCAGCTCGCCTTGAACAGAATTATAGCTTGGGCCAATCGCTGGTGCATTACCATCAACAAAGAAAAATCATCAGCTATGCTATTCTCACTGTCCACCAAAACCAAGGTAGGCAATCTGACACTGGGCGGTACTCCATTCGAGTACGAGGACCAGCAGACATACCTGGGAGTCACCTATGACAGAAGATTAACATGGAAGGAGCACATCCAGAACGCAGAGGCAAAGGCCAGAAGAAAGCTAAACATCATGAGGAAGCTGGCAGGAACAAAGTGGGGTGCCAATGAAAGGATCCTCAAGACCATCTACGTACGACCACACCTTGAGTATGGATCCAGTTCATGGATGACAGCAGCTAAATCTCATCAACAGAACCTCGACAGAGTACAAAACCAGGCACTGCGCATCATCACTGGTGGAATGAGATCAACACCTATAGAAAATTTGGAGCAGACAGCAGGCATCCACCCACTTAGCAAAGGAAGGGAATGCAAGACACTGATCCAAGCTGCAAAGTTCAATTCGTTCAACAACCACCCGATGAAGATCAGGCAAGCACAGCTGTCATCAGGAAGACTTAAAAGATCAAGTTTTGTGAGAGACAAAAGCACTTCAAAGGAAACACCAAGAAGTGTTGCCAGCATACATAGAAGACCCAAACCACACCCTTGATCCTCCACCCTGGGAAAACAAACTAGAGAGCATAGCTATTCGCACCACAGTACCTCATCTCACAACCAAAGATGAACACAGTGATGTGAGCAAGATGGCCCTGACCCTAGCCATGCTGGAAGAAATGTACCCTCAGGAGACATGGATAAGGATCTACACAGATGGATCAGCCAAAGATGCAATTAGGAGCGGAGGTGCTGGACTGCACATACAGTATCCAAACGGACAACATGAGTCGGCTGTAATACCGACAGGCAAACACTGCACAAACTACAGAGCTGAAGTCGAAGCACCGGTTCATGCAGCTAATACCATCAGCAGAACAGCAGACCCTATTGCACAGATTGTCTTTTTATCTGATGCCCACTCCGTCCTTGAGGCTGTCACTAAAGGTAAGCTGCCACAACTTGAAGAAGGACTACAAACCATCAAATGCTTTCGGATAGTATTGCAGTGGATCCCCTCACACTGTGGAGTCCAAGGAAATGAGGAA
>CM067363.1:2985077-3232577 GCA_034401795.1 Chaetoderma sp. LZ-2023a | reverse complement strand
CACTATCCTGTTTTAGACATGATAAAAAATGCAGATGTAGCCTAACTCGTAAACCCATGACACAAACCAACCCAGTTTTCGCGTCAGACCACATGCCTTTGAATTTTCATCCATCCATCCATTACCACATATCCCCCTACTATATATAATATACACAAGGTAGGGAACCTTCATCTGTGGGCACCATTGTCAGAAAGCTGATTGGTTGGTTCGTTGTCAAAATCCGCTGACATCACGGTTCTGACTATCTGTGGTCAGACCACATTCGCCAATTGCTGTACTGGGTAGCATAGCAGATAGGTTGCCATAACAATAATTTATCCGTCCGCACCACCCCCCCCCACCCCCACAAAGAGTGAAACTAACACGGGGTGCTTATGTAGTTTTCAGATCTAGATTGACATTTCTTTACCCACAGTGCCGATTCAAACAGGCCCTAGTTAATACATACGATATAAATACCAAATTTTTTTTTTTGTTTGTCGGTAGGCAAGACATGTATGTTTATTTTCAATACAACATTTAACGATTTGCAAAAGGAAGCCGAAAGATTTCAATTTTTTTTCCTGAAATTTTCTGCTACCCGGTTATCGAGAAAAGAGGAATTTGGCCTGTTCTGGCCCAAGTACCGATTTCTAGGGTATGTGCAGTTTTGCCAATTGCATATCAATGTAAAGCTTTTGTCAAGAAATGACTTCTATTGAGTAATTAGTGAAATAATACATGCATTACATTTGTTAAATTCCTCCAAATACATTTACCATGCATAAACACCCAGTACCGGTTTCAGAGTTTATGTGTACTGAGGTACCAGTTTCTAACAGGGAAATAAATCTGCTAGTTATATAGCAACACGATGGTGATCTAATATTACTGTCTATGATATGACAACAGGATAGTGTGACAGCAAATGTAACAAGAGATGATAAGAGATAAGCCAAATTTCAAGACGATTGAGAAAAAACGCTAGCATCAGCTGCTGACCAAATATTGCCCCAATACATTTCCTATGGGCCCTTTTGGGAATGGAAAATGGGATTTCTCGGAAACCATACACCAGATCCAATTTTTATTGAGGGCCTATTCATACCGTGCGGGGTACTAGGAGTGTATCAAGTATAGAGGTGATGGGTCTCATAATGTGTCATTTGTCAGCAAATCAATTTCCAATACATTCCCTATGGAAATATGTATCTACGTTACAAAAATCAGTTTTGAAAGTTTGCTGCTATGATTGTGCATCCGAAGAAACTGTGCTTAGGGCTAGGTGTTCCGATAGAGTACAGCAGATTAATTACAGATATGAATTAGAAGCTCAATTAGAGGTCAATATCAGCACTAAATATCTGTATGTCAAGCTAACTTGGTACTTTACTTCACCAAGTCAAATCGAGATGAAACTATCGTTCAAGAGCGTAGCATTCCCTAGCGACTCGTGGAGAATTCTGCAGGAGAACTTGCACAAAATTCTTGGAGCTATAACGAATTCTACGCTCGTGTAAGTGTTTTAAACCCGAAAAAAAACAAACGAAGATTGCTATTACATTTCTAACCAGGCCTAGTACAGCCACACAATATTGATAAAGAACCTACAGCCGATCCTCAATATCTAGATAAAACTCGCGATGGTTGACGCGATGCCCTCCAAAGATTACAGAGATCCATTATTAAGCATTAGATTAATGGCTGATTCGTGTCGCTTGTATAATTGGCAGAGACAAATTGGTCTATGCAGCAACGTGCCTTCACTCTCCAGCTCTAGAGTCAGCTTAAAGTTACTGGTTGACGAAGATGTTTGGTTTGAAATAGTAAGAATCCTGAGCAGCGGTGTAAACATTAACTCAAAGTTAATATCAGATGGGGTGAGCAGTTATTCAAGGCTTTAATCCTGTATGCATCTCATTAACCTGAGGCATCAGACATCTACGCAATTTAGGAGAACTACGTTAAAATTCTAATTCTGGAAAAGAAAAAAGAATGTGAGAAACAGACTTTGAAATGTATTCTAACACGAATATGGTAAAAGCACACTTAAACCGTATTGTTTAAAAAAACATCTGCAGATGTCTAATGGGTTTAAAAAAACAGACAAAGCTAAATTTAAGTGAACAGTGTTTTTATTGCAATGTTCCTCATTGAAGCGCTATATGCCTATAATCTAATAATTTATGGGCTAAGCGTTGGACGATTCAATCATTTTTGTTAAATATAGTAATGACATTATATTTGAAATCATCGGCCATCCAAAAATACTACGATATAGAAAATATATGAAGACCTCTCCACAACGAGTCGATAATAGCGGCTGCGTAGTAACGCCATATATATATATATATATATATATATATATATATATATATATATATATATATATATATATATATATATATATATATGGGTTGCATAATGGTCCCATTTTGACCATTAGTTCATGACATGGGGCGCACCCAAGCGAATCAAAATATTCAGATTTTCTGTGTTTCGAGAAATATAATGCAATCCAATGAGTACCTAGATGGTTTTCAGGATCTGTATAAACAATGAGACCTGCTGGTCTTCTGATACACTTAGGTATACAGTCCTTAGCGAAAACACCTAGGAACAGCTGTCCTAATCTCCAGTCTACTGAGCAAATATTGCTCTAGTAAAGAATTAGAGCTCAGACGGCCGCGACCACAGTCTTTTTATCCTCAAATTGTATAAAATGGCGCTCCTTCTGAGAAGACGGGTGCCATGGCAGACCCCTGCATTATGATTCCATTATCCGATATTTGATTTAACACTTTAATAGACACTTCCAAGCCAGCCAAAATGGCTTAACCTCTGCATTGGTCTTGAGAAACATCCATTTGCCAGTCATAAGCATATACACGTACGCTTCTTTAATTCATCACTGGAGTGATGGGCAGACATCCAGTGGTAAGATTTCACAACCAGTCTTCTTTTGGCCTGCAAATGGGCATTCACTAGAAGAAAATTGAATAAATTAATGCACAGTCAATGAGCATTTTCAAGACAAGAGAGAATCTATTCATTCTTTCTGATCTATGTCACTCCAGGGTGATTTGAGTAAGCCAGTCATTCTGGAGTAGTTAGTCATTTTGGAGTAGTGGTAAATTTTCAAGAAGGTCCTTCTCTTGATCTGCAAATGAACATTGCCCAAGAAAACTACAGAGGCCAGTTTCCGTGGCGCACATGTAGTTGGTGGGGAGGTGTGCAAACCGAACCACCTGAAAAATTTGCCCATATTATTTCGCCTAAATGTTGTCAATCAGAGTGCAAAAATAGCCTCTCTGGACATCAGATTTTCAAAAAATGCTTCTAAAGATACTTAGTTCCCTAGTTGTACCAAAATTGGACTACAGTCACCCAAATTTAAGAAATTTCTACGGTTTGTTTGTACATTTCCCAAATTTTGGAAGTTTTCCATTGTTAAAATCCTAGAATGGCCATTACCAGTTTCAGCCAGCTTGATAAAAGGGTAGAAATATAATTTTCGATACAACTAAATTTAAAGAAACTGATACCTGCTGTTATGTCTTTAATATACTGATGACAGGACAAGCAAAGTGGCTATATGCACCATGCCATTAATGGATGCCATCTCAGAGATTTGGCAGTAGGGGTCGGCGATTTTTCGATATTATCGTCAATATCGCGATATACCGAATACCGATACCGAAATCGTCATAATTTCTAAAAATCGTAAATATCGTCAACACCGACAGGACGATATTGCACTTTTAACTGTGAGCATAATATAAATAACTAAGTTAGAAATGTCATACTCTTACCTCTATTCGGTCCAGTAATAGTCTTTAAGTAATAATCCAGTCTTTGTCTAAGGTAATAAAAACTTAATAAACTACAAAATAATCTGTGTTCATCTAATTCATGGTTTGTTTGCGCTAATAAAATGATTTAAAGTACAAAATAATCCTTTGTTGTTCACTTTTCATAATTACATAAATAGACGATGCCATGTTTTTTCTTGCCTCATTCTGAGTATTAGTCAGTGGGGAATACCATTTGCACTACCCCCATTCCATTCTGATGACGTTATTACTACAGGTCAATCTATGTATCCATTAGTCATTGATCTGCATGGTTAAACATTCTTCTGACCGTGAAAGATTTAAACTTGAAAACTTTTGAGGTCGATAGGAAACCACACACACTTAATCCCTTATCAATACCACAGCTTGGAACGGTGGGTGAGGGGAAGTTAATCTCTTGCTTTACCGTTATACGTTTTTATGTAACTTTATACAATATATTTAGCATTTTTATATGAATCAGATCAAAATTCATTCCACATATAACATTACGGATTTTTTAGAAACGTCCTTAATATAAAGAATTTAGGCCTAATTATGTCCAGTCTTCTATCTGTTGTGGCAGTCTTGGCTGCAGAGTTAACTGGGTTAATTTCACACATTCCGGCTACGCCTTGAGATCAATGGATAAACCCGCTAAGTAGTGAGCGAATTTGAATAGGTCTACAATGGGGGCAACTTAGTATAAATATTACAGACCAAATAAAATCTGATATAATTGTTTCCAGTCTTCACGCTGGTTCTCGTTCAAAATCATGCAGTTTTATTTTATTAATTTGCATCGTCTATGCTAGCGGCGGGCGTGATAAGAGCTGTCGGAATTCTGCAGTGTGAATTCTGATTGGCTCAAGTATGATACGGCGGCCAATCAGATTTTGCTCTGCGGAATTCCAATGAAGTTAATGCGTATTCCTTGCTAAATCTTTTGACAGTTGTCGTGAGGTAAAGATAACACAAAATACAACACAAGAACAGAAGAAAATCCTTTATTTTTCTTATTTGTGATGAATACGGTTAGTTGCATTACATTCGTTGCTTTAAACTGTATGTTGAAGGGTGTCAAAGTGTAGAATTTCGTGTATTAAATATGCGGAAATGACAATCATGGCGATCTCAATTTACGGTTTCAATGTAACAAATTTAATGAAAATAACTTGCAGACACCACCAATTTGAAATACATGTTATTCTATGTTTACACACTAACTCCATACCCCACCCAAATGACGATATATCGTGATACCGCGGTATTTTAATGAGATACCGATATCGTCATGCATTGAGCAATATCGCACAACCCTATTTGGCAGGTACATTCAGAATATTCAACAGAATAGATTTCTTATATCGCTAAGGAGTTTTCTATCTGGTCTGTAGGTGTATCTCGTCTATCTGATCTAGTCTGAGTTTTCTCTGACACTCACCAGGCTTGATGACAGATATTTGAATGCCATGACATAATGGTAAATCCAGATATCTGGGTGTCAGAGTACTCAGACTGTCTAGATACTAATGGGAAAAGGATTAATCGATTACTGTAACTACTTTCATTGTTTTATTGGCCCGTGAGTTGAGGTACATACATGTATGTACAGTGTGTAGATTGCATTAGTATGAAGGGTTTAACTGATGTTAACAGAATGATGCATGCTTTAGGTGACACAGTAAACCTTTATTCAGCATGAGCCTATACTCCATAAAAGCTGCAGGTCAAGGTTACAAACATGACAAGCATGGCTTAAAGTTCCTATATATTGATCAACAAAAGATACGTATCCTAACTAAATTTAGGACTATGTGTTACTTTATGGATACTAACTAACTAGGAGCGTAGCTGCCATTTTAGATCTAGATAGTTGCTGGCGCCATTATTTCAGACTCTAAATTGTCTTCGCTGGTGTGCAATTGTTGGCAAAACCATTCTCGTAATGCTAGTCATTTTTCTGCTGCCTTCCACGGTAAGCATGGAGTACATGTAAGTGTATAGCATAGTTCAATACTAGTTGTATATCTCCTATAGTACAAGTGAAAACAAATATATTATAACAAGTTTACTGAAAACTGGTGCTGCCTATAGCAGCAACAGCTTTCCATCAAATTGTTGTCAAACATGTCCAAATAATCAGCCAATAATACAAGTGTCGATGTGTCAAGATTTGATAACAATTTGGCGGAAAATCATTGACACAATAACTTTCAATCAATCAAGGGGAAGACAATAGAATCTGAAATAATGGCACTAGCAAATTATATCTATCTAAAAAGGCGGCAACACTCCTAGTTAATTAAAGCGTCCATAAAATAATAAATAGTGCTAAATTTAGCTACATGTAGGATACATTTATCAATATTATGAGATCTTTAAGCACATGTAGTCAAGCATTAAAGCTGAACATGCATACCAAGCCTTTAAGCCTTTAATTTGTTAAGAAAATTTTAATTTGCTCAAAGAAAATGTCAATTTGCAGACCAAGTGAAGACTATTTTAGAAAATGTTCCGCGGGAATGATTGTAAATTTTAAAAAATTGTCTTTTCTTGGTCTGCAAATTGACGTTTCTCAAGGCCACTACAGAAGCCATTTTGGCTGATATGAGTGTTAAAGGGTTACGGAAGGATATTTCGTGAAAAGGAATTCACCTCAAACTCAATGCAAGATTGTAGAGTTTCTGAACATAAATCTACCCTCGCTATAAAACCTGGCTTGCTCAAAGTCAGAAACCACATTCACTTATATTTCACATTCATTGTGATGTAACCTCTGTGTTAATTGTAGAAACGCATAGTCAGACAATGTAATGTGCCATGAAACATGATATTCTCACCACCAAAATATTTTTAACGTTCTATAATTATCAGTTGCAAGCTTGCTATAGTTGTGACATATGCGTCTTTACCACAAATGTGACTGGCCGACAACACAGTACAGTACAATTCATAAATAAGTTATCATGTTTTCATAAACATGATAAACATGTTAGTTATTAAGAAATGCGTTGTTGTACATTTTGAACATAATTGGATTGAAAAGACATTGCTGCTTCCAAACCCATTATGCTTAAAATATTCAACAGCACATTTTATTTTATTTGGACACATGTTAAATTATCTCTGAACTATGCAAATTTTAGTTGTCAAATCAAAGTAAAATATAATTAGATATTTGAATGGATAATAAATATTACCATAAACGAGTCTATCGCTACTTGGGTATGGCTACCATGTGTGGCCTGCTGCACAAGCATGTGCTGTCCATGTATGTATAGCATACTGGTCCAAAAGCCTATAATATGAAAGTTGCCAATATATTTATTATTCCTTAAAATATATGACTATATATTGTTATTGATAATCATTTAAGAAAAATATTTGGTGGTGGGAACTAGGTGTGCGGTGGCACTTACATTTTTCATTTCCAACAGACTTTGTGTTTCCTGTACATATGGTAGATTACGCTCGATTCCTTCTACATTGAATGTAGACAATCTTAGAAATTGATGGTCTGTCTTCTATTGAGCATCAACGGCGACATGGATCTGTTTACTTACTTGCTTGGTATTGCATTTTTAGGGGGGGGGGGAGAGGTGGTCGGGTGTGGAGACCAGTTGCTCCTAAAAAGTCTGTGTTGACTGATGAGCAGTTTGAGTGGCCTGAGCTGAATAATCTTGTGTATCGGCAAGTTTACTATCTAAACTGTCAGATCTTCTTGCTACATTGGTAGAATTATGCTTTTTGTTGTTAATATGCAGGTTGGTAATGTTTGATATTTTGGCCTGTTTTGAGCGGGTTACCGATATCTGTTGCAGATAGTTATCGCAATGTTGTGTAGATTTGGAATGCTTAGAGTCGCTAGGTGACAATATGGGTTCGGCTGGAGTTATTTGTGCATTTACCATACTGCTTGAGTCTTTATGTGGTGTTTTCACTGCATTTGCCTGGGTTTGTGACCGAATCTGGAACTGTCTTTTATGTGAGATGGCTGGTGATATCTTACCCTGTTCTGTACATGCTTTCTGCTGGTAGTTGCTGCAATATAGTGAGAATGTACGTTGCTCGGATATCTGGTGATGTTGTGTGGGCTCGCGTCGCACAGGCATGGCATGAATATGATAAGATTCATGGCACACAGGCATATCATGATTATGAGAAGATTTACGGCACACAGCTGCCTCTCATGATATTGTGAGAATTCACGATGCACAGGAATGTCATGATGTTTTAAGGATTCGTGGTGCTGGGGCATGTTGTGATATTGTGAGAATTCATGTTGTGCAGGAATGTCATGCACATGCATGTTATGATGTTTTAAGGATTAACAGTGCACATGCATATCCTGATGTTGTGAGGACTCATGGCGTACAGTCATGTCATGGCGTTGAGAGGATTTAAGGCACAGAGGCATCGTATGATTCTGTAATGATTCATGCCACACAGGCATCTCATGTTTTAGCGATTCAAAACACACAGGTATATCATAATGTTGTGATGATTCACGACACACAGGAATATCATGATGTTGTGATGATTCATGGCGCACAGGCATGTCATGAAGTTTTGATGATTCACGCCGCACAGACATATCATGATGTACATAGAATTCATGGCACACCGGCATGTCATGATGTTGATCATTCCTAATCCTTTATTTTCTGCTCTAAAGTGGATATAAACACCATAAATTGTGACAGCTGGTTGTCGTAATTAGTAGAATTGTTCTTACCACTACGCCAGTTTGAAGAGGTCTGTCGTGTTCTTGGCGTGTCACTATTAACAGATACTGGTTCTTTGTTATGAGACTGTAGCACCTGGGATAGAGGTTGATGTGGCAGACTAGGCTTGGGGGTCGCGTGAGCTGCTTCAGTGGAGATCAATTGAGCTTCCTCATTAGGGATAAACTTGTCTGATGCTATTTGACTTTGAGGAACTGATGGTTGCACTACAGCATCCGATGTATTATCTGCATTTATTGAATTATCTACTCTGACATGGCAATCCACTACAGAAGTTTCTTGTGAAGCAGTCATAATATGGAACGGACCAACAGCCACACTCGTGTCATACAGTAAGTTGTTGGTGCATAAGCTACAGGTTAATGGAACTTCATCCATGACCTGGTTAACTTGGGTTATGTTTATCCCCGCACATGAATAATGCAGCCACTTTGAGCACTTGTTACAGTGGATAGTTTTCAGTTCTGATGGTTTTGTGCATACTGGGGCATGTGGCTGTGGAATTAGTTTCAGACGATGATGATGGATGATGGACCACTGCTGTGTATGAGGTGTTATGCTGGTCTTTCTTGCTGGCTGTATTTAGCTGATTAACTGCTGACTGAAAATACCGTTTTAAAATCCCTGTTAAGAATGGTTATCTAATTTCCAGCAGACCTTAGCTTCCTCAGGATCGGATCAAAGATTTCCTCAACAAAATAATCTACCTCTTTACCATTTGCTAGACTCTTCGATGTGGAATTATAACGGCTAACTGTACATTTTGTACATTTCTTTCCACCTGAGCTCTTCTCATTGGTCATATAGATTGTCTGATATACTTGAGAGTTGCTGGCATCAGCTGTGTCTTTTGTGATAGCAGAAAGTGATGTAGCCTTATCTCCATTTCGTATGATGCTGCACTCCTGGAAATTTTTTCCAAACTTCATCAAGTGTTCAGCTTAGGTCTTGTCACACACATTTAGTTTCTTCTCTGGTGCTTTTGGTTTGTTCAATGTGTAGTTTGTCATTTTTGTCTCATCTGCGAAGCAGAAAAAGTGAGACATAGTGAAGTTTTCTATTATCTAACTGAAGTTTTCTATTATCTATCTTCTTATTTCTTAACGCTTCGCTTCCCATGGCGGTAAGGCCTGTATGTGTGGTTGCTGCGACAACCGGTCTTACAGACGAGGAAAGTGGTCGATACGAGCTCACCTCGTGTGTAGATGAGAATCACGATATTTATGTTCGTATCTGGGCCTGATCTGACTGGTATAGAAGTCGGTGGTTCGTGACGGTGGTCTTCCGTCGCTTCCAGAATTATGCAATAACTCAAACTCTTGCTTCGAGGATATCGAAGTGATGATTTTAATTTACTAATCTTACTATATATATTTCACTATCAATTATAGGTGGCTTATACTACCACCGATATATCTCCCTATCAACTATGAGTGGCTTATACTACCACCGATATACTTTGAGCAAAGAAGTACTGACTTTTGTTCAATACGAATACTGGTTACTCTACCATCTAAAAGTTGCTTTTCACGATTCGCTAAATCACTTTTACCAAATACTGTTCTTGGCTACTTAAAGCCATTCACCAAGAACTTGTGTGAATTTCGACAAATTCAGTTCCACAGAACTATACGAATTCGAGGCTAGGTTTACCTAAGCGCAATAATTTTCGGACTCCCGATCCAATTTGAAAGTCCCCCTTATGTACTGCTTCGCCATGTCACGGTCATGTTCGGGTTGTTACACCCCACCCTTGGAGCCACCGCTTTGCCTCGTTTTGCTTACTACTCTTATAAAACTTTTGACCAATCCATTCCGGCCATTCGCGTACTCCGAAGCTAGACCTGAACACTGGCAAAGCAGTACTTGAGTGATGGGATCTGTCGGATTTCGGTCTCAATAATGGATTTTGCTTTGGCAACCATTCCTAATCTCAAGCTTAATGGCTTACTTGACGGACGTCCTCTGTCAGTTTTTCGTCTCGTTTTCTACTCTACCTGGCGCCGGACGTTACCACGTCCGTGTCCGGCCCCTTGCTCATTAGGCTTGCGCCTGCATTCTACAAGGGTGCTGTGACGTAGCGGTGACGTAGTGACCATATGGCCCGCCTGACTCACCAGCATCTGGTGCTGTTGGTCGCTTTTACAGAAACTCAGTTACCGTTATCACGGTCCCACGGTAAGTCGGTCACTACGTCATTTCTATGAGTCATCCAGCTTATGCTACCTGTACTCTGTCCGTAGTACCCTACCGACGCTCCTGCTTGAATATTTGGAAACTAGTGGTCATAACTTCTGCTGAATACTATAAACGGTTGTGCCGCTGCTACAGCAACAACTTTCATCTTTTAATTACCGCCAGATACCATCAACTCACAACCCTAGGTCCTTCTCCATTCTATCCAATTTCACTCAATATTTCGGCTATAGTTTCGCGTCAGTTTTGCATCGACTGATGCCCCTGTTGATGCATCCAGTTATCCGTTCATTAACTCATCTGGTATTCACAAATACAATAATTTCACTGGGCCATCCCTGCAAATATAAGATGTCCCCGGGGTCATGACTCCCCGTACGACAATCCGATATCCACATACGCCCCGCAACCAAAGTTAATTGACCATCTCTCTTAAGGCCCTAAGAGAGTGTCAACTAACTCGTTGTGCCCTATCAACAACCCAAACCTATACCAGCAGCTCCGAACGGATACCACCTGAAATCTCCGAAACTACCAACAATCCCCTAGCCCACGTTACAGCTCGATATGCTATACACACATACTTGTCCGAGTAGCGGAATACTCGGAAATACGTTAGTGGCAGTCATTAGTATATAGCCAATAATTATACAAACATACATGTCCGGGTAGTGGTGCGCAATTGACCGCCCCCGGAAACACATTAATAGCATCATTAAACCGTGGACGTAACCCGTCTCACGCGTAACTTAACAATAAAGGCGAGCAATCGGTACAGTTTAAAACAAGTGAATACATATTACATAATGTATTAATATAAACTGCCGCTACTGCCAGCAGCGACAATATGGTCAGCAGCGACACACTTTTCGCGTGTCGTAATGATTCGTCAAAACACGACACAACATCATAGTTCAAAACCTTAATCCTACAGTGCAAATACCATTACAGATCATGTGAATTCTTCCTACTAATAAAACAGTACACAGTATGATAAAGTTCGCGCCACAATCATTAATATTCACCAATTATTGTTCCAGTAGAAACATATAAAGTTAGTGCCAAAATGTCATGGTGATACCTCCAAGCGGGTTATGCTCATGTTAGGATCCACCACGTCAACGTACGTCTCCATCTCTATCCATTCGGCAGCCGTCGGGTCGATCTCAGTCCTGGTGTCAGCATTAGGCGACGACCCGGCTGCCATCCGCAGCGGCTCCGGGAGAGCTGCAGGTCTCCGGGGCTGCTGGGTCTGAATAGTTGGTGCAATGATATGCGGTTCACTACTATGGGCCGCACGTGGCTTGCATTTATGGGCCGCACGTGGCTTGCATTTAAGCGCATTCCACATGCGTGATAACACGCCACATTTATATAATATAAGCACAATTACCAACACAACTACGAAGGAACCCGTTGAATATGATACGAAAGAATGTACCCCAATGCCATCGACCATCACCGGGTCGATCATGGATAACGGTGCTAGCGGCACGTACTTAGACTTTTGTAAATGGTTCCACGGTTGTAGCTTTAAATGGTCAACTATCATGGATTGATTTAGAACGCCAGACACATCCAAATGGGGCATTTCAATGGCTAGGCCTATTCGAGTGTACGTCCGACTATAAGACGCCACAGGCTCGAATCGCCAGCCCCTCCCACTATACCCGCATTTTCCAGACATCAATGCATACACACCATTACTCACCATACATCGGTCCGTCAGTCGTCCGTCGCAATGAATTTCCACCGTCTCGCCGAACATTTGCAACACTACTCCGATTTTCTCGTTGGCAAATAATTTACTAATGGTTACGTTTGACTTCGTTAGTTGAATATTACAGTTGCTATCAGTCGCATTTGTCAGTACACTCACAATACAGGGCACGTGGGTCTTGTCGACCCGTAGTTGTTCCTGGCACACCCTAGGGTCAGCACCACGACACGCCGACGCAGTAAAGTACCACCCAGTCTTGGTATCTAGACCAATGCTGGTACGGGCCAGCATCACTTGCATGTAATACCCTGTCTTGGCCAGTGGTTCAGGCCATGAGTGTAGTCCATATTCGATATATTGTCCTCCGTCAATTAACGGTAACGTCGCCACATAATGAAGTTTCGATTCGTCCTGCCACAATGGATATACTATCACATTTCTGTAATACCACTGATACGGTCTTATCAGCCTATATTCCGCACTAACCTGTTTCGATACGGACGTCAGATCGTCGGGGCTAAAAAGTTCCTCCGTTAGACGACCCAACTCTAAGGATGCCGTTTGCCTATGGAATCGTTCGGCTGCCTTCTGGTAGTCGTAGACCACACGTTCAGCCGAGTCTATAACATGTCCTAACCGTACTAGCGCATAGAGTTCCAACAATCGAATCCCCTGCTGCCTGAGCGCTCGGCCAAGTTGGCCAAGTGGCCAAGTTGTCGCCTAACTCGTTAATACGGTCCGTGTTCATACCAATATCTCGGAAAGCTAATTTGACGTGCGACGTCAACTGGTTGGTAAAATGCACCACTTTGTTCATCTTCGTCATCGCCCTCCTCACCACATCTCGTATGGCGTTTATATCCCCAGATGTAGCGGTACCGAACAGCGATGATGCGATGTCGCCCACAAAGTTAAATAACCCTCGCTTCTGCCTAGCGCCATTTCGACTACTCATCGTTTGCTGTGTTTGGCTTGCCATTTTTCTTACCCCCCGTATTCGATGCTGTAACCCGTATATATCGTTCCCACTCAAAAACGCTGTTTTGGTACCCATGCTAGCGGCGAGACTGGCCATTTGGGCCAACCGTCCCAGGAACTCCGCGGGTAGGTAAGGATGGTCGATGGATACTATCACGGTCCATTCGGCCCGTATTACTGACACAGTCTCCGGCTTAGTTATCATGACGCCGTTCGGCAGGCGGTGTATACTCGAGTCCTTGCATATACTTGATACCATGCTAAACCACAACGCCATTACACACAATTTAAACGAATACATTTTAGTATCTTGCGAACAAATTTAGTCTTAATTGTTATGATATTTTACGTACTGGCTATTTGCGATGTTAAAGTATAGCGATACAATACACACTATCGGCGGTTGTGCCGCTAGATAACGGCATTTATACGACTGACGAAATCAGCGTATAGCACGTCATCGTAAAGGGCGGAGTCTATTACGCCAATTCGGAGTCGCTTGTTACCGGATTCGTTCTCCCGCCCATACCTTTGCTTTCGCTTCAAGTCTAACCTGAGTTGCTTGCTGTCAGAATCGTCATCTGGTATATGTCTGCGCTTGCGCAGCATATAAGGATGCGATGGAAGCATCTCCATTGGTTCAGAGAGCAGCTCTGGTGCCGCCTCTGGAGCATCAATCACCATGGGCCTGGGAGTTCTGAGGACGTCACTTGGTGACTCATGGTTTCGACTGCGATTCGTACTGGGTTGCACCCTTTTCCGGTCAACCCTCTTACCCCCTGTACGCACCTCTGGCTCCATATCCGAAGCTGGCCGCTTCTTACGAGCCTGGGGTGTCGTCTCAGCGTCGGTGACCATAGGTTCTGGCTCGGGCAACATCGCCCTGGGGTGATGGCTAGCTTTCGTCCCCTTGGTGGGGTTACGAATGGGGCGTGGTCGCACCCCGTCCCAGCACATTTCCGAGTCGACTACGCGCAGCTTACATATATTAAGCACACGCATTCTCCCGGACCTTTGATGGCGGACATGGGCCACAGGTCCGTTAATTTTGAAGATCTCATACTCGGGGTCGCTGCGAGAGGTCAATTTCATCCTCTCTTCAGCTTTGACGACCACCGAATCCCCCACTTTAAACTCACCCGCGTTCGCACGCTTATTAATTTGTTCCCGGTGAACCTCTCGAGATCTAGCTGTCCCCTCACGAGCACGCAGCAAGGCATTGTTGAGATACGTCAGTCTCTCACCAAGGTCCTGCGACGCATCGATTGGAACGGCTTTTGGCAATCTCGCCCGTCGCCCATAAGTCAAATAAAATGGTGTATACCCGGTCGTCGAATGACGAGTACTGCGGTACGCTGTTAAAGCCGCACCCAACTCATCTTCCCATGCCCGCGAGGCGTTGTTCACCCCTTTCTGTATCAACTCCTTAAGAGTGCGGTTGAATCTCTCGGTACGCCCATTGGTTTGCGGATGGTATGGGCTAGACCGTCTATGGTCGATACCGTGTTCTCTAAACCGCTCCTCCAGAGAATTGGAACAAAATTCTTTACCTTGATCCGTTATTACAATCTCAGGGACGCCATGACGGGCGACATATTCGTTGAAGAACTTCTCTTCAACATTTTGAGATGTCTTCGCTGCAATCGGATATGCTTCTGCCCAAGCAGAACAGTGATCGATCACCGTCATGATATACACGTTACCCTTATTTGATTCTAACAGTGGACCGATCAAATCCATTCCAATTATCTGACTCGGATAATTGGCCATGGGCATCTCACTATACCTGGGTCGGGTGGTGACAGGTCGGTTGACCTGGCACTTCGTACATGTCTCAATCATACGAACCACGTCTTTTCTCAAAGACGTCCACACAAAAGAATCTCTCACTATACCGATGGTCTTCTGCAGACCTTGGTGACCGGCTCGTTCATGAGCCATCCGGAGTACCTTCTCACGGAACAGGGTAGGTAAGACAATTCTAGGGTACTCAGCGTCCAACGCTGAAGGCGTAATTAAAGAATACAAAATGCCATTCTTGACCATATACTCCTCCGGGGTGTTTTTGAACAACTCCGGGTATTCCTTGGTCTGCTCGGCACACAATTCGTCATATGGTATGTCGAATGCTTCCAGAGGGACGTGAGGTAACACTCCCTCGTCGACATCTGGTATCACAAAGTCGCCTGTATCTAACGTTGCGACTTCCACCGGTCGACGTAACCTGGACAACATGTCCGCTCGAATATTCTTCGAGCCTTGGATGTATTCAATCTTACATCCGTACTCGGCAATCAGTACTGCCCAGCGCTGCACCTTCGTGTTTTTAACTTCGCCCACAAACAAACTCTTTAGGGGTTTGTGGTCGGTATACACGGTGAACTGCGCGCCAAATAGATAAGGCCTAAGCTTCTTTAGCGCATATATTACCGCATAAGCTTCCTTTTCTATCACAGGCCAATTCAACTGACTGTCTTTAAGAGTAGAGCTAACATACTGAATCACCCGCTCAATACCCTTGTTATCTACTTGTACCAGTATCGCACCTATCGCATAGCTAGACGCATCAGTATACAACCTATATGGAGCATTCAAATTCGGGTATGTGAGAACCGTCTCACTACACAGCAAGTTTTGCAATTTCTTAAACGCTTGCTGTTCCTCCTGGCCCCACTCAAAACGTTTATATTTCTTAGTCAATTCTATCAAAGGCTTAGCAATTTCGGCATAGCCTTGCACACAAGAGCGGTAATACCCTGTAGCGCCCAGGAAACTTCTCACCTCACCCACGTCGCGTGGCGGTGACATTTCTCTTATGACCTTGACCTTCTGGACCTGAATAGCCACTCCCTGTGCTGAAACACGATATCCTAACAAATCAATTGATGGTTGGGCGAAATCGCATTTCGATTTTTTAACTTGCAAATTATATTCTTGAATTCTACGCATAACCTTACGCAAATGCTGTGCATGCTCAGCCGGATTTCTCGAATATATGACTATATCGTCGACGAAAACATGCAGATACTTTCCCACGAATTCTCGGAAAATATCGTTCATTGCCCTCTGAAATACTGCACCTGAGTTCGCAAAACCGAACGGCATCCGAACAAAGTCGAACAAGCCTTCACTACAAACGAACGCTGTTTTCTCTATGTCTTGGCTGTCCATTGGTATCTGCCAATAGCCAGACTTCAAGTCCATAGTCGAAAATATCGTTGCGCCGCACATCGAATCAAAAATATCGGCTATGTTTGGCAGTGGATAACTATCCTTCTTGCACACAGAATTCAACTTTCTGTAGTCGACACAAAATCTAGTCCCCCCGTCCTTTTTAGGGACCAACGTAATGGGCGACGCCCGTGGCGATGACGATGGTCTTATGACGCCCGCTGCCAGCATTTCAGCCACTTGATTCTTGACTATATACTGCTTGGCCAGCGGTAGACGGTACGCTTTCTGCCTAATAGGATAGGCATCCCCTGTCGGTACCGTACACTTGACTTTGGGAACCAATCCTAAAGTGTTTGGACGAGCCGTATCAAAAATATCTGCAAAGTCCGCCATGACTTTGTCGATATTTTTATATCCGGTCGTTTCCTTACAGCTTGCATAGACATAATTTGTCTGTTCTCTATGCGGATATTCGAAGGGATATATCTGGCCAAACCATACTACAATTTTGGCCCGATAGTCAATCTTTGCATTTCCCAGGTGCAAAGCATCCGCTCCAAGTAAACATTCATGCCTCATTCTGGCCACAATCGTACTAGGGATGGGTCGGGCGTTCTTGAATTTTACTTGTGTCTCCCCCAACAACTTTATCGGGGAACCATTTACAGCCAAGAGCGTTCTTGCTCTTTTCAATGGCCTAGCATTCAACATGCTACGCCATATATCCTTACGAATCAAGGATGTGCTAGCACCAGTATCCACTAAGGCATGCAGGTACTTACCCTGATCCGATGGACCGTCTTTATCCATTTTTAGACGGATTAAGAACCGCTCGGTCAGTGCTTTCACCAACGGCTCTCTCCGTCGTCGTTTCCCGGGCTCCTTCGGCCACTAACAACTTCGGCGTAGCTATTTTCCCGGGAGGATGCGTCCTGTGCGGCACCGTATGAATAACGGCCCTGTGCATCCGTCCCTTCTCCGGTCAATACGAACCCATCACGGTCTTCATATTCGTACTGGTTACGTCGAGCGTTGTTCATGTCCATTCGATTGTTTCTCGAACATTCTCGTGGCGTCGTTCGTATGTCCGTCTGTCGGTCGTTCACCGCGTCGATTTCCATGTCGTCAATGCGGGGACGCTTGATTGCCCCGCGGTTAGCCGGACCCTTTTGTTGGGTCCCGGCAGGACCATTCTGCAGCGGACAGTCTCTTATGTAGTGGCCGTCTTTGCCACACCCAAAACATTTTATTGTTACGGCAGGAGTCGCCTGCCGGCTCATATACGTCCCAAAACAATTCTGGGCCGTATGTCCTTCTCGGCCACATGTAAAACATGTCATGGGTGGCCGTTGTGGTCGGGGCTGTGGTCGCGGTTGTAGTCGTCGTGCAGATGGTTGCACTGTCTGACGGCAGTCACTCATAATGGCCGACCCGGCCACAGTTATAGCAGGTGATGTTTCGTAAGTCTTTTCCCGCCCTAACTGGTCGGGGCGACGGTGGTGTACGTGGTTTTGCTAGCGGTGGGGTTCTCTTCTCGGGCTTGGCGGCCCTAGTCGCTGTCTGCCGCTCTAGCTGTAAGTCACTCACCAACCCACACAATTGCTCAACCATTCTATTCTGTTGAGCAATCTGTTTCTTTAGCGTGCTAACCACGCTCCAGATCTCCTTTTCCTCCCAGGGACCCACTACGTTTACCTCCATGCCCTGTTCCTGTCGTTCGTTGATTTTCATGGCCTGGAGCAGGTCGTCACAGGTGGCCTCTTCCTCTGCAATCTCAATAGCACGGGCCAGGGTGGTGGCCTTCTTGCGGACAATCCTTTTGCTGAGACGAGGATCAGATAGTCCCTTGAGGTAAATCCCCAAGATGGTCCTCCTGTTGTCGATGTTCTCGACAGGGTAAGCCCGGGTACTCAGTTCCCGATAACGTCGGTTAAATGTCACGACGGTTTCGTTCCGCCTTTGTCGTATACCCTCCAGATCATACTTGATCCGTTCTCCTTCATTTGCTGATATGAAGTTCAGTGTGATGTATTCGTGAAATTCTTCGAAAGTAATATTCTCCCTGACTTTTCCCACGAGAAACCCATCTATGGCTCTGGACAATTGCCCTCGTGCCGCTCGCGTGATGATGTAGGCTGGTACGCCCTCTAGCCGTCCTTCATTAGCGACCCATGCTCGCCTGGTTTCGTCGAGGAAGGTTCTCACCTCCTCCGGCACTACTCCGTCGCAGGGTTGTATGCGGTAAATCGTGTCCCGGATCTCCTTCCGGTGCACCCGCTCATTTTCTCGGCGGTCGCTGCTTTCGACGATCGCCCCGGCCATCGCCGTCCCCATGGCCTGCATGGCCGCCACGGTCTCAGGGCGTAGCTCGACACGTCGATCGATGCCAGGCAGGGTCACGCTAGGGGGTTCTTGCGGGTTTGCCATTTCGCTAGCGATATTCTAATGTAATAACAACCTTTGCTAGTCTTGGTTGCTCAGGACAGTCTATTTCAGTCGTTATTTTAATTATGGTGCTGTCGCTATACTCTCTATGTTGGATGACCCTCGTTGTCTCTGTTGACTGGGCCCTCTCTATAAAAACCTTCACCCGGTCCGCGAGGTCTCTTAATACCACGTTGGCGGGTCGCTCTCTCAGTGCTTGGGCCATACAACTTTTTACTCACGGTTTTCACAGTTTGTCCAATCCTGGAAACAGAAATCCTGGCAGACGAAGCCACTGAAGTTTTCTATTATCTAACTGAAGTTTTCTATTATCTATCTTCTTATTTCTTAACGCTTCGCTTCCCACGGCGGTAAGGCCTGTATGTGTGGTTGCTGCGACAACCGGTCTTACCGACGAGGAAAGTGGTCGATACGAGCTCGCCTCGTGTGTAGATGAGAATCACGATATTTATGTTCGTATCTGGGCCTGATCTGACTGGTATAGAAGTCGGTGGTTCGTGACGGTGGTCTTCCGTCGCTTCCAGAATTATGCAATAACTCAAACTCTTGCTTCGAGGATATCGAAGTGATGATTTTATTTTACTAATCTTA
This sequence comes from Chaetoderma sp. LZ-2023a, assembly GCA_034401795.1. Lineage (NCBI taxonomy): Eukaryota > Metazoa > Mollusca > Caudofoveata > Chaetodermatida > Chaetodermatidae > Chaetoderma > Chaetoderma sp. LZ-2023a. Next base: position 3,212,910 of record CM067363.1, on the reverse strand, counting down.
CTATATATATTTCACTATCAATTATAGGTGGCTTATACTACCACCGATATATCTCCCTATCAACTATGAGTGGCTTATACTACCACCGATATACTTTGAGCAAAGAAGTACTGACTTTTGTTCAATACGAATACTGGTTACTCTACCATCTAAAAGTTGCTTTTCACGATTCGCTAAATCACTTTTACCAAATACTGTTCTTGGCTACTTAAAGCCATTCACCAAGAACTTGTGTGAATTTCGACAAATTCAGTTCCACAGAACTATACGAATTCGAGGCTAGGTTTACCTAAGCGCAATAATTTTCGGACTCCCGATCCAATTTGAAAGTCCCCCTTATGTACTGCTTCGCCATGTCACGGTCATGTTCGGGTTGTTACACCCCACCCTTGGAGCCCCCGCTTTGCCTCGTTTTGCTTACTACTCTTATAAAACTTTTGACCAATCCATTCCGGCCATTCGCGTACTCCGAAGCTAGACCTGAACACTGGCAAAGCAGTACTTGAGTGATGGGATCTGTCGGATTTCAGTCTCAATAATGGATTTTGCTTTGGCAACCATTCCTAATCTCAAGCTTAATGGCTTACTTGACGGACGTCCTCTGTCAGTTTTTCGTCTCGTTTTCTACTCTACCTGGCGCCGGACGTTACCACGTCCGTGTCCGGCCCCTTGCTCATTAGGCTTGCGCCTGCATTCTACAAGGGTGCTGTGACGTAGCGGTGACGTAGTGACCATATGGCCCGCCTGACTCACCAGCATCTGGTGCTGTTGGTCGCTTTTACAGAAACTCGGTTACCGTTATCACGGTCCCACGGTAAGTCGGTCACTACGTCATTTCTATGAGTCATCCAGCTTATGCTACCTGTACTCTGTCCGTAGTACCCTACCGACGCTCCTGCTTGAATATTTGGAAACTATTGGTCATAACTTCTGCTGAATACTATAAACGGTTGTGCTGCTGCTACAGCAACAACTTTCATCTTTTAATTACCGCCAGATACCATCAACTCACAACCCTAGGTCCTTCTCCATTCTATCCAATTTCACTCAATATTTCGGCTATAGTTTCGCGTCAGTTTTGCATCGACTGATGCCCCTGTTGATGCATCCAGTTATCCGTTCATTAACTCATCTGGTATTCACGAATACAATAATTTCACTGGGCCATCCCTGCAAATATAAGATGTCCCCGGGGTCATGACTCCCCGTACGACAATCCGATATCCACAATAGGTATCACTTTTCCGGTGGCGACGGCGTCAACATTAAGTTTTTGCATTTAGCAAAACTTTTCAGCTTATATTTCAGGATTGGTTAAGCCTATTGCAACTAAACTTGGATACATGGCTACCTATAATCGTAGAAAGCAGCATGGTGATATTGGGGTCACAAGGTTAAAGGTCAAAGTCACTGTGACCTTGATACAGAACTCTGCTTTTACAACATTAAGTTTTCGCGTTTAGCAAAACTTCAGCTTATATTTCAGGATTGGTTAAGCCTATTACAACTAAACTTGGCTGCATGGTTGCCTATAATGATAGGGAGCAGCTTGACGATGTTAGGGTCACAAGGTCAAAGGTCAAGGTCACTGTGACCTTGATACAGAACTCTGTTATTTCAACATTAAGTTTTTGCGTTTAGCAAAACTTCAGCTTGTATTTCAGGTTTGGTTAAGCCTATTACAACTAAACTTGGATGCATGGTTGCCTATAATGATAGGGGGCAGCTTGATGATGTTAGGGTCATAAGGTCAAACGTCAAGGTCACTGTGACCTTGATACAGAACTCTGTTATTTCAACATTAAGTGTTTGCATTTAGCAAAACTTCTCAGCTTATATTTCAGGATTGGTTAAGCCTATTGCAACTGAACTTGAATACATGTTTACCTATAATGTTAGGAAGCAGCATAGTGATGTTGGAGTAGACAAGCTCAAAGGTCAAGGTCACTGACCTTGATACAGAACTATGCTTTTTCAACATTAAGTTTTTGCGGTTAGCAAAACATTTCAGCTTATATTTCAGGATTGGTTAAGCCTATTGCAACTAAACTTGGATACCTGGTTACCTATAATCTTAGTAAGAAGCATGATAACATTGAGGGCAGAAGGTAAAAAGTCCAGGTAACTGTGACAAAGTAGGAGACAGGCGAGACATTTAATTCCGCAGATTTCTTGTTATTGTGTGGTCATTATTTGATGTAGATGGCACTGATGCAGTATGTAAAGCAGCTATCCAGTCTGCTAATCTAGTGGAAGTTCGTGTTGGTGCTATTGCTATGTTTGACTGCATTTATCATTGACTCCCATGGAACGTAAGGCTAGCTCTTTGTTTAGGCAAAAGTTTATGTAAGACTCCTTAAGATCACGCCTTTGTTGACTGATTCACATTGTAGACAGATGGCTGCGAATCCAATTAATTATTTGTAGACTGACTACTGTTTCTATTATACAAAATCATTTCCCGTGACGGCAGGACAATGTAGATATCAATAAACCAGTCTAGTAATTGACTGATTGACTTGATCAATGCACGTATTGTTGTAGCCGTACTTCTTACATGCGGCTAACTTTCTTGTAATAAATTTGACATGCCCATTATTATTTAATGCTGGTATTTATAATTTCCTGATAATATTTCCACGCTTCAGAAATATGTATTTATTTATTTATGTCCATTGATCATAAAGATGATAATTGATTCTTAAAAACAACTCAAATGTTTATGTGTAACTATAGGTTACCTCATTATGACGTCCCGTATTTGTATTATGACGAATCCAACTGTTCTGAGCAACTTAAATCTCACGTAAAATGTAATAAATTAATCAAAAACACAAAAAGCTATGCTTTTTACTGTCAACAATAAATACGATCGCAGTTCGAAATGCGTTACACATCAAAACTGCACACTTTAACTGTTCATAACAAATCTGAATTAACTAAAAACATGCATTTCTCCTCCATAAACAAATTCGCAATCATCTGTCAAATGACGTCACCAGTTAAGCCTATATCATATTGTTCATATTGTAGTTGAAGATGATCTTCGCCTCTTCTAAGTGTGAAATGATGTAACACGACATTCCAAGATACCGCAGCAGATGACAACGGATAAAATACAGACTCATATAACCGACACTTGCCGGTGTACTATGTAATTTTACCCCCGTCATAGTTAGAAATACATGATTAAAATAGCCGAAGTTACCAGCACTGGGCTGATACACAGCTCAGCTACCTGATGCTGCCGCCACTGGGCCAGTAATTGGCCGATAACACTTGCCGATACCTTTAGCTAGCCAACACTGCCGACGCTATGCCAGTACTGAGCCAATACGGTGTGTTATCTGGGTACAAAATGTATCCTGACTTCTCAATATCCGTACTGTATCTAATCTACGAAATGGTGTACATCATCTTTAGGTGTTGTTGTGGACTTAGGCTTGTTCAGCCCGTATGTCTGTCTCTTCATTTTCCTCTGACTTATACGACGGATGCACGTGACTTCCAGACATTTTGTAGTCCGCGGTAAAGTATTACTTAATTTCTTGATCTTGCCAGAATCTGGATGAAACCTCAACAGCCATTTATCAGTCCACTTACAATATAACATTACATATGTACGTGATCGTTTCGTTCTGGCTGTTAATACAGGAATCCAGTATGCCAGTCAAGTATATGAAGCCATAATCAATTACGTCACATGTGGGTTGGTGTCAAAATCACATTGGACTTGCAATGAAAGGCATATCTCAGTTCGTCATATACTCTTAAAAATCCACAAAGTTGTAAAAGCTGTATACTATGGGTACCGAAGTTCGTGAATCTAAGCAAGTAATGCACTCGTAAAAGAACTCTTAAAACAGATCTGCGCAAGAATTTAACACAATGTGAAATAACACTTCCGAATACAAAGGAAAAAATTTCAGTACAAAATTTTAATTTTTAAACAAATCCCAAGCATTTGAACTGACCCACCTCGCCAGGTTATGTGTGAAATAGTGGTACCGAATTTCGTGAATTGGTGAGTATGCATCTTCAGCTGTCTGGTACATGCTTGTAAATCCTTAAATATCACTGTATTAGTTTGTTGAATGTTTCAACTGCTAATTTTGCCCGTTTTAACCGAAAAATGTGTCCTACAAATGAATGTATAAACTATAAAAGCAGTTGATACATTTGAAGAGAAGAAAAAACCCCAAATGGATGCCGCTTTCGCTAGGTAGTGACGTCACATGAAATTCACAAATATTAATGAGCTGAAGAAATGAGCTAACGCTAGGGTCTTTAAAACATGTTCAGCAGGCATAAAGGAAAGAATAAAAAAAAATTCTATCGTTAAAAAAAACATGTGTGCACTTTATGTTAATTTTGACACTGGTAAATGATTAATAAGCACCCACCCCTTCCTCTAGAGCCTCTCCAATAAATTTTAGACGCGCTCACGTCAATCTGGCTAATCCGACGCGGCGAATAAATGTAACCAAAGCAGGCGGTAACTTTGGATTGTAAAAATTGCTCATTTTAGGTGCTAAATAAGCGCAAGTAAGTAATCTAAGAAAGTGCATTAAGGAAGCTTGCAATGTTTATCACTACCATCAGTAATTGTATGAAAAGTTTCTAGTTTTGACCGTATTTTGCTCAAAACTTTGTCAAAAGCTTCAGAACTGTCAATCAAAACGTGGCTACTGTATAGATGCGTTTCATGAAACGTTACATCGTAGAACGAGAGCGATAAAAACAAATTCACGAATTTCAGTACTCACGAATTTAAGCAACTCGACCATTTAATAACCATTCACTTTAAACTAATTTGACGTGTATTTGCTGTGTGCCACAGCACACAGTTAATTAGTTTCAAAATATTCAACAGCTGACCTGTATAAATTTCTGGAAATTGAGATTCCGGGAGTTCATGGTTCGATGATCACAACACGGATAAAGCGTGGGCGAAGCTTAGCTAGAGATGTATGTGGGTGGCATAGCTAAAACTGGATCATCCATTATCAGGTAGAGATGTAGCCAGCAAACTCGTAACATAGCATGTATGCTTGTATTACGTTGGGATGAACTATTGATTTAATAATACTATGGATGATGCTAGTCCGAGTTTCCTCCATTATCAGGTAGAGATGTAGCCAGCAAACTCGTAACATAGCATGTATGCTTGTATTACGTTGGGATGAACTATTGATTTAATAATACTATGGATGATGCTAGTCCGAGTTTCCAGATTCTTCCCTAGAAAATGTTCTGTATACCAGGTGTTGTGCGAGTTTTAAGACTCTGCCCCTATAAAGGTTCTGTGTGTTATGTGTTGTGCGGCTTTCCTGACTCTGCCCTATAGAGTTTGTGTGTGCCAGGTGTTGTGTGAGTTTTTCTGATTCTGCACTATGTGACTATGAAAGTCCTGTGTTTCAGGTGCAGTTAGAGTTATACTTACATCTGGTCTGAGTTTCCTCCTCTCTGCACAAAAAAACCCACATCTCTTTTGGACACTTTCCTATAACACGGTTCGTACGCATGTATGGAAGTCTGGAAAAAGTATGGAAATTTAGGAAAGCCTTTTCCAGGGCTGGAAAAAGTATGGAAATTCCAATTTTGGGCCAACTGGTATGGAAAATTAAAAGATCGGCAATCCTAATTTTTCAGATCACCATTTTTTTGTTTGCGAACAAAATCTCGCGTTTCTGCCAGTCTCGCGAGAATCTAATTCGATTGGGTCCCAGTCGCGTCTTACAATAGAAAACCGCCTATTACCGGGAACATCTCGCGGTTGCTGAGCCATACGTGTCTGAACATGTTCAATCACAACGCAATGAAAAGGAGCGAATCAGCAGTCGTCTGTCTGTCAAATAGTACAGAGTGTGAGAAGTCAAAACAATGAAATAATTTGCGAGATTGCCATTTTTTTGTGATACAGTAAACATGGGAACATGCAAGTATTCTAGTGTTTGGGAAACTAACAATTAATGTAATGATTGGGTTTTACCGGACATCGCGTGCCAAATATAGTGTTTGCAATAAGTCTTTTGACATCGGGAATATGGGTGAAATGGCTCTTGTTAGCCACATGTCAGGAAAAAACATGAGAAGTTCGTCTAAAGCCAGCGCCGAAAGTTACAGATTTCTTTGGTTCACGGTAAGAATGTTTTACATTTTCACATTGATAGTACCAGAATAATTTAGAAGCGTAGCAATTTTATATCGCCCAACATTAGATGATCCCAACTTTGCTCGGAGTTGCGGTAAAATTTTACTGCCCGACAACACTCGTATCACGAGGTCTCTTATGTTGGCGTGTTATCGAGTGAAAATAATGATAATTCCTCCTGTTGCTATGGCGATCATTTAGAAGCGTAGCAATTTTAGATCGCCCACTGTTAGATGATCCCAACTTTGCGCTGAGTCACGGTAAAATATTATTGACTGCCCGACAGCTCTCGTATTGCGAGGCCTCTTATGTTGCCGCATTATCAAATGAAAATAATGAGGATTCCTCCTGTTTCTCCTTCGATCAATACTCACCATTCTGTTACTTCTGATATACAGCTGGCCTTGACAGCGGCTCTAAGATTATAGACTTAGAAAGCTTTACCGACTCCTGGGAACCGGGTACTCGGCTCCCAACTGCCGAGTACCCGTTTACCATAGAGCTCATTCTTGTTTGCATAGCAACAAGAGCAATACATGCTTTTTGCATTAAGGATTTTAGTGTTTTAAAATAATCTAAGTCTTTAATCAGTGATAGTTTGTGTGTTCTGAAAGGATTAACTAAGGACTATGGAGAATACCGCCCAAGACAACCAGGTTGTATTGTTCTTTATTATCCATAGTTAAAAGACTTAGGTCTCTAAATTTCGTTGTGTCGCATGTTCCAATTTCTGACCCCATAGAATCTGGGACGTGTGCTAGCAACGATATATGCCAGACGATCGCCTTCTTTAAACCCCAACAGGCGATCGGCAGATATGAAAATAGGTGTTTGCTACGGTATTTCTAACACGAATATTGGCTGACGTCGTTCTCCGTAGAATCCGAGCGGGTGACGTCACACCCGGTCGCTCGGATGTTTATGTGAAGAAAAATTTTTCATTAATTCGCGCATCTTATTCTGGGTGCTGCGTACTAAAAATGGTACCGGAAACTTTGGAATGATCAAGTTTACGTGCGATCACGATCGGTTTGCAATGATCGGTGGTTTCAAAATTCTTGAGTAGATGTGTGGTCTGCGGTTTTACCGTGTGAGACAGCAGTTTTGTTATACATTTTGTTGTTTTCTTCACATATCGTGCTGCATTCGTTAGGAGTATAATTTATATTGATTAGTAAATATACCCTGAATGCTATGCGATATGATTCCTGGAGCCGTTACACATCCTGTAGGATCTATTATGGGTGTGTTGTGCCCGCCGCGTACTTGTCGTCATAATCAATGCGATCGTTGTTGTAACGTGGCGGGGTGGGGTGCGGGGAGGTTACTGTTAATTTATGAGTCAAAATATTTGAAAATTAATTGTCTGCCTTCCATCCGGGTCTCGTTCCGCTTGTTTATTGTAGGTTTGTGCTTATTTTATAGGCCAAGCCAGCCCCGCCATCATGTGACGACTGCCATAAGTTTGTCCGTGTAATGTTCAAGGACCATGTCTGTTTTAGGTGTGCCCTGTGTAATATAGATCATAGGTGTAATGTTTGTGCAGTGTGGTCCGTCGAAACGATGGTTAAGTTCCTTGCCCAGAAGGACTTGGCTGGGTCTGACGCGGGGTCAGGCGGTCCGAGAGGAAATCGTGGAGCGCCCGGTTCGGCCGGTGGGGGTGCTCCACGTCCCCAGCTGGAGGTGGCGGAAATGGCACCGCCGGCGTGGTTTGGTCCGGCTATGCAGGGTTTTCTGCATAGCGTTCTGCCCACGCTGGTGTCGTCCCTGCTACCAAAGGTTGGGGGCCAGTTTCTCCCCATGCCTGGTACGGATCCTGTCCTCGGACAGGATTCTGGACTGGTTACCGAGGGGGCCGTCTCGTACGGCCCCCTGGCGGTCCCGTCTGGCTTCGGCCAGACGGGTTCTGTCTCTCTGCGGCCACCGGGTGGTCCAGTAGCGGTGGCCGGTCCATCAGGCGTGGGAGCCGTCCGCCAGGACGGCTCCACGGTTGACTCGTCTAGTGACGGCTCTTCGGAGTCTGAAGACGAGGAGGCCGAGGAGGAGAGGTTGCTGCGGCCCATGAAGCCGCAGGTGGAGAATATGGAGGTTGATTCCGTCCTGGACGGAACCGGCCTCCATTTGTCTGGTTTGGCGCAAGCCAGGTCAGCGGCTCCACCTGCGGCTGAGGCCAATCCGTTACCGTGCACTGGTTCCGCGCGGCTTGGTTTGTCACCAGCCGTCAGGGGAACGGGTGTGCCGGGCCAGGCGTGGTACTCACCTATCTCGCCTGGTCCGTCAGCCGGACATGGGGTGCCGTTGGCGGCCGTGTCCGGCTATGGTTCCGCGACGGTTACGGGTCCGTACGGTTTTCCGTGCGGACCTACCCCATGGACCGGAGTGTTTCATGGGGTGGCGGCGGAACCGTGTGGTAGCGGAGTGCCTGGCGTGTCAGCCGTGGCTCCTTGCCGGGAGGCCGTGGCTGGCAGACCCGTGAGCACGTCAACGGGTGACGTGTTTGCGGGGGTATCTTCTTCGGAGGTAGATTGGTCTGATGCTCTGGCGTGGCTAGCCAGAGTGGACCCGTCTGTGGTTTCGGCCACGGCCGATGAAGATGCGCCCCGTCCGTCGGTTGCGTCGATTAGGACGGGGATTTTGCCCGCAGCCCGGATCCAGTGAGTGGGACTGGATCCACGGTTCATTGATTTGTTGGATGCTATTTATAGTAAACAACTAATGACCAAGTGTCAGCTCCCTGCGGCCTCCAGGGAGGTGCGGGCAAGATGTCGTATTCCGCGGGGTGAATACGACAGGTATGGTGTAGTCCCGTCGGTCACGGAGGATGACCGATGGGTACTGGGCGTCCAGAGTGCCGGGTCGGGTGGTCCCGGTCCGGCACTAGTGGATAAGTCCCAGGTACACCAGGAAGAAGTCCTGGCCCTATGCGATGAGGGTGTGAGGGCAGCGATGAGCGCTGTCAATCACTCTTATCGTCTACTTCAGTCGGTGTGGGCTGAAGCGGGGGCAGGCCACCCTGTGCCACCTGTGGCGCTATCGTGTGTTAATGACGGCTTGGTGCTGTCAATGGACGCATTGGCAAGGGTGCCAGCGCGAGTGACGAAGTCCAGGAGGCAAATGGTCATTGACCATATGCGTCCGGCTACGGCAGTCAGGGAACGTCTTCTTGGGACGCCCCTGACAGGGCCTAGCATCTTTGGTGGCCAAGCGCGGGCCATCTTAGAGGACACCGCCAGTATTGCGCAGAATCGGTTAGCGGTAAATCTACAGCTAGAGCTAGTGCGGCAAGCGCACGCACTAGGGGCTGTGGGCAAACCGCTAACGGGACAGCCTTCAAAGAAACAGAAAAAGCATAAGAGCAAGGCGAAAGCCAGGCCTATTGCGACGTCTGTTTCGGCTGGGTTCTCGGAGCCGCCGCCGGCGAAGAAACCCAGGAAGGTTGTAGAGGCGCCTACCCTCCCCAATGTTGCTCCTGACCGCCCTAGAGGTGGGAAGGGCAAGGGGAAGGGTAAGGCCTCAAAGGGCGGACAGAAGGGGCTGAAGCGTACCTGAGGGTACGCAAGCTCCCTTCATATCCGCCTGGACCGCACCTGTGCGACAGGAACAGCGGTGCCAGTTATACCCGTCGTGCCTAGAACGAAATGGTTCTCACTCTCTCTCGTTAAGAAAGAGGGGTGGGGGGGGGTGCGGACTGCGAGCCGGACAACCCCGTTAGACGTCGAGGCGTCTATGGTGGGTGGAAGGCTCATGCGTTTCGTCGAGGCCTGGCGAGGTGTGACGTCGATGGTTATCCCAGGGTTACATGCCGGAGTGGTGGGACTTTCCGCCACAAAATCTGTCTTTGGCACCTGTCTGGACACCCGTACCAAGGGAGCCAGACAAGTTAGAAGCCGTTCAAAAGGAAGTGTCGGGTTTGCTTCTGAAGGGAGCAATAAAACCAGCAAACCGGAACACTCCAGCCTTCTATTCAAACATGTTCCTTGTCCCCAAGAGCACAGGGGGATGGAGACCCATACTCAATCTCAGGCCATTAAATTGGTTTATCCATACGCCTCGGTTCCAGATGGAAACGCCGAGGTCGGTAATGGCGGGATTGAGGAAAGGAATGTGGTGTGTATCGATCGATCTGAAAGATGCATATTTCCACATTCCGATGAATCAGAGTTGGCACAGGTTTCTGAGATTTGCGTTTCACAATCAAGTATGGGAGTTTACAGTTCTCCCGTTTGGCCTGTCGACAGCTCCGAGGGTTTTCACAAGAGTGGTCCTTGCGGTGACAGCGTTTCTCAGAAAAGAGAACGTGGCGCTACACACCTACATAGACGACTGGCTGCTCAAGGCAGACTCGGCAGTCAGGTTGAACGTGGATACTGCTCTGACTCTGAAGTTACTTTCAGATCTAGGCTGGATAGTCAACGAGGAGAAATCCGAGTTGACGCCCACTCAACATTTCGTTTATTTGGGGATGCGATTCGACCTCGAGGAGGGCAGGGTTTACCCATCAGAGCCCAGAGTGGTGTCTCTGTTAGCCATCCTCAGGAGTTTTCGAGTGGGAAACCACATTCAGGCGAGGCGGTTCCTTCAGATGCTGGGCATGATGGTCTCCATGGAGCAGGTTATCCCGTACGCTGCTCTAATGCGAAGACCTATCCAGTTGTATCTGATGTCTCTGTGGAAACAGAGAACAGAACCCCTGTCAAAACTGGTGCCAGTTTTGGAGCCGATAATATCGCATCTTCTATGGTGGAAACAGCGTCAGAATTTCCTAATAGGGGTTTCGCTGCACCTACCCCACCCCCAGCTGTCCGTTTACACGGATGCATCGCTGGAGGGGTGGGGTGCCTGCCTGGGAGAACACCAGGTCTCGGGCACATGGACTCTCCCGGAGAGTCAGCTGCATATCAATCTGTTGGAAATGATGGCAGTGGAACATTTGAACATTTCGGGACGCTCGTGTAGGAAGCGTCCCTTGGCCTGGGAGATTATGTTGGAAGAGTTCCTTCCGATGATCAGGGGCAAGGTGATATTGATACGGTCGGACAATTCGACAGTAGTATCATATATAAATCGCCACGGCGGGACCAGGTCGCCCACCCTGTGCATCAGGGTGTGGCACTTGATTCAATGGTGCAGGAATTACTCGGTTGTTTTGAAAGCAGCTCATATTCCTGGCCGATTGAACATTCTGGCGGATGCTTTGTCTCGCAGACAGAGAATCTTGCCAACAGAATGGTCCCTCAACCCTCCAGTTCTACGACGGCTCTTCGAGCATTGGGGCAAACCCAACGTGGACTTGTTCGCCACAAAGGAAAATGCTCAAATCATGACATATGTCTCGCCGATTCCAGATCCAAATGGCGTCGATACAGACGCTCTGGCGATAAGCTGGAGAGGGATGCACGCGTACGTGTACCCACCCACCATTCTTCTACCGAAGGTATTGGTGAAGGTCAGGGAGGAGCCGTGTCTGGTCCTGCTAATAGCGCTGTATTGGCCGAGCATGGCTTGGTTCACGGATCTTCTAGATCTGCTGGTGGAAAATCCTGTGCAGTTGCCCGAGATTCCGAACATAATCTCCCAGGCCAAGGGACGCTTCCTACACGAGCGTCCCGAAATGTTCAAATTGACTGCGTGGATGTTGTCAAACAACGTTCCACGTCGGAAGGCTTTTCTCGACAGGCTGCTGATTTCATCGCGGCTGCGAGAAGGAGGTCAACCTTCAAGTCATATAACAACAAGGTTAACAGATTTGCAGACTGGTGTGAAGAAAAGGGTATTGATACCTTTCAATCCACTATTCAGCAAATAGCAGACTTTCTCTGTGAGCTGTTCTTTACAGGACTAGCTCCCGTCACAATTGCTGGATACAAGTCAGCTTTGGCATCAGTTATCCCTTGTCTAGCCAACAGGGATAGTCCAGAGGTGGCCCAGTTAAACGTGATGTTGAAGGGAATGAGCAATCTCCGCCCGAGACAACCGGTAGTCATTCCAGCCTGGAGTCTATCTTTAGTGCTTAATGTACTGGCCAAGCACCCATTCGAACCGTTGCGTTCGGCTAGTCTAAAGCATTTGACTCTAAAGGCGGTCTTTCTATTGGCAGCTTCCTCAGCTAGAAGGCGCAGTGAGATCCATGCGCTTTCGGCAGAGAGGAACCGATTTATTGTTTCTGGAGAAGGTCTGCGTCTTCTGCCAAGAGCAGAATTTATGTCAAAGAACCAATCTTTGAGATATCCCGGCAAACCGATCATTATACCGAAGTTAACCAGGTTTGATCGTGATGCCAGTGTCTGGTGCCCGGTCCGTGCTTTGACTAAGTACAAAAAACGGACTGACTCGTTACGGTCGAACGATAGACATCTGTGGATCTGCCATAAAAAGCCTTATGGCGCCGCATCCATGGATACTATCTCTCGTTGGGTGGTCGAATGCATTCAGACTACTCACGAGATGGCGACTGGGCACCAGGTGCAGGGCGTAAGGGCACACGATGTTAGAGGAATAGCCTCCTCGACCGCCCTTTACAATGGTGTTCCGTTAGAGGACATCATGGCCGTTGCACAATGGCACTGTGAGTCCTCATTTACGGATTACTATATGAGGGATGTGTCAGACTCAGCCAATCCACTCGCTTTAGCTGTTTTGAAACGATAGTTAGTGACCACACTGCTTTTCCCCTTTTTTTCACTTTGGTATGAAAAGAACCTAAAGCAGGCATGGTCAAGCGAGAGGATGTCAACCAGATTGTGTCACTGATGGCCGAACCGGTGAATGGTTGTAGGCGGTACGTCTGAAGTCCTGTTATCATAAGGTAATTCAACAAGTGAGAGTTTTTTGTATCATGTATATGTATCATGTTCATTCATCTTATATATTCATGCTCATTCCCAGGCTAATACATGGAGTATGCAGGGAGCAGTTAACCCTCTTGGCATATTTGTGTTTTCAGGCGAGATACATGTTCGTTAGTTCTCTCCCTTTTCTTAGGAGGAAAAAGGGGGGAGGACTGTGACGCGAATGTGATTCGGTTCCGTGAACTTGACGGTCCTTTTAGGTCTCCGTTAGTCAAGTTTGAAGTCTAAAATCTTTCTCCAAGTGGCAAAATTAGCATGTATGGCTTGCCCCTTCCCACCAGGTTACTGATCAAATCTGGTGTATATCAGAAGTAACAGAATGGTGAGTATTGATCGAAGGAGAATGCAGGAAATGTCAATTTCCCTTTCTCCGAGATCTAACAATACTCACCATTCTGTTACGGACCCAGCCTCCCAGCCCCACGGAGGCAAGCCATAGTTTTCTCTTGTTTGGTGGCTATGCAAACAATATGAGCTCTATGGTAAACGGGTACTCGGCAGTTGGGAGCCGAGTACCCGGTTCCCAGGAGTCGGTAAAGCTTTCTAAGTCTATAATCCTAGAGCCGCTGTCAAGGCCAGCTGTATATCAGAAGTAACAGAATGGTGAGTATTGTTAGATCTCGGAGAAAGGGAAATTGACATTTCCTGCATGCTATGGCGATATGATCAGCTATGGTAAATTTAAAATAAATTGGTGTATGTGTATATGTGCAGGGTTTAACTTGTTATCTAAAGGTGGGGTGGGGGTGGCCCTCAACAAATAAATGTGGGTGTCTCAAGCTCAACTTTGCATGATAGCTGTTGAACATTTTGAAAATAATTTGACTCGAAACTATTGCTGCAACAGTTTCCAGTCAAATTATTTTCAAAATATTCAACAAAAAATGTGCTGCTGTATTGAAATTCATATCTGGTTTGCATCCTGAAAAACACTGAGCCACTCCTAGACAATATACGGGTCCCAGACCCACTCATAGACAGTATGCGGTTCCCAGTCTAGATTTTGGGGCTATATACTCTCAAAAAGTCCCCTTATAATGAGAAATCCTGTGTATGTGTGACACACTGTGTGTGTTTGTGTGTATGTTGATATTTCTGGCTATATTAGATTAAGATAACTCCTATGATCTTTTAATAGTGTGTTTTGATAGGATAGCTGTTGAATATTTTGAAAATAATTTGACTGGAACTATTGCTGCTTAAAGCAGCAAGTTTCCAGTCAAATTATTTTCAAAATATTCAACAAAAAATGTGCTGCTGTAATGAAATTCATATCTGTGTGTGCGCGCGCTGTGCTTTGATATTCTTGTGACAATTGTTTATATATGCAGTTTGTTATTGTCCTCGGGTCTTCCACTACTGCGGTTGCTTCAGTTCCACAGGCAAAAGTGTGCACGCTGTGTTTTGATATTCTTGTTTTATAAAGTTTATTAAAGTTTATATATGGTAACTAGCATTTGGGGCCATGTGATGGTAATTTGTTTAAATCTGTGCCCCCCCCCCCCCCCCATAGTGAATCCACATAGCCACGTCAATATTTCATCCCCTAGGTACAAGTACGTTCCTACACCCCTGATTTTAAGCAAACAATCATATTAATGACATTATATACCTCCGTCTTGAAGCTGAAGAAGTCCGCCAAATGTAAGAATTGTATGTCTTTGCTTGATTTAATATTCAATAAACATTATGTTGAATGTTTTGAAAGTTATTCGAATAGATGCTGTTGCTGCCTAGCAGCAATATTGGAACAGTAACACCCAGTCAATTCTTAGAAAAATTCAACAGGCACATGTATATTTTCTTATTTATTTAAGTGTTTTAAAAACAAAATTAGTATTATTTATTTATTGCCTTTTACTATTATTATTTATTTATTTATTTATTTAAGTTTAAAAAAAATAAAATTATTATTATTATTATTATTTTCAAGAGACAGCTTTTGATTGTTCATTCCTATTATTGTTCTTATTCTTATTTAATTTATTTTTTAATGAGTTTGTTATTTCCGATCAGAGCTTTTCTATTCAACCTCATAGAATGTTCAATCTACAACCGGGTGCCGTCCGACAATGCAATACGGGATCCGTGTTTTTTGCGGACTCGGTGGTCACGTGAGTTGTCAACAGAAGCGAGAAGAGACGAAAAACTAAATGTACGCGCAGACAAACGTGCTTGTTGTTTACCTTGAATAAAACGAAGACTGAATGGTTTAACGAGAATAATCCACTAAACTATTTACGGCAATCTGACGTTGGCGATATGTTTTTATTGCCTGCATAGTTCGTTTCGCACATATATCCAGTTTTCGTATAAAAACGGCATGTTAAATATGGACCGTGTCGGCGGAAAATCCAGACAGGAAACGATAGGCAGATGTTAGAGATGCAGTAGTAGACTGCGGCTCTTCATAGAGACTAGGACAGCATCAGCCTCACTTCAAACTGGCTTAAAACATTCAACAAAAATGTTCCCTACAGGGAATCTTTTGAGCGGTATCTCATCGCAAAATGCGATGCAAATGAGTACCGGTTGCTACACATTTACAACTTCGCATAGCTATTTGCTGTGATACATAATTTTGATGTAAAATTCAGTCAATTCACTTAATTTTGAAATATTTTTGATAAAAAGTTGCTAAAAGTTGCAAAACGATTGTCAAATTTAGTATGGAAGCGAGATGCGCATGCGTTGGAGACTGATTTCCGATATAGGTCATAGACATATATAGCTATAGAGCACATATCTTCATACCTTTCTTCACTATGGGACAAATGACCGCCGGTGAAGCGAGTTCAGTAAGCGCTCTATAGATCGCAATTCTAAAAGCTAGTGATGTGGGCATGCTAAGCCGCATGCGGCTTCCTTCTTCTGGTATAATAATAAACTGTTACAGACTTCAGTTTTGAGTTTGGACACCAGTCGGAAACTCGCAATATGTATCACGGGGTATTCACGGTCGTCGACATATTGCTCGTAACAGACTCTTGTAAATCTAAATTCTCCTATAGGGGGGTATGGCTATTGATCATTGATTGCCTTGTCATTAGTTAGCGTTATGATAAACTTTAAAAATACAAGTTTATCTAGGCTGATTCTGGTCGATTTCGACAATGTTTGTCTCGGAAACTGAGCTATATCATCGCGAATGCTAAACTCCTGTTAGCGCATCCCCATATCAAGGCCGACACAGTATAGTTAGCCATGCTACGGCGGTGTATCGCACTTGATTCGCGTAAGCAACAGATTTAGAATGGCATGTCGCCAAGATCGACGCATGCGCGAGAGTGTTCTCGAGTACTCTTCTCCAAAGTCGGGAACATACTTTCTCGCAAGATTATTGGTTAATAAATATAACTACATAGAGAGCAACCAATGAATCGCAAGGAAACTACCGACAGTAAAGAAAATAAACAATGTTTTACGCAGTAATTTTAAGAATGACGTAGTAGTATATATATAACATTCGTAGTATTCGTAGTAAAACTAGTAACACACTGAAGTCATGGTATCGCAAAAACTCAATTTCATCTTAATAAGCTGTTGATATGTTGCAAGTTTTTAAGGGGGACCTGTTGCTCACAGCTGCCATAGCCTGCAACAGCTTCCAGTTAAGCACTAACACTATTCAGCCTTCTTACATTGTATTGAATGATGTGTACTTTGTTTAGCCTACCAGTTGAAAGGGATATGGGATGTAGGTTGGTAAGTTACAAAATATATTTCTCCTTCGATCAATACTCACCATTCTGTTACTTCTGATATACAGCTGGCCTTGACAGCGGCTCTAGGATTATAGACTTAGAAAGCTTTACCGACTCCTGGGAACCGGATACTCGGCTCCCAACTGCCGAGTACCCGTTTACCATAGAGCACATTCTTGTTTGCATAGCAACAAGTGCAATACATGCTTTCTGCATTGAGGATTTTAGTGTTTTTTTGTGAAAGAAAATCTAAGTCTTTAATCTGTAGTGATAGTTTGTGTGTTCTTGAAAAGGATTAACTAAAGGATACTATGGAGAATACCGCCGAAGATAACCAGGTTGTATCATTCTTTATTATCCATAGTTAAAAGACTTAGGTCTCTAAATTTAGCTGTGTCGCATGTTCCAATTTCTGACCCCATAGAATCTGGGACGTGTGCTAACAACGATATATGCCAGACGATTGCCTTCTTTAACCCCCAACAGGGGGAGTATAATTTATATTGATTAGTAAATATACCCCAAATGCTATGCGATATGATTCCTGGAGCCGTTACACATCCTGGAGGATCTATTATGGGTGTGTTTATTGCCCGTCTCGTTCTTGTCGTCATAATCAATGCGATCTTTGTTGTAACGTGGCGGGGTGGGGTGCGGGAGTATTACAGTTAATTTATGAGTCAAATTATTTGAAAATTAATTGTCTGCCTTCCATCCGGGTCTCGTTCCGCTTGTTTATTGTAGGTTTGTGCTTATTTTATAGGCCAAGCCAGCCCCGCCATCATGTGACGAATGCCATAAGTTTGTCCGTGTCGTGTTCAAGGACCATGTCTGTTTTAGGTGTTCCCTTTGTAATATTGATCATAGGTGTAATGTTTGTGCAGTGTGGTCCGTTGAGATGATGGTTAAGTTCCTTGCCCAGAAGGACTTGGCTGGGTCTGACACGGGGTCAGGCGGTCCGAGAGTAAATCGTGGAGCGCCCGGTTCGGCCAGTGGGGGTGCTCCACGTCCCCAGCTGGAGGTGGCGGAGATGGCACCGCCGGCGTGGTTTGGTCCGGCTATGCAGGGTTTTCTGCATAGCGTTCTGCCCACGCTGGTGTCGTCCCTGCTACCAAAGGTTGGAGGTCAGTTTCTCCCCATGCCTGGTACGGATCCTGTCCTCGGACAGGATTCTGGACTGGTTACCGAGGGGGGCCGTCTCGTACGGCCCCCTGGCAGTCCCGTCTGGCTCCGGCCAGACAGGTTCTGTTTCTCTGCGGCCACCTCCGGGTGGTCCAGTAGCGGTGGCCGGTCCGTCAGGTGTGGGAGCCGTCCGCCAGTGACGACTCTTCGGAGTCTGAAGACGAGGAGGCCGAGGAGGAGAGGTTGCTGCGGCCCGTGAAGCCGCAGGTGGAGAATATGGAGGTTGATTCCATCCTGGACGGAACCGGCCTCCATTTGTCTGGTTTGGCGCAAGCCAGGGCAGCGGCTCCGCCTATGGTTGAGGCCAATCTGGTACCGTGCACCGGTTCCGTGCGGCTTGGTTTGGCACCAGCCGTCACAGGAACGGGTGTGCCGGGCCGGGCGTGGTACTCACCTATCTCGCCTGGTCCGGCAGTCGGACGTGGGGTGCCGTTGGCGCCCGTGTCCGGCTATGGTTCCGCGACTGCTACGGGTCCGTACGGTTTTCCGTGCGGACCTACCCCATGGACCGGATTGTTTCATGGGGTGGCGGCGGAACCGTGTGGTACCGGAGTGCCTGGCGTGTCAGTCGTGGCTCCTTGCCGGGAGGCCGTGGCTGGCAGGCCCGTGAACACGTCAACGGGTGACGTGTTTGCGGGTGTGTCTTCATCGGAGGTAGATTGGTCAGATGCTCTGGCGTGGCTAGCCAGGGTTGACCCATCTGTGGTTTCGGCCACGGCCGATGAAGATGCGCCCCGTCCGTCGGTTTCGTCGATCAGGACGGGGATTTTGCCCGCGGCCCGAATCCAGTCAGTGGGACTGGATCCACGATTCATAGATTTGTTGGAGGCTATTTATAGCAAACAACTTATGACCAAGGGTCAGCTCCCTGCGGCCTCCAGGGAGGTGCGGGCAAGATGTCGTATTCCGCGGGGGGAATACGACAGATATGGTGTAGTCCCGTCGGTCACTGAGGCTGACCGATGGGTACTGGGCGTCCAGAGTGCTGTGGCGGGTGGCCCCGGTCCGGCTCTTGTGGACAAGTCTCAGGTACACCAAGAAGAAGTCCTGTCCCTATGCGATGAGGGTGTGAGGGCAGCTATGAGCGCTGTCAACCACTCGTATCGTCTCCATCAGTCGGTGTGGGCTGAAGCGGGGGCAGGCCACCCTATGCCACCTGTGGCGCTTTCATGTGTCAATGACGGCCTGGTGCTGTCTATGGACGCATTGGCAAGGGTGCAAGCGCGAGTGACGAAATCCAGGAGGCAAATGGTCATTGACCATATGCGTCCGGCTACGGCAGTCAGGGAGCATCTTCTTGGGACGCCCCTGACAGGGCCTAGCATCTTCGGTGGCCAAGCGCAGGCCATCTTAGAGGATACCGCCAGTATCGCGCAGAATCGGTTAGCGATAAACCTGCAGCTAGAGCTAGTGCGGCAAGCGCACGCACTAGGGGCTGTGGGGAAACCGCTAACGGGACAACCTTCAAAGAAGCAGAAGAAGCATAAGGGCAAGGTGAAAGCTAGGCCTGTTGCGATTTCTGCTTCAGCTGGGTTTTCGGAGCCGGCGGCGGCGAAGAAATCCAGGAAGGTTGTAGAGGCGCCTACCCTCCCCAATGTTGCTCCTGACCGCCCTAGAGGCGGGAAGGGCAAGGGTAAGGCCTCAAAGGGCGGACAGAAGGGGCTGAAGCGTACCTGAGGGTACGAAAGCTCCCTTCATCGAGGCCTGGCGAGGTGTGACGTCAGACAGTCTGGTCCTGGGATGGTTATCCCAGGGTTACATGCCGGAGTGGTGGGACTTTCCACCACAAAATCTGTCTTTGGCACCTGTCTGGACACCCGTACCAAGGGAGCCAGACAAGTTAGAAGCCGTTCAAAAGGAAGTGTCGGGTTTGCTTCTGAAGGGAGCAATAAAACCAGCAAACCGAAACACTCCAGGCTTCTATTCAAACATGTTCCTTGTCCCCAAGAGCACAGGGGGATGGAGACCCATACTCAATCTCAGGCCATTAAATTGGTTTATCCATACGCCTCGGTTCCAGATGGAAACGCCGAGGTCGGTAATGGCGGGATTGAGGAAAGGAATGTGGTGTGTATCGATCGATCTGAAAGATGCATATTTCCACATTCCTATGAATCGGAGTTGGCACAGGTTTCTGAGATTTGCGTTTCAGAATCAAGTATGGGAGTTTACAGTTCTCCCGTTTGGCCTGTCGACAGCTCCGAGGGTTTTCACAAGAGTGGTCCTTGCGGTGACAGCGTTTCTCAGAAAAGAGAACGTGGCGCTACACACCTACATAGACGACTGGCTGCTCAAGGCAGACTCGGCAGCCAGGTTGAACGTGGATACTGCTCTGACTCTGAAGTTACTTTCAGATCTAGGCTGGATAGTCAACGAGGAGAAATCCGAGTTGACGCCCACTCAACATTTCGTTTATTTGGGGATGCGATTCGACCTCGAGGAGCGCAGGGTTTACCCGTCAGAGCCCAGAGTGGTGTCTCTGTTAGCCATCCTCAAGAGTTTTCGAGTGGGAAACTAGATTCAGGCGAGGCGGTTTCTTCAGATGCTGGGCATGATGGTCTCCATGGAGCAAGTGATTCCGTTCATTGCTCTAATGCGAAGACCTATCCAGTTGTATCTGATGTCTCTGTGGAAACAGAGAACAGAACCCCTGTCAAAACTGGTGCCAGTTTTGGAGCCGATAATATCGCATCTTCTATGGTGGAAACAGCGTCAGAATCTCCTATTAGGGGTTTCGCCGCACCTACCCCACCCCCAGCTGTCCGTCTACACGGATGCATCGCTGGAAGGGTGGGGTGCCTGCCTGGGAGAACACCAGGTCTCGGGCACATGGACTCTCCCGGAGAGTCAGCTGCATATCAATCTGTTGGAAATGATGGCAGTGGAACTGGCGTTGGAAGAGTTCCTTCCGATGATCAGGGGCAAGGTGATATTGATACGGTCGGACAATTCGACAGTAGTATCATATATAAATCGCCACGGCGGGACCAGGTCGCCCACTCTGTGTATCAGAGTGTGGCACTTGATTCAATGGTGCAGGAATTACTCGGTTGTTTTGAAAGCAGCTCATATTCCTGGCCGATTGAACATTCTGGCGGATGCTTTGTCTCGCAGACAGAGAATTCTGCCAACAGAATGGTCCCTCAACCCTCCGGTTCTGCGACGGATCTTCGAGCATTGGGGCAAACCCAACGTGGACTTGTTCGCCACAAAGGAAAATGCTCAAATCATGACATATGTCTCGCCGATTCCAGATCCAAATGCCGTCGATACAGACGCTCTGGCGATAAGCTGGAGAGGGATGCACGCGTACCCACCCACCATTCTTCTACCGAAGGTATTGGTGAAGGTCAGGGAGGAACCGTGTCTGGTCCTGCTAATAGCGCCGTATTGGCCGAGCAGGGCATGGTTCACGGATCTTCTAGATCTGCTGGTGGAAAATCCTGTGCAGTTGCCCGAGATTCCGAACATAATCTCCCAGGCCAAGGGACGCTTCCTACACGAGCGTCCCGAAATGTTCAAATTGACTGCGTGGATGTTATCAAACAACGTTCCACGTCGGAAGGCTTTTCTCGACAGGCTGCTGATTTCATCGCGGCTGCGAGAAGGAGGTCAACCTTCAAGTCATATAACAACAAGGTTAACAGATTTGCAGACTGGTGTGAAGAAAAGGGTATTGATACCTTTCAATCCACTATTCAGCAAATAGCAGACTTTCTCTGTGGGCTGTTCTTTTCAGGACTAGCTCCCGTCACAGTTGCTGGATACAAGTCAGCTTTGGCATCAGTTATCCCTTGTCTAGCCAACAGGGATAGTCCAGAGGTGGCCCAGTTAAATGTGATGTTGAAGGGAATGAGCAATCTCCGCCCGAGACAACCGGTAGTCATTCCAGCCTGGAGTCTATCTTTAGTGCTTAATGTACTGGCCAAGCACCCTTTTGAACCGTTGCGTTCGTCTAGTCTAAAGCATTTGACTCTAATGGCGGTCTTTCTATTGGCAGCTTCCTCAGCTAGAAGGCGCAGTGAGATCCATGCGCTTTCGGCAGAGAGGAACCGATTTATTGTTTCTGGAGAAGGTCTGTGTCTTCTGCCAAGAGCAGAGTTTATGTCAAAGAACCAATCTTTGAGATATCCCGGCAAACCGATCATTATACCGAAGTTAACTAGGTTTGATCGTGATGCCAGTGTCTGGTGCCCGGTCCGTGCTTTGACTAAGTACAAGAAACGGACTGACTCGTTACGGTCGAACGATAGACATCTGTGGATCTGCCATAAAAAGCCTTATGGCGCCGCATCCATGGATACTATCTCTCGTTGGGTGGTCGAATGCATTCAGACTACTCACGAGATGGCGACTGGGCACCAGGTGCAAGGTGTAAGGGCACACGATGTCAGAGGAATAGCCGCCTCGACCGCCCTTTGCAATGGTGTTCCGTTAGAGGACATCATGGCCGTTGCACAATGGCACTGTGAGTCCTCATTCACGGATTACTATATGAGGGATGTGTCAGACTCAGCCAATCCACTCGCCTTAGCTGTTTTGAAACGATAGTTAGTGACCACACTGCTCTTCACCCTTTTTTCACTTTGGTAAGAAAAGAACCTAAAGCAGGCATGGTCAGGCGAGAGGATGTCAACCAGATTGTGTCACTGATGGCCGAACCGGTGAATGGTTGGAGGCGGTACGTCTGAAGTCCAATTATCATAAGGTAATTCAATAGTGAGAGTTTTTTGTATTATGTATATGTATCATGTTCATTCATCTTATATATTCATGCTCATTCCCAGGCTAATACATGGAATATGCAGGGAGTAGTTAGCCCTCTTGGCATATTTGTGTTTTCAGGCGAGGTACATGTTCGTTAGTTCTCTCCCTTTTCTTAGGAGGAAAAAGGGGGGTGGGGGGCTGTGACGCAAATGTGATTCGGTTCCGTGAACTTCACGGTCCTTTTAGGTCTCCGTTAGTCAAGTTTGAAGTCTAAAATCTTTCTCCAAGGGGCAAAATTAGCATTTATGGCTTGCCCCTTCCCACCAGGTTACTGATCAAATCTGGTGTATATCAGAAGTAACAGAATGGTGAGTATTGATCGAAGGAGAATGAAGGAAATGTCAATTTCCCTTTCGTCGAGATCTAACAATACTCACCATTCTGTTACGGACCCAGCCTCCCAGCCCCACGGAGGCAAGCCATAGTTTTCTCTTGTTTGGTGGCTATGCAAACAATATGAGCTCTATGGTAAACGGGTACTCGGCAGTTGGGAGCCGAGTACCCGGTTCCCAGGAGTCGGTAAAGCTTTCTAAGTCTATAATCCTAGAGCCGCTGTCAAGGCCAGCTGTATATCAGAAGTAACAGAATGGTGAGTATTGTTAGATCTCGGAGAAAGGGAAATTGACATTTCCTTCAATGTTGACCCTAGTCAATGAAATCACAGTATTCATGGGAGGTACATTATTGATTTTTTTGAAAATAATTTGACTGAGATGTGTTGCTGCCTTAAGCAGCAACAACTTCCAATCAATGTAATTGCCAAATCTGCCAATACATATTATTTTAGGTTTTCTATACTCCCTGACCTTGGCCAGAGCCAGTACATGCATATTCTGAATCTGACATATGTTATACTGACAAATGACAATACTATCTACTGTAGACCTGAAGACTGATACACTATCAATAACATTCTCAGAAGTCCAATATTAATTATTCAACCATCTGTTTATGTCACATTTGTGCAATTTGTGTAAACTACGTGTCGCATATTACACGCCTTACGGACTACTAATTTTTTAGACGGACTACTGATTTGCCAAGTCTGGTAGTCCTTCGGACTACCATCAACTTTTCGCTAATTTCGAACTGGTTATATTACTCATTTTAACACTGATCTCCATCTAGATTATTTCGAAACCATATTAGAAAAGCCTACATTCCATATTTATTCTGTTCGTGGCTTGAACAACACGATCGAAGCACCAATACACGATAAAAATCATGAATTCTCTCGGCTTGAAAATATTGACTAGCTCCCGGTATGGTATATGTATCAATGACTGCTACATTGGAACCAGTCCTGCATTCCATAGGGAAAATGTTTTGCGAAATCGAAAAATTATGCTTTTCGGTTGTTTTCGGATTCACTTGCTCATAGCGTGTGTAGACAAAAAAAGCCGTTTTTGATCATGCAAATATGTTTTGAAACGTTTCCCCATTGGAACACCAACCAGTTTCAACACAGTTTGTTTACTATGCAAGTGCTATGAACTGCTATGCATTATTCGATTTGTTTAGCAGTTACTGCTACGCAATTTTTTTCCAACAACATATTCCCTACCCTACACCATAGGGGAATGAGATTGATCCTTTAACCCTTGAAACCCCAAATTGTCGACCATATTAAGTTGGCTTCAAGATAGCCGGTGTGGGCTTCTATGCTAGAGCAACTCTAACACTCATGTAACTAAGTATGTAGTGGACTAACATTAATTATTTAACCATTGAAAACACCAAAGTGTCAACTTTATGTCTAGCTTCTGACATAGTGAATGTTTTTAAGGCTTGTTTAACTGGAATGTGTTGTTCTTGGCCTATAAATGGGCATCCACTATGCACAAATTAAAAGTTTCTGTACAAATCTTGACCATTAAAGCTTAAAAGGGTTAAAACTTGTGTATTCATGTTGACTATTGAGTCTGATCTGTGTGGTAGCTTGTGTGAATCTTGATTAAAGATGACCTCTATGTGATATATAATATACATACAGCTGAGTTTCTGTTTATTATCCTTTTAATGCCCAAGCCGGCCAAAACCAGCTTCTACTTTATTGTCATTGTCAATTTGCAGGCCAAGATAAGATTATTCTTTGGAAATTTACGCCTGGAATGACTGGATCGATAACCGAAGCCGTGAATACAGTGGTAAATTCCCAAAGGTAGCCTCAGACGCTTGGCTTGCAAATGGACTTCAATAAGCAAATTTCTCAATTTTCTAGGAAAAATCCTGATCATTTAAGGGTTAAGAATGTAATATATGGTGTTTATATTTCAGCCAATATACCAGCTGTATGAAAAATACAACCCACAGACATCATATCATACATGTATATTATCACTCATCGTCTCATTTGACTGGCTGTTTTGTCCACAATACACCCCTGTTGACAACACCAGTGTGCATTTCATCCTGGATTTTCAGTACTGTGTGTATTCTCGATGCTGGCCAGTTGAATGTTTTTGATTAACCCTTTAATAGTAAAGATTGATTAAGAAAATTGCTCAGTTATCGAGCCAGGCATTTCAGTGATATATTCTTGAAAATATTCTCAATACCACCACAGAGGCTGGTTTTTACCGATTGACCATTAAAGGGCTCTGCTAGTTGATGAATTTTCACAGTGAGCGTGTCAATAATATACGTTTTGGGCATGTTGAATAAGAATTTGACATTATTGGTCAGTAGCCATCATAGTGTTGTTCCGATTAATCGATTTGATTGATGATTGATTGGTTTGCATGTTCAACCAACCGATCGATCATGATTTCAGAGATCGATTTTGGTTGTTTATAAATTAACTTTATTAATATATTTAATTGGTCAAGCTAGAAAACGAATGCTTTTTATACCCTGCCAAAATATTTGGCGGGTTATTATGTAATGCCACCGTCCGTCCGGCCGTGCAGGCGGCAGAGTGGTTTCTGGATGATAACTCTGTTACCGTTTGTCAGACGCATTGAAACTTCATAGGGTGGTTGGGTTTGGTCTTGGGAAGAAACCTATGGAAATTGACGATGATCAGAAATCCAAGATGGCCGTCAGCCACCGGCGGCCATCTTGAAAATTGGTTTCCAGATGATAACTCCGTTACCGTTTATCGGATTGCTTTGAAACTTCATGGAGTGGTTAGACTCGGTCTGGGGAAGAAACCTATCGAAATTGACAATGATCCAAAATCCAAGATGGCCGCAAGCCACCGGTGGCCATCTTGAAAATTGGTTTCCGGATGATAACCCCGTTACCGTTTGTCGGATCGCATTGAAACTTCATAGGGTTGTTGGTCTAGGTCTGGGGACGGAACCTATTGAAATCGACGATGATCCGAAATACAAGATGGCCGCCAGCCACCGGCATCCATCTTGAAAATGGGTTTCCGGATGATAATTACGTTACCGTTTATCGGATCGATTTGAAACTTCATGGAGTGGTTAGACTAGGTATGGGGAAGAAACCTATGGAAACTGACAATGATCCGAAATCCAAGATGGCCGCCAGCCACCGGTGGCCATCTTGAGAATTGGTTTCCGGATGATAAGTCTGTTACCGTTTATCGCATCGCTTTGAAACTTCATAGAGTGGTTAGACTACCTCTGGTGAAGAAACCTATCTAGATTGACAATGATGCAAAATCCAAGATGGCTGCCAGCCACTGGTGGTCATCTTGACAATTGGTTTCCGGGCGATAACTTTGTTGCTGTTTATCGGATCGCTTTGAAACTTCATAGAGAGGTTGGATTAGGTCTGAGGAAGAAACTTATTGAAATCGACACTGATCCAAAATCCAAGATGACCACCAGCCACGGGCTGCCATCTTGAAAGTTGGTTTCTGGATGATACCTCCTTGACCGTTTAGCGGATCGCTTTGACACTTAATAAGGATTACTGGTCTGAGAAAGAAATAAATATTTTCTGATAGCTGTCATTTATTAGTTTGTCATCATGGCGGGGTATTATGCGCCATTTGTGGAGCTCTTGTTAGAAAAGAAGTTAAATTTAATTGTTACAACTATATAGTATTACTCCTTAGTCTATGACATTAATTCTTTCAGCATTGAAATAGTATGTTAATTTCAAAGCAACCATACCAATAACATGTTGAATATTTTGAAACTTATTTGACTGGAAGCTGTTGCTGCCTAAGGCAGCAACAGATTCCAGTCAAATTAGTTTCAAAATATTCAACAGATTACTTCTTAAATTATTAAGAATCTGTCATATGACTTGGGTGTGAAAGGGGTAATTATCCTTGAACATGCTATAATTACTGCATTCAAAATGGGTAAAAAGGTGAGAAAATGTTATGATCGATTATTAATTGATCATCGGTTAGTAGGTAAAACCAATCATTGATCACAAAAATAGTACCAATTCCCAACACTAGGCCATCATTTCATATCCAAGTTTTTCCATTTTGGGCCTAAATTCTGTCATTCTTTACTTAAAATGTTCATATTTCCTGTTAAGATATTTGGAACATAGTTAACAATTATTCACACAGAAATGTTTGTATTTTCAGCCTAAATTCTCATACTTGTGCATTTTACATCCCTATTTTTTGTTGCTGAACAAAGCAGTTGATTTTTAGTCAAAATTTTCTTGTTTCCTGTCAAAGGCTTTGCATGTTTGTGACCAGAATCTTCACATTCTCAGCTTAAACTTTCACATTACTAGTTATTTGAAATTTCTTTTACCATTTTGAACACACATATATATTAACTGCATATTAACTATTAAGATTGATATATTTCTGGGTAAACACTTGCTTATAATCACAAATTCACAGATTTCAGTACCAATTTGTGCATTTTCACATATACCAGGTACATGTATTCTTGCATTAGAGGTCCAAATTTTTGTGTTTCCTGTCAAGAGTTGTGCAGAAGGATCCAAAGTGTCCATGTTTCAGACCAGAGTTTTCCCATTTCCAGCTTAAATTTTAAACACATATTTCCATTGAAAATTTTCACATTTTGAGCCCAGATATGCATTATTAACCGTGAAAATTTATATATTTCTGGGTAAACATCTGCTTTTAATCCATAATTCACAGATTTCAGTAACAAATCTTTGAGTTTTCATACATATTCTTGCATTTTAAGGAAACATTTTCTTGTTTCCTGTTAAATTTTAAAGGCTGGCTGATATTTGAGGAAATGTTCCATTAGAAATTTAGAATTTTGAACCCAGATGTGTACATTAAATGTCAAAATTTATATATTTCTCTGTAAACCGTTACTTTTAACACAAAATTCACAAGTTTCAGTATACAATCCTTTGCATTTCAACACAAAATTCTGCATTTAAGTATCTCATGATTCCAGCCGGAATGTATGTTTGGAACATAATTTTAATGTTTCTTATTCAAATAATGATATCCCAGGTGAGGTGCCCATCATGTCCATTGTGCCTTTTGATTCCAGTCTATTTTGATCTCTGGCAGTCTGTGTGTCATTTCTCAAGATTTGTGTATACCATGAAAGTTCATATTCTTTATGGACTGGTATATTGAAATTGAAAACTGGCATGTAATCTTGACATGTCATTGAGGCCATCCTTAAACTATGGTCTGTTTGTAGTAGTAATCCCTAAATATAATTTGGATATGTAAGCATTCAATAAAATTGTAAATGGAACATGCTTTTCTTCATTTTACCATGACAATTAATGAGAAAAAATAGTTACTTATGATTAAGTAAACACCTCAGATACCATTTACTCCTGTGTTTTCACCAGATTTTGTGAAAGTCATGAAGAAACTGTTGAATAGCTAGCCACAAGTACTAGCTCCACATTTTTTTCTTCCAATATTGAGAAAATCTTGATTAGTTTTCATTAAATCTTGAGAAAATCTCGAAAATATTTATTAATTGGCTTCAAGTATCAGTTACTTAAGTTTTGTCATTTAACCTTGAGTAAATGTTAAAGAAAATGCCTCACGGCTTTAGATGCAATTTACTCATGTTTTCATCAAATTTTAACAAAATCTGGAAGAAAATTCTAAGTATTTGGCCACTGGTACCAGTTACTTGTTTTCATCTAATTTTGACAAAATCTTGAAGAAAATATTGATTAGCTGGCCACAACTAACATTTCCACATGTGTTTTCATCCACTCGAAAAAATCTTGAAAAAAGGTGGCGGTACGTCATGGGTTTTCACCAGATTTTGAGAAAATCCTAAGGAAAATGTTAAATGACTAGGCCTCAGATACAATTTATTCATGTGTTATGACTAAGTTTTGAGAAAATCAACTTGATCAATTAACTTCAGAGATACTCATATTTCTGCACTGAGAGGCCAAAAATTAAGTTGACTGACCGTGTGTCATGATCTTGACCTCCTGTTGACCTGAACCCAGTTCCAAATGATCGGACATCTTTGAAAACCATAAAATAGACTTTAACATCATTGAAATTGGTCAAGTGGTTCCAGGGATATGCCATTAACTGTAGTATCCACGAGTCACAGCGGCCATTTTGTATTTTTTGTCCCATACAGGGGTCATGGGTGTCAAAAAATGGTTACCTAAAATTTTTCTTCATTTCACACCCTAATGAAGTTAAATCAACCATTATCTCACTTTGGGAATCCAATTCCTACGGAAAGTACATCCCAGTCTACACTAGTCTAGGCTAGGGTTCTAAGCAAGGTTTCTAGCTTTTGGCTGTAAAGCACTTTTTGGAAATTCTTGGTAGGGCCCAGAGGGTTAAATACCAAAGCCGCAGATACAATTTACTCATGTTTTCAAGAAATTTTGAGAAAATCTGGAGGAAGATTCTTAGTATTTGGCCACACGTACCAGTTACTTATGTGTTTTTATGTAATTTTGAGAAAATCTTGAAGAAAATACTGAGTAGCTGGCCACAACTAACATTTCCACATGGTTTTTCATCCACTATTGAGAAAATCTTGAAGAAAAGTTGAGTTACCTCATGTGTTTTCACCACATTTTGAGAAAATCTTAAGGAAATTGTTAATTGACCAGGCCTCAGATACAATTTATTCATGTGTTATGATGAAATTTTGAGAAAATCTCGAAGAAAATATTGAGTAGCTGACCACAACTAACAATTCCACATGGTTTTTCATCCACTATTGAGAAAATCTTGAAGAAAAGTTGAGGCACCTCATGTGTTTTCACCCAATGTTGAGAAATTCATGTAGAAAATGTTTAATATTTTAATATGCTCCAAGTATCAGTTACTTAAGTTGTTATTACAGCACAAAAACATCTATGCCGTTCAATCACTACTTGCTAAATCAACTACTCTGCATTTAGCACCAGATATTTATACTTTCCCCCATATGCTTATTCCATTTCATCACACCTTCAACCAGGCTACTGGTAGGAACCCACCCCCCCCCCCCCCCCCCCCCGGCATATGCCTTAATAGAGACTGGCACCAGTCTATACTCACTCCTCTGTGACTCCTGTTACTGTACATGACCGTGCATGCACACTGGAGCCCAAATAGGAAACAGATTCGCTTTTCCAATATTCTGCAAGGAGAGTAGATCAGCCATATACCAGTTTGGCCAAAAGAAAACTATGTTAAAAAATTTCCGATCAAAATGACCAGCTCGATTACTGAGTTAGTCATTCTACTTTGTAAATTTGAAAGAAGTCTGACGTTTTCTATGAGAACACTCAAAACTGAAATACCCCATATTTTAAATTTCCATGAAATCTCCGCAAACTTTGATGGAGATTTTATGGAACGGAGTATTCGCCCAAAATCTCCAACAATACTATGGAGAAAATTTGGAAAAAAGATGGGGAGATTATGGTGTTCCGACAAAATTCCGTATTATCTCCATCTTTTCTCCATATCATTTCCGTGTAATTTCATGGGGGAAATATGGAGGAACTCCGCTTTTTTGACGGTGATTTTGTGACTTTTCTATGGAAATAATATGGAGAAAAGACAGAGTATCTCCATAAAATAATATGGAAATGTTATGGACGCGAGTATTCGCCCAAAATCTCCATAAAAAAGCAGAGTTCCTCCATGAAATCGCTGTATTGGTTTATGGAGATTTCACGGAGATACTCCTCGAAATAATATGGAGAAAATACGGAGTATCTCCATGAAATCTCCATATTGGTTTATGGAGATTTCACAGAGGCCTTTTCTCCGTATTATTTCTATGGAAATAATATGGAGAAATGATGGAGTACCTCCGTGAAATTTCCGTCATATTTCCATCAAATGGCAGAGATTTGGTGGGACTGGGTGGGGGGACTCTAGAGAACCGCTGGGAGGTGAGGAAGGTGGGTGGGTGGGTAGACATATGGGTTCACAAACTTTAGCTATACACTTGCTGACAGAAAAAAGAACAATCGTTACTTAAAAAGTTAAATGTTATAATGGATAATTTTTTATCATTCAGGATGTACAGTGCCTCATCCCTGACAACAAAACAATACAATTCAAAGCAGACACACATGTATATGTATGATTACTGTATTCCGTGTCTGTAGTAGTAGAAACATCCTACAGCTGCAATCAGTCCTTCTTCGCTTTTGCCCACTGTGTCTTGTCCTCGGCCAAAATCCTTAGCTTCCTCAGGTCCATTCTTGACTTGAGGTCGGTGTCCAGTGATGGTGCGTAGGTGTTTGCGGTGGCAGGCATCAAGTTTGTCTAGAGCTGCCTTTGGAGCTGCCCAGCTGTTACAATTATACTTCATCAAGGATACGCAGGTTGCATTGTATAAACGTAGTCTTTTTACCAATGGCACCTTTGATCTATGAATCCATAGCTTCCAGAAGGACTGGAAAGCTATGTTCCCCATGATGCAGCGTGCAACAATGTCAGCAGTACTGCAAAGCAGTGAGCCCAAGATTTTACTTTTCCTCCATGGTTCGCCGCCACTAGTGGATCGGCATTTTCTTTAGTTTCATGCTTTGTAGATAGGTATATGTGGGTGAACTCTGTTTTGGATTCATTCATAAAGAGATCCTCAATTTTTAGTTTGCTTGCAGCTATTGACAGAAGCTCATCAAGGGGTTTCTTTTCCTCATCTATAAAGTCCACATCGTCGGCGCATATTCCCTCTTTAGCGGCATGCTCAGTATTGAAACCGGGGGGGGGGGGGTTGGTCTTGTGGAGTTTTCCCGCACGGACTTCAATGCAGCAGCCAGGTAACAGGTGAAGAGCACAGGGGATAGATCATCTCCCTGTGGGGAGCCGATTGATGTCTCAAACTCTACAGACTTCACTGACTTGACTCATACTCTCAGCTTGGTGTCTGCAAGCAGTAGTCTCAGTAGTCGTAGCTCATCTTCATTGCAACTGGCCTGGCGTAGTACATCTAGGATGTTTGAGCGCTTAATTGTGTCGAAGGCTCGTGATATGTCGATGCCCATTTTGTGGAAATCCCAGTGTTTGGACATGACTACCGACACAAGCATGCGTTGAGCCCATACAATGTCTGCGCAGCTGTGTCCACATTTGAAGCCACATTGACATGATCCGGTGAAGTCGTCGATCTTGTCCGAATGTGACATAGAGTAACATTGGATAGGATTTTAAGGAGCACAATGGGCCGCAGATTGGCTGGGGCCAGGTGGCTTTTTGTGCTTGGGTAGCGCGATAAGGATGCCTTGGCCTACAGCGTCGATGGGAAGGTGGTGCATAAAAGCTGACTTGATTATTTGCGTGATCGGTTTTGAGATAATGTCACTTGCATACTTGAATAGTTAATTGCTCTTGCCAGATGCATGTCCATTTTTCAGGGCTTTAAGTGTCTTCTCAACCTCTGCTGTATTAATTGGTGTTACTAATGGCCTGGGGCCTCCTGAGAATGGGTGCAAGGGCTCATCATCGTGGTCAATGAACTGTTCCTTGAACCATTCTCGAATTGCCTCGGCTTTGCCCTGGTCAGTCCCGATAAAGTGTCCTTCAGAGTTGTGTACAGTTAGTGGTGGTTTGTAGTCAGTAACTCTCAGGGCTCGGCCTGCCCGAAACATTTTGTGGCAGTCATCTATGGCAGTGATCCCATCTACTAGAGCGTCTGCTTGTAGGATAGCAAGATCTTTTAAGCGTTCGCTAATGTGGCACAGAATGTTATTGCATTCCTGTCGTAGTTTGGTGCGATCTTCACTTTGGCCACCTTGATAGATGCGCAAACGTAACGCTTTCTGTTCTGCTGACAGTTTTGCTACTAGAGGGTCGTCATCATACCTAGTTCTGCTGTTTTTTATAACACCTAGTAGCTGATGATCCCATAGATATCAGTATTTTGGTTAGGGCTTCATTTGGGGCGGAGCCGAAGTCGATGTTAGCTATCTGCTCCTCGAGGGCCTTTTTGTAAGACATTTGAGTGTCCGTGTCACTGATGAGCTTGGATAAGTTGTAGGTGACTCTACCCTCTTGCCTGGTATGGCGTTTATACATTACGTAGACATGGTTCATATGGAGGCGTGTAATGACTGGCTTATGGTCAGAATTGAGGTCTGTGCCTCCATAGGAACAAGAATCCTGAAGTAGGGGTTTTGCTGCTGTCTTGCATAGTATGAGGAGAAAGAACACACCTCCACGCCGGTCTCCTCCGTAAGTACCAACTTTGTTGGGAAACTAAGTCATCAAGGATTGCGGGCTGACATCCGTATACAGAGGCAACTCTGACTATGTCTAACCTTCTAACAAGAAACTGTGCTCGACATCCTCGGACAACGTAATCTTCCCAGGAGCTTACCATAGCTACGTGGAATGTATGTGGTCTGACTGCAACATCAAAGAGACAAACCTTAGGTGCAGACTGTGAACACTATAAAATCGATATCACATGCATTCAAGAGACTAAAGTAGCTAAACACTCAGAGTAGCAACTTCAGACAGGCCATAAGCTAGTACTCATGGAGCAAAAACAAGCCACTTACCGTGGATTAGGCTTCGGAATTGTACCATGGGTATTAGACGCATATTTCTCCTTCGATCAATACTCACCATTCTGTTACTTTCTGATACACAGCTGGCCCTGACAGCTGGCTCTAGGACTATAGACTTAGAAAGCTTTACCGACTCCTTGGAACCGGGTACTCGGCTCCCAACTGCCGAGTACCCGTCTACCATAGAGCTCATTCTTGTTTGCATAGCAACAAGAGCTGTCCACGCTTTTTGCAGGGAGAGATTTAAAGTTTTTTTGAAAAGAAATCTAAGTCTTTTATCTGTGATTTGATAGTTTGTGCGTTCTTGAAAGGATATAACTGGATAAAATGGAGAATACCGCCGATGATAACCAGGTTGTATAATTCCTTATTATCCATAGTTAAAAGACTTAGGTCTCTAAATTTCGTTCTGTCGCATGTTCCAATTTCTGACCCCATAGAATCTGGGACGTGTGCTAACAACGAGATATGCCAGACGATCGCCTTCTTTAAACCCCAACAGGCGATCGGCAGATATGAAAATAGGTGTTTGCTACCGTATTTCTAACACAAATATTGGCTGACGTCGTTCTCCGTAGGGTCCAAGCGGGTGACGTCACACCCGTGATGCTCGGATGTTTATGTGAAGAAAGTTTTTCATTAATTCGCGCATCTTGTTCTGGGTGCTGCGTACTAAAAATGGTGCCAGAAAACTTTGGAATGGTCAAGTTTACGTGTGCTCACGATCGGTTTGCAATGATCGGTGGTGTCAAAATTCTTGAGAGATGCGTGGTCTGTGGTTTTACCGTGTGCTACAGCAGTTTGTTTACATTTTGTTGTTTCTTCACGTATCGTTTTGGCTTTCGTTAAGAGTATAATTTATATTAATTGGTAAATATACCCCGAATGCTATGCGATATGATTCCTGGTTCCGTTATACATCCTGGAGGATCAATTATGGGTGTATTTATGCCCGCTTCGTTCTTGTCGTTATAGTCAATGCGATCTTTGTTGTAACGTTGGCAGGTGGGGTGCGGGAGGGTTTGGAGTTAATTTATGGTCAAATTATTTGAAAATTAATTGTCTGCCTTCCATTTTTGTTTCATTCTGCTGGCTTATTGTAGGTTTGGTTTATAGGCCAAGCCATCCCCGCCATCATGTGTCGAGTGCCACATATCGTACAGGTTCTATGCAAGGACCATGTCTGTTTCCACTGTACTAAGTGTAGTCTTGACAGTAGGTGTAACGTTTGCGCTGTGTGGTCGGTCGATACGATGCTTAATTTCCTTGCCAGAAGGACTTGGCAGGGTCTGACGCGGGGTCAGGCGGTCCGAAAGTAAATCGTGGAGCGTCCGTTTCGGCCCGTGGGGGCGTTCCACGTCTGCAACCGGAGGTGGTGGAGATGGCACCGCCGGCGTGGTTTGGTCCGGCTAGGCAAGGTGTCTTGCATAGTGTTCTGCCCACGCTGGTGTCGTCCCTGCTGCCAAAAGTTGTAGGGCAGTCTCTCCCCATGTTTGATTCGAACCCTGTCCTTGGACAGGGTTCTGGACTGGACACCGAGGGAGCCGTTTCGTACGGCCCCCTGGCAGTCCCGTCGGGCTCCGGCCTGATGGGTTCTGTGTCTCTGCGGCCACCTCCGGGTGGTCCAGTAGCGGTGGCCGGTCCATCAGGCATGGGAGCTGTCCGCCAGGACGGCTCCACGGTTTTCCTTGTCTAGTGACGACTCTTAGGGGTCTGAAGATGAGGAGGAGAGTGTGCTGCGGCCTGTGAGGCCGCGGGTGGAGAGCATGGAGGTCGATTCCGTCTTGATGGAACCCGACCTCCAGCTGTCTGGACTGTCGCAAGCCAGGGCAGCGGCTCCGCCCGTGGTTGAGGCCACTCCGGTACCGGGCACCGGTCCCGTGATGGTTGGTTTGCTGCCAACCGCCACAGTGACGGGTGTGGCCGGCCAGGCATGGTACTCGCCTATCTCGCCTGGTCCGGCGGTCAGACATGGGGTGCCGTTGGCGCCCGTGTTTGGCCACGGTTCCTCAACCGCTATGGGTCCGCACGGTTTTCCGTGCAGGCCTACTCCATGGACTGTGTGTGTTCCATGGGGTGGCGGCGGAACCGTACGGTGCCGGAGTTCCTGGCATATCAGCAATGGCTCCTAGCCGGGAGGCCGTTGCTGGTAAGGCCGTGAACATGTCAACGGGTGACGTGTTCACGGGAGTGTCCTCGGAGACGGATTGGTCTGAGGCTCTGGCTTGGCTAGCCAGGGTGGACCCGTCTGTGGTTCCGATCACTGCCGAGGAGGATGTACCCCGTCCATCGGTGCATTGATTAGGATGGGGATCTTGCTCGCAGCCCTGATCCAGTCTGTTGGACTGGATCCATGGTTTATGGTGTTGCTTGATACTATGTAAAGCAAACAACGCATGAACAAGGGCCAGCTTCTTGCGGCCTCCATGGAGGTGCGGGCGAGGGGTCGTATTCCACGGGGGGGAATACGACAGGTATGGTGTTGTCCCGTCGGTCACCGAGAATGACCGCTGGGTACTGGGTGTTCAGAGTGCTGGAGCGGGTGGCCCCGGTCCGGCACTTGTGGACAAGTCCCAGGCACACCAGGATGAAGTCCTGTCCCTATGCGATGAGGGTGTAAGGGCAGCTATGAGTGCTGTCAACCATTCGTATCGCCTTCTTCAGTCGGTGTGGGCTGAAGCGGGGGCAGGCCACCCTGTGCCACCTGTAGCGCTTTCGTGCGTCAATGACGGTTTGGTGCTGTCTATGGTCGAATGGTAGACATCTGTGGATCTGCCATATGGAGCCATATGGCGCCGCATCCATGGATTCTATTTCTCGTTGGGTAGTCGAATGCATTCAGATTACCCGTGAGATTACGACTGGGCACCAAGTGCAAGGCACAATGGCACGTTGTTAGAGGAATAGCCGCCTCTTCCGCCCTTGACAATGGTGTTCCGTTTAAGGACATCATGGCTGTCGCACAAGGGCACTGTGAGTCCTCTTTCACGGATTACTATATGAGGGATGTGTCAGACTTCGCCATTCCACTCGCTTTAGCTGTTTTGAGACAATAGCTATATGACCGCACTGCTCTTCTTCCTTTTTTGGCATTTGTAAGAGAGAATTTAGAAGCAGGCTTGGTCGAGCGAGAGGATATCAACCAGTTGTGTCACTGAGGCCGGACAAGTGAATGGTTGGAGGCTCCAGGTCTGAAGTCCAAATATCATGAGGTAATTCACGATTGAGTGTTTTGTATTATGTCTATATATCATGATCATTCATCTTATATATTCATGCTCATTCCCAGGCTAATATATGCAAAGAGCAGTTAACCCTCTGGGCATATTTGTGTTTCAGGCGAGATACATGTTCGTGAGTTCTCTCCCTTTTCTTAGGAGAAAAAGGGGTGTGGGGTGTGTGGCAGTGATGCGAATGTGATTCGGTTCCGATAACTTGACGCTCCTTTTAGGTCTCCGTTAGTCAAGTTGTTACGTCTAAATCTTTCTCCAAGGGGCAAAAGTAGCATTTATGGCTTGCCCCTTCCCACCAGGTTACTGAACAAATCTGGTGTATATCAGAAAGTAACAGAATGGTGAGTATTGATCGAAGGAGAATGCAGGAAATTTCAATTTCCCTTTCTCCGAGATCTAACAATACTCACCAGTCTGTTACGGACCCAGCCTCCCAGCCCCACGGAGGCAAGCCATGGATTTTTCTTGTTTGGTGGCTATGCAAACAATATGAGCTCTATGGTAGACGGGAGCCGAGTACCCGGTTCCAAGGAGTCGGTAAAGCTTTCTAATTCTCCTTCGATCAATACTCACCATTCTGTTACTTCTGATATACAGCTGGCCCTGACAGCAGCTCTAGGATTATAGACTTAGAAAGCTTTACCGACTCCTGGGAACCGGGTACTCGGCTCCCAACTGCCGAGTACCCGTTTACCATAGAGCTCATTCTTGTTTGCATAGCGACAAGAGCAATACATGCTTTTTGCATTAAGGATTTTAGTGTTTTAAAATAATCTAAGTCTTTAATCAGTGATAGTTTGTGTGTTCTGAAAGGATTAACTAAGGACTATGGAGAATACCGCCCAAGACAACCAGGTTGTATTGTTCTTTATTATCCATAGTTAAAAGACTTAGGTCTCTAAATTTCGTTGTGTCGCATGTTCCAATTTCTGTCCCCATAGAATCTGGGACGTGTGTTAACAACGATATATGCCAGACGATCGCCTTCTTTAAACACCAACAGGCGATCGGCAGATATGAAAATAGGTGTTTGCTACGGTATTTCTAACACGAATATCGGCTGACGTCGTTCTCCGTAGAATCCGAGCGGGTGACGTCACACCCGGTCGCTCGGATGTTTATGTGAAGAAAAATTTTTCATTAATTCGCGCATCTTATTCTGGGTGCTGCGTACTAAAAATGGTACCGGAAACTTTAGAATGATCAAGTTTACGTGCGATCACGATCGGTTTGCAATGATCGGTGGTTTCAAAATTCTTGAGTAGATGTGTGGTCTGCGGTTTTACCGTGTGAGACAGCAGTTTTGTTATACATTTTGTTGTTTTCTTCACATATCGTGCTGCATTCGTTAGGAGTATAATTTATATTGATTAGTAAATATACCCTGAATGCTATGCGATATGATTCCTGGAGCCGTTACACATCCTGGAGGATCTATTATGGGTGTGTTGTGCCCGCCGCGTACTTGTCGTCATAATCAATGCGATCGTTGTTGTAACGTGGCGGGGTGGGGTGCGGGGAGGTTACGGTTAATTTATGAGTCAAATTATTTGAAAATTAATTGTCTGCCTTCCATCCGGGTCTCGTTCCGCTTGTTTATTGTAGGTTTGTGCTTATTTTATAGGCCAAGCCAGCCCCGCCATCATGTGACGACTGCCATAAGTTTGTCCATGTAATGTTCAAGGACCATGTCTGTTTTATGTGTGCCCTGTGTAATATAGATCATAGGTGTAATGTTTGTGCAGTGTGGTCCGTCGAAACGATGGTTAAGTTCCTTGCCCAGAAGGACTTGGCTGGGTCTGACGCGGGGTCAGGCGGTCCGAGAGTAAATCGTGGAGCGGCCGGTGCGGGTGCTCCATGTCCCCAGCTGGAGGTGGCGGAGATGGCACCGCCGGCGTGGTTTGGTCCGGCTCTGCAGGGTTTTTCTGTATAGCGTTCTGACCACGCTGGTGTCGTCCCTGCTACCAAAGGTTGGGGGGCAGTTTCTCCCCATGCCTGGTACAGATCCTGTCCTCGGACAGGATTCTGGACTGGTTACCGAGGGGGGGGCCGTCTCGTACGGCCCCCTGGCAGTCCCGTCTGGCTTCGGCCAGACGGGTTTCTGTTTCTCTGCGGCCACCTCCGGGTGGTCCAGTAGCGGTGGCCGGTCCGTCAGGTGTGGGAGCCGTCCGCCAGGACGGTTCCACGGTTGACTCGTCTAGTGACGACTCTTCGGAGTCTGAAGACGAGGAGGCCGAGGAGGAGAGGTTGCTGCGGCCCGTGAAGCCGCAGGTGGAGAATATGGAGGTTGATTCCGTCCTAGACGGAACCGGCCTCCATTTGTCTGGTTTGGCGCAAGCCAGGTCAGCGGCTCCGCCTGTGGCTGAGGCAAATCCCTTACCGTGCACCGGTTCCGTGCGGCTTGGTTTGGCACCAGCCGTCACAGGAACGGGTGTGCCGGGCCGGGCGTGGTACTCACCTATCTCGCCTGGTCCGGCAGTCGGACGTGGGGTGCCGTGGGCGCCCGTGTCCGGCTATGGTTCCGCGACTGCTACGGGTCCGTACGGTTTTCCGTGCGTACCTACCCCATGGACCGGAGTGTTTCATGGGGTGGCGGCGGAACCGTGTGGTACCGGAGTGCCTGGCGTGTCAGCCGTGGCTCCTTGCTGGGAGGCCGTGGCTGGCAGACCCATGAGCACGTCAACAGGTGACGTGTTTGCGGGGGTGTCTTCATCGGAGGTAGATTGGTCAGATGCTCTGGCGTGGCTAGCCAGGGTTGACCCGTCTGTGGTTTCGGCCACAGCCGATGAAGATGCGCCCCGTCCGTCGGTTGCGTCGATCAGGACGGGGATTTTGCCCGCGGCCCGGATCCAGTCAGTGGGACTGGATCCACGGTTCATAGAATGGTTGGATGCTATTTATAGCAAACAACTGATGACCAAGGGTCAGCTCCCTGCGGCCTCCAGGGAGGTGCGGGCAAGATGTCGTATTCCGCGGGGGGAATACGACAGGTATGGTGTAGTCCCGTCGGTCACGGAGGATGACCCGGAGGGTCACCCCGGTCCGGCACTTGTTGACAAGTCTCAGGTACACCAGGAAGAAGTCCTGTCCCTATGCGATGAGGGTGTGAGGGCAGCGATGAGCGCTGTCAACCACTCTTATCGTCTCCTTCAGTCGGTGTGGGCTGAAGCGGGGCAGGCCACCCTGTGCCACCTGTGGCGCTTTCATGTGTCAATGACGGCCTGGTGCTGTCGATGGACGCATTGGCAAGGGTGCAAGCGCGTGTGACGAAATCCAGGAGGCAAATGGTCATTGACCATATGCGTCCGGCTACGGCAGTCAGGGAGCGTCTCCTTGGGACACCCCTGACAGGGCCTAGCATCTTCGGTGGCCAAGCGTGGGCCATCTTAGAGGATACCGCCAGTATCGCGCAGAATCGGTTAGCGGTAAACCTACAGCTAGAGCTAGTGCGGCAAGCGCATGCACTAGGGCCTGTGGGGAAACCGCTAACGGGACAACCTTCAAAGGAGCAGAAGAAGCATAAGGGCAAGGCGAAAGCTAGGCCTGTTGCGACTTCTGCTTCAGCTGGGGTTTCAGAGCCGCTGCCGGCGAAGAAGCCCAGGAAGGTTGTAGAGGCGCCTACCCTCCCCAATGTTGCTCCTGACCGCCCTAGAGGCGGGAAGGGCAAGGGGAAGGGTAAGGGTAAGGCCTCAAAGGGCGGACAGAAGGGGCCGAAGCGTACCTGAGGGTACGAAAGCTCCCTTCATATCCGCCTGGACCGCGCCTGTGCGACAGGAACAGCGGTGCCAGTTATACCCGTCGTGCCTAGAACGAAATGGTTCTCTCTCTCTCTCTCGTTAAGAAAGAGTGGGGGGGGCGGACTGCGAGCCGGACAACCCCGTTAGACGTCAAGGCGTCTATGGTGGATGGAAGGCTCATGCGTTTCGTCGAGGCCTGGCAAGGTGTGACGTCAGACAGTCTGGTCCTGGGATGGTTATCCCAGGGTTACATGCCGGAGTGGTGGGACTTTCCACCACAAAATCTGTCTTTGGCACCTGTCTGGACACCCGTACCAAGGGAGCCAGACAAGTTAGAAGCCGTTCAAAAGGAAGTGTCGGGTTTGCTTCTGAAGGGAGCAATAAAACCAGCAAATCGAAACACTCCAGGCTTCTATTCAAACATGTTCCTTGTCCCCAAGAGCACAGGGGGATGGAGACCCATACTCAATCTCAGGCCATTAAATTGGTTTATCCATACGCCTCGGTTCCAGATGGAAACGCCGAGGTCGGTAATGCGGGATTGAGGAAAGGAATGTGGTGTGTATCTATCGATCTGAAAAATGCATATTTCCACATTCCTATGAATCGGAGTTGGCACAGGTTTCTGAGATTTGCGTTTCAGAATCAAGTATGGGAGTTTACAGTCTCCCGTTTGGCCTGTCGACAGCTCCGAGGATTTTCACAAGAGTGGTCCTTGCGGTGACAGCGTTTCTCAGAAAAGAGAACGTGGCGCTACACACCTACATAGACGACTGGCTGCTTAAGGCAGACTCGGCAGCCAGGTTGAACGTGGATACTGCTCTGACTCTGAAGTTACTTTCAGATCTACGCTGCATAGTCAACGAGGAGAAATCCGAGTTGACGCCCACTCAACGTTTCGTTTATTTGGGGATGCGATTCGACCTTGAGGAGGGCAGGGTTTACCCGTCAGAGCCCAGAGTGGTGTCTCTGTTAGCCATCCTCAAGAGTTTTCGAGTGGGAAACCACATTCAAGGCGAGGCGGTTCCTTCAGATGCTGGGCATGATGGTCTCCATGGAGCAGGTTATCCCGTACGATGCTCTAATGCGAAGGCCTATCCAGTTGTATCTGATGTCTCTGTGGAAACAGAGAACAGAACCCCTGTCAAAACTGTTGCCAGTTTTGGAGCCGATAATATCGCATCTTCTATGGTGGAAACAGCGTCAGAATCTCCTATTAGGGGTTTCGCTGCACCTACCCCGCCCCCAGCTGTCCGTCTACACGGATGCATCGCTGGAAGGGTGGGGTGCCTGCCTGGGAGAACCAGGTCTCGGGCACATGGACTCTCCCGGAGAGTCAGCTGCATATCAATCTGTTGGAAATGATGGCAGTGGAACTGGCGTTGGAAGAGTTCCTTCCGATGATCAGGGGCAGGGTGATATTGATACGGTCGGTCGATTCGACAGTAGTATCATATATAAATCGCCAAGGCGGGACCAGGTCGCCCACTCTGTGTATCAGGGTGTGGCACTTGATTCAATGGTGCAGGAATTACTCGGTTGTTTTGAAAGCAGCTCGTATTCCTGGCCGATTGAACATTCTGGCGGATGCTTTGTCTCGCAGACAGAGAATCCTGCCAACAGAATGGTCCCTCAACCCTCCAGTTCTGCGACGGATCTTCGAGCATTGGGGCAAACACAACGTGGACTTGTTCGCCACAAAGGAAAATGCTCAAATCATGACATATGTCTCGCCGATTACAGATCCAAATGCCGTCGATACAGACGCTCTGGCGATAAGCTGGAGAGGGATGCACGCTTACGCGTACCCACCCACCATTCTTCTACCGAAGGTTTTGGTGAAGGTCAGGGAGGAACCGTGTCTGGTCCTGCTAATAGCGCCGTATTGGCCGAGCAGGGCGTGGTTCACGGATCTTCTAGATCTGCTGGTGGAAAATCCTGTGCAGTTGCCCGAGATTCCGAACATAATCTCCCAGGCCAAGGGACGCTTCCTACACGCGTGTCCCGAAATGTTCAATGACTGCGTGGATGTTATCAAACAACGTTCCACGTCGGAAGGCTTTTCTCGACAGGCTGCTGATTTCATCGCGGCTGCGAGAAGGAGGTCAACCTTCAAGTCATATAACAACAAGGTTAACAGATTTGCAGACTGGTGTGAAGAAAAGGGTATTGATACCTTTCAATCCACTATTCAGCAAATAGCAGACTTTCTCTGTGAGCTGTTCTTTTGAGGACTAGCTCCCGTCACAGTTGCTGGATACAAGTCAGCTTTGGCATCAGTTATCCCTTGTCTAGCCAACAGGGATAGTCCAGAGGTGGCCCAGTTAAATGTGATGTTGAAGGGAATGAGCAATCTCCGACCGAGACAACCGGTAGTCATTCCAGCCTGGAGTCTATCTTTAGTGCTTAATGTACTGGCCAAGCACCCTTTCGAACCGTTGCGTTCGGCTAGTCTAAAGCATTTGACTCTAAAGGCGGTCTTTCTATTGGCAGCTTCCTCAGCTAGAAGGCGCAGTGAGATCCATGCGCTTTCGGCAGAGAGGAACCGATTTATTGTTTCTGGAGAAGGTCTGTGTCTTCTGCCAAGAGCAGAGGTTATGTCAAAGAACCAATCTTTGAGATATCCCGGCAAACCGATCATTATACCGAAGTTAACTAGGTTTGATCGTGATGCCAGTGTCTGGTGCCCGGTCCGTGCTTTGACTAAGTACAAGAAACGGACTGACTCGTTACGGTCGAACGATAGAGATCTGTGGATCTGCCATAAAAAGTCTTATGGCGCCGCATCCATGGATACTATCTCTCGTTGGGTGGTCGAATGCATTCAGACTACTTAGGAGATGGCGACTGGGCACCAGGTGCAAGGCGTAAGGGCAGACAATGTCAGAGGAATAGCCGCCTCGACCGCCCTTTACAATGTTGTTCCATTATAGGACATCATGGCCGTTGCACAATGGCACTGTGAGTCCTCATTCACGGATTACTATATGAGGGATGTGCCAATCCACTCGCTTTAGCTGTTTTGAAACGATAGTTAGTGACCACACTGCTTTTCACCCTTTTCTCACTTCGGTAAGAAAAGAACCTAAAGCAGGCATGGTCAGGCGAGAGGATGTCAACCAGATTGTGTCACTGATGGCCGAACCGGTGAATGGTTGGAGGCGTTACGTCTGAAGTCCAATTATCATAAGGTAATTCAATAGTGAGAGTTTTTTGTATTATGGATATGTATCATGTTCATTCATCTTATATATTCATGCTCATTCCCAGGCTAATACATGGAGTATGCAGGGAGCAGTTAACCCTCTTGGCATATTTGTGTTTTCAGGCGAGATACATGTTCGTTAGTTCTCTCCCTTTTCTTAGGAGGAAAAAGGGGGGAGGACTGTGACGCGAATGTGATTCGGTTCCGTGAACTTGACGGTCCTTTTAGGTCTCCGTTAGTCAAGTTTGAAGTCTAAAATCTTTCTCCAAGGGGCAAAATTAGCATTTATGGCTTGCCCCTTCCCACCAGGTTACTGATCAAATCTGGTGTATATCAGAAGTAACAGAATGGTGAGTATTGATCGAAGGAGAATGCAGGAAATGTCAATTTCCCTTTCTCCGAGATCTAACAATACTCACCATTCTGTTACGGACCCAGCCTCCCAGCCCCACGGAGGCAAGCCATAGTTTTCTCTTGTTTGGTGGCTATGCAAACAATATGAGCTCTATGGTAAACGGGTACTCGGCAGTTGGGAGCCGAGTACCCGGTTCCCAGGAGTCGGTAAAGCTTTCTAAGTCTATAATCCTAGAGCCGCTGTCAGGGCCAGCTGTATATCAGAAGTAACAGAATGGTGAGTATTGTTAGATCTCGGAGAAAGGGAAATTGACATTTCCTGCAGTCTATAGTCCTAGAGCCAGCTCTCAGGGCCAGCTGTGTATCAGAAAGTAACAGAATGGTGAGTATTGTTAGATCTCGGAGAAAGGGAAATTGAAATTTCCTGCAGATCATGTCAATAGTCACTTACAGGACTGGCAGTATGATCAGCGAACGAAAAGAAGAAGAAGACGATATCATTAGTTGTTATTACACCACAAAAACATCTTGACCGTTCAATCACAATTTAGCCACCAGAATAAGATTTTTATGCTTGACTTACATACCCCCATATGCACATTCCATTTCAATATACCCTCAACCAGGCTACTGGTGGGGTACACCCCCCAACATAAGCCCTAATAGAGACTGGCACCAGTCTGTACTCACTCCTTGGTGATGCCTGTCACTAAGCGCGCATGCGCAATAGAACCCAAATAGGAAACAGATTCACTTTTCAAATATTCTGCAAGCAGAACAGTTGGCCTGCTA
Organism: Chaetoderma sp. LZ-2023a; assembly: GCA_034401795.1. Classification (NCBI taxonomy): domain Eukaryota; kingdom Metazoa; phylum Mollusca; class Caudofoveata; order Chaetodermatida; family Chaetodermatidae; genus Chaetoderma; species Chaetoderma sp. LZ-2023a. The sequence goes on along the minus strand of CM067363.1, from coordinate 3,168,041 downwards.
TCCAGCTTAAGTTTTTATAGCTTTGCGCTGAAGTTCAGCTACATATTTAAGACTTACTGATACAGGAATCATGCCTATAATAAACTCTATTCTCCCTAATTATGTCTATTGTATACTTTGTGGTGTTTTGGGTTTTTAAATTCTGGTTTATGAGTTACCGGTTTTCGTGTCAGTACTCCTGTTTTCGATGTATTACAATCCATGCTTATTATACTATCATCATCAAACCATGTTTTAAAATACCCTTAGTACTCGCTTATTTATACTATTTAGTGCCTACATAAAAATATTCTTACGAAACCTTGTGAAATCCTTTGGTCTTTCAGTGAGATTTTCAAATCCGTTTCTCCACCTCTTGTATAGAGGTTTTGTTTTCTTTAGCAGATTCCCGTATCTAGAGATCTCTTATTAGTTATTTATTGGAGCTGTTGCTTCATTCTCCTATTTATTTTAATTTAGGAGTCAGTTTTATCATATGAGAGAGTGAAGTGTACTTTTACCAAGTGTGATCATCAACATGTCAACATTTTGGGGGACAAGTCTGTCTAAAATGTTCCTCTTGTTCTCCGCTCATAATGGGGGGTGGTTATGTAGGGCTGGCCTTTGGTTTTTTCGAAAGCTTTTTTCAAAGATTTTACGTCCAGGCCCATTTTGCCTTCCAATCACTTCCACTCTATTGCTGATTAGTCTAATGCAGGCTTGGTTCGAGTCCTTTGTGTCTGTTTTTACATAATCACTAGATGAACGGATATCCTCAGCTTTCCGTGCTTCTATAGAGGATTTGTCTGAATCAGACGATAGTCGTAAGTCTTGCGGCCATTCTCGCAAAAGGGGGAAAATCTTTCACGACTAAGCAGGAATTACGTTCACCGTAGTCTAAGTCTAAGAGTCAGAAAAAGCCTGTAAAATGACTTCTGGTAAGTCTCAGTCTAAAGACCACATAAGCCTTGAGGGGGTGCATTACCCTCATGCAGTGGCGTCGGTGACTGAAGTTCATCCCATGCAAAGGTAAAGGCAGTAATGTTAAGAGATCTTCGATCTCTATGTCCGCTCCGATTATTGCTCCTGGCTTGTCTGGGCAAGCAGGTTCTAAATCCGGATTGTCTTTTGGTTTGACCGGACATCCGGATATGAGCTCTGTGATTGTTCTGGCTTGGCTGGACATTCGGAGTCTCATGATCATCTGGCTCTTTCGTCTTCCGTTTCCGGTTATGGCTTTCCGTTTCCGGTTTAAAAGGTGCTTTTCCGGGTCTGTTAGATCCGGCCAAGCATCCGTCATCAATTTCCGGTTCTGGTTTTTCCGCTTACGTTTCTGGTAGTAGTGTATCTGCTTCCGGTATGAGCTTTTCTTGGTTTGTTAGATCCAGCCAAGCATCCATCATCTATTTCCGGTTCCGGGTTTTTTCCGCTTCCGTTTCCTGTAGTAATGTATCTGCTTCCGGTATGAGAGGTGCTTTTCCGGGTCTGTTAGTTCCAGCTAAGCATCCAACTTCCGTTTCAAGGTTCTGGTTTTGGTTTATCTGTTTCCGGTAGTAGTGCTTCCACTTCCGGTTTGAGAGGTCTTTTTCCGGGTCAGTTGGATCCGGCTAAGTATCCTACTCCTGTTTCCGGTTTATCAGTTTTTACTGGTTCTCTTTCCGGGAAGTATTTTCGAGCATCTGGGTATGAGTTGCCTGATCGTTCAGATTCTTCTTCTAATAATAATTCCTTAGATCTGACTCAATTTATTTCGCGCTCTTCTTCCTCTTCTTTTTCTGCTATGTCTGCTCGAGATTTTTCTTTTAGTCATGTTTTCCCAATCTTCCTCTCTCATTCTTTGGCTATCCTTTCTTCTCCGGGGTTTTCTCACCTTTCTTCTGTTCATCCTAGTCTTGCTTCTTCGAATCATGGCTTCTTTTTCTTCTTCATCCTCTGTTCCTTCTAATTTTTCTCTTCCTCCTTATTCTTCCTCTTCTTCTTCTTCTTCATCTTTTGATCATCTAGATCCTATTGTGTCTGTCTTTCTTTCTCAGAAACTAGAATTTCAAATTGTTGTCTCTGGTTAAATCTTCTTTTTGTTTTCTGTAGTCTGTGATTCCTCGCTCAATCGCTCTTTTGTTTCCGCTAGCTTTTCTATTCTCTCTAGATTCTATTTCTGGATCAGTTGAGGTCAGGGATCTGAGGAGGTTTTACCCGATCTGGCCCTCTTTGGATGATTGATCCTCGGCTCATCAATGGATAGCTTCTTGTCTGTCTATCCCTCTTCAGGATGAGTTTTTTCTCATCTGTCCCCTTTTCTTGTTCTCCTCGTGTTCTTTCAGTCGATATCTAGTTTGGAGGATTCCGCTAAGGTTGAGTCTTCTTCGGATCTTTTTAGTTGGGAATCTGTATGTAGGGCACAGATTAAATCAGCTAATTCTCTAGCTCTTCTTTCGGAAGCTATCCTTTAGGAGCAGGAGAGGGGTGATCAGAGTTCCTCCTGAGGTTTTTGTTCTCTGGCCGACGTCTTTAGAGGCTCTTTGAACTCAGTTTGTAGGTTGTTAGGCTTCATTGCCTCTAAGAGAAGACCTAGAAAGCTATCCGAGGTTAATATTTTGAATACGCTTAGGAGTTATCTTATATCGGTCATCCCTTTGGCCTGGATATATTTGGTCAAGCTTCTTCCAATATTCTTCGAGCTGAATATGAGTCTTAGATCCGTCAAGGGATCTTCGAGATCAGATTTCTGTTTTGAAGCCTTCTGTGTAGAAATACTTCCTCTGTTAAGAGTCCTATTTCCTCCCCTAGAGGAAGAGTCTCAGGCCTGATGAGTTTGGCGCTTATCCTTCTAGGATAATTACCAACTCTAACCTGTCTTCAGGTTCCCAAGCCCGATCCGAGGAGGAAGATCGATTTGACGCCATTTCTTCTCATCGTCCTGGATCCCAAGACCGGCAGGCCCCTCCTCAGGTGAGAAGGGGCCAGTCTTATTCCTGTGGACCTAGATCCAGTTCTAGAAGTTGTTCTTTTAGAGGTACCAGAGTAAAAGAGTTTGAAGGGAAGGTTGTAGCCCGGGTAGGCCTATCCCTTCCTCTTTTCCCTGTTTTATCCCTTCCTCTTCCCTTGCCTTTGGATCCGTCAGTGCAATCTCCTTTTTTCCCAGCATGCCAGTAGGAGGGTACCTGTCTCTGATGTGGGAGACTTGATAAGCCCTCGTCTAGGTCTCCTGGATCATAGATCTTCTCGCTGGGGTTTTCACACCTTCCTGGATTTTTCATCCTCTTCCTCTGTCCTTCCTTCCCAAGTGGACTCTGGTTCCTTCCATCCCGGAGAAGCTGGGAGCCTTAGGGGACGAGTTGGAGTCGATGATTCTAAGAAGGCTATAGTAGAGGTTCCCCTAGGGAGCCCCAAGATGACGGGTGGATGGCATCCGATCATCAATCTGAAAAGGTTAATCCTTCTAATCTTAAATCAAAAATTCAAGATGGAGGCCATATCTCAGATTATCGCCGGTCTGAATCCAGGCATGTGGATCTCTTCCACAGACCTAAAAGACGCCTACCTACATGTTCTCATCCACCCTTCGTTGTGAAAATTCATGAGATTCGTTTCCAAGTTGGGTATGGCATTTTGAGCCATGCCCTTCGGCCTGTTCACAGCCCTTTTTCTTCACTCGTCTAGTGTCAGCCGTGGCAGGAATCTTTCACCGTCATTCTATTCACCTTCACGTTTATATAGACGATTGGTTAGTAAAGGCAGAGTCTTCATCAGTTCTATCCGGAATTATTCCAGAGGTCTGCTGTCTGGCATGCAGCCGAGGTTGGATTTTAAATCTTAAAAGGTCAAGCTTAGTTCCAGCTCAGCTTTTCACCCACCTAGGCGTTTCATTCGATCTGGCTCGGGGTCTAGTTTTTCCCTTCAGACCTATTAGTGGAAGCCATCTTAGTAGGGATGGAATTTCTGTCTTCCTCTTCCATGGTCAGAGCTAATTTCTTTCTCAGGGTGATAGGCTTGATGGTCAGCATCGAGAGTCATTCCTTGGGCGGCGCTGATGAGAAGACTTCCAAATGTACCTAGTGTCCCTTTGGCAACAGTCGTTTCACTCCATTTACCATCAGATTCCAATCAGAGAACACCTATTTTTCCATCTAGATTATTGGAAGGATCGTTCTCTGCTTCTGTTGGGTGTTCCTCTGGTCAAGTCTTCTCCTCAGGCGATTATCTTCACAGACGCTTCCCAAGAGGGATGGTGAGTGGTCTGGGATTCCCTGTCTGTTTCCAGCCTTTGGTCCCTGGAGGAGTTGTCAGTCCACATCAACATTCTGGAATTGTGGGCTGTCTAGAAGGCTCTTCTCCCGTGGTCAGATCGAGTGTAAGGCCTCTAAGTCTCGATTCGATCGGACAGTTCAACATCTCGCGTTCCAGGCAGTCTGAATTTTCTTACGGATCAACTGTCTCGACTTAACAAGTTCACACACACAGAGTGGCAGTTAAAGAGGTTGGTTGCCAAAGCGATTTTAAACCTTATGGGTCGTCCCCACGTAGATCTTCTTGCGACCTGTCTGAATGCCAGGATTTCCTCTTGCATGTCTCCTTTTCTGGACAATCAGGTGTTGGCGGTGGACGCCCTGTCTCAGTCCTGGACAGGAATGTTCGCTTATGCGTTTCCTCCTACAATCCTGGTCTTGAGGAAGGTTAGGGATCAGATCTGCGAAATTCTTCTGATAGCTCCATTTTGGTCAAAGCGGATCTGGGTTGCAGATTTCCTCGATCTCCTGGTAGACTTCCCTCATCTTCGTCCAGTCTCCCCAGACCTTCTGTCTCAAGTACGGGACACGTGTATTCATCCAAACCCAGCGATTTTCAGTCAGTGTGTTTCGAGAATATCGAGTGTTCGATCCCTGAGTTTTAAATTTCTGCGAGATCTCAGGTAATCATTGATTCTGCCAGGAGGGAGTCGACTCGCAGAGTTTACAATGGTTGACTTAAAATTTTTGGAGAATTGTGTGCAGACCATGTTTTCTTGCCCGATTCTGTTTCTATTTCCCAAGTGTTAGATATTTTATCTTATCCCTTTGACTCCTTATATTTGTCTGCTAACACTGTCAGAGGTTATAGATTTTCTTTGGCATCCTCGCTTCCTTGTCTCTTGAATGCTAAAGATACAAAGGTTCTTAATCGTTTCATTAGAGGTTTAGGCAATATTCGTCCTCCAATAGCTAAACCTTTGCCTTCTTGGAATCTGGCTCTGGTTCTTCAGGTTTTTGCCAGGCCATTACTTTAAACCTTTCTCTTCTATTAGCCTGAAACTTGTAACTTTTAAGACCATTTTTCGGGTTGCCTCTGTTTGTGCTAGAAGACGATCCAAAATTCACGCTTTTTTCACCGAGAAGGACAGGTTTATCGAATCTGGGGATGGTCTAGTCTTATAGCCAAGAAGGTTTTTTTTATCAAAATCTCAATCTAACCGTCACCCAGCTAAGCCGATTATTTTAAAATCTTTAACTTCCTTTTCGCCGTCTGACAGATTTTGGTGTCCTGTCAGAGCTTTAAAAATTGTTCACGCATCGGATTGATTTTAAGAGATCCGATCCATCCCATTTCTGGGTCCTGTATGCAGAGGAGGTAGTCAGACCAGTCTCTAAGGCCACTATTGCCAGATGGATTTGTGAGACTGTTCGCCTTTGTTATGAGATTGCGTCTTCTGATCAAATTAATCTTTCTCACATTAAAGCCCATGAAGTTAGAGGGGTGGCTACCTTTTTTGCTATTTTTGCTGGCTCATCTTTAGATGAGGTAATGCAAGTCGCAGGATGGAAATCCGAGTCTACTTTTACCTCCTTTTATTTAAAAGATCAGATTGCAGCGGCACCTTTTTTTTTTAAATTTCACGATTTTAACTAAAAAGGCTGAAAACCATTTACCAAGCTCATCTCACCATTTTCGTTAAGACTGTACGTCTGCGTGAAATGGTGAGTCTTTCTTTGGTTTCTATTTATTTCTTTAAGTTTAAAGAAATCCTTGTTTGATAATCACTGTGTGATTGATTAAGATGTACCTTTATGTTATGTTATTAACATTTGGTTAAGTTTTGTTTGATTTTTATCCATGCTTATGGATTTTCAAATCTCCGCCCACCAAGGGTTCACAATGGGGCCCTTGACCAAATCTACGGGTTTAGCAAGTAGTGATTGGATGGTCAAGATGTTTTTGTGGTGTAATAACAACTCCCAACTGCCCCCCCCCCCTGCCTTTAGTGAGTTGGTCTGTAGTTTTATTAACCACTATAAAAACATACTTACCAATCAATCACTACGACCCGCCTCAGCCACCCCGCAGGGGAATGATTTGAGAATCTATTCAGGATATATGGCACTTAAATTTAGAAAAGTGAATCTGTTTGAAATTCTTATTTGGGTTCTATTGCGCATCCGTGGGCGCGCTTAGTGACAGCCGTCACCAAGGAGTGAGTACAGACTGGTGCCAGTCTCTGTTAGGGCTTTTACTGGGGAATACCCTACTAGTAGCCTGGTTAAGGGTATGCATGGTGATGATTTGGGCATAAGGGAGCATGTAAGCGAGCATAAAAATCTTATTCTGGTGTCTAAATGCAGAGTATTTGATTTACCAAGTAGTGATTGAACGGTAAGTATGTTTTTATGGTGGTTAATAAAACTACAGACCAACCCACTAAAGGGGTGGGGGGTCTGTTAGGGGTTTTGGATACGTCAGTGATCACGTATTTATCGACCTGGCTATACCAACGTGAAAGCGCACCACCACTAAGTGTCGCATAGTCAACGCATATGGGCCAACTACCGAAAGGGCCAAAGAGAATCCAGCTATATTAGATTCCTTCTATGCAGAAGTGAGCTCCGCCATTACTATCCCAGCTAGATGGCAACTGTTCGTGTGTGGCGATTTCAACTCCAAGCTGGGTAAACTCGGCATTGCGGACAAAAGTTCAGGACTTGCCTCATGCGTGGGATCGTATGGAGAGGGCACACACAACGGCAATGGAGATGCACTGGTGGCATTCCTTAGTTCCAATGGTCTATTTGCCACAAATACTGCTTTCAAACACCCATGCCGCCACCGGACAACGTGGACTGGACATATTGCTGATCGCAAAGTCCCAAAAGGTCTTAAGGCTACAAAAGCTGTCTTCAATCAAATAGATTTCATACTATGCAAGACACACATGTGGTCTCTCAATGTTTATAAGTCAGTTGTCTGAGACTGAGTATTATTTTTTAGGGCACATCTCATGCAGTGGTGATTTTTAACCCTTTAACACTGTGTCATAAAAATGTCCCTTTGCAGACGAAGAGAAAACTATTTTTGACAATTTACCACTGGAATGACTGGCTCGATAACGACTTCTCTTGGTCTGCAAAGGGACATTTTCCAAGACCACTGGAGAAGCCGTTTTTGGCTGGCTTAAGTGTTAAATGGTTAACTGCATCTTGGATTTCTAGCATTTGTGAGATTTAATAATCGACTGTTGATTTCACTGTTACATGAAGACCATACAAACAAACACGACTATGCATGTAATTTTTAATTCAGAAATTTTAACTCAATTCACTCTTAGTATCATTTATAAATATTAATATATCTTACTATATATAGTACTTGATATATAACAGGTTGTATGTTAAAGCATATGTAATGATAGACTGTTTTGTTTGTTAGCTCACCTGGGCTGAAAGGCCAAGTGAGCTTATGCCGTGGCGACCATCATCCGTCCGTCGTCCATCAATTTTTTATTTAAACGACTTCTTCTCAAGAACCACTAGGCCGATTTTAATTATATTTGGCAGGAAGCGTCCTTAGGGTATAGGGATTCAAGTCTGTGCAAACGGGGGCCGGTCGGCCAAAATCCAAGATGGCCGTCTGCCAAATCGGCCGATTTTGAGAAATGTCTTTGAAAATCTTCTCCGAAACCGCTCAGGGAATCGATTCAAAATTCATGGAATATCATCTAGGCGTGTAGCTGAACCAAGTTTGTTCAAGTGAACTTGATACGCCATATGATCCGGTGGCCATATTGGATGACCTACTTTTCGCGAAAACGAATTCTCAAGAACCACTGAATGGATCGGGCCCAAATTTGGGAAATATTATTAGCTCACCTGGCCTGAAAGGCCAACTGAGCTTATGTTGTGGCGACCGTCCATTGTGTGTCCGTCGTCCGTCCGTCCGTCAACTTTTCCTTTAAACGACTTCTTCTCAAGAACCGCTGGGCCAATTTCAATTATATTTGACAGGACGCTTCCTTTGGGCATAGAGATCCAAGTTTGTTCAAATGAAGCCAATTAGGCCGGTTGCCATCTTGGATTTTGCCTGATTTTTAGAAACGTCTAAAAATCTCCGAAACCGCTTGAGGGATTGAAGGAAACATGATGAAATATGATCTAGGGCAAGAGCTCAACCAAATTTGTTCAAGGGAACTTAATTGGTCAAATAATTTGGTGGCCATCTTGGTTGACCTAGTTTTAGCGAAAATAACTTCTCCAGAACCGCTGAAGGGATCGGGCCGAAATTTGGCAGATATGATTAGGGCCTAAGGGCCATTAAAGTTTGTTCAAGAGAAGTTGATCCATCAAAAAACATGGCCGGCATGGGCCAATCAAAATTGCATATTTGGTGGCCATATTGGATTTTTTTTATTTGATCGATTTTGAGGCCGAAATTGGGTTTATGTGTTTTTTGGGTATTCTGACCCCAAATTTGCAATTTTCGAAACTGTTGGATAACGGTTTGGTGGCCATCTTGTTGATAAAGAGCATTCTAGTTGAAATGCCTGTTGTCCAGGTGAGCGATACAGGCCCCTTGGGCCTCTTGTTGATAAATGTGATTGTGAATAGGATACACCAGCCTGTACACATGCATGGAGATTATTTTTTTGCAGAATATTTAGTCCTGGGCAAACCTGGTCCTGCAGCAGCCAGATCCTGCGGTAATTTAAAAATGCAGGATATTTGTTATCTTCTGATACCTCTTGTTTATGGACCACTCATTTTCAACAATGGCTCACCAGATATCAACAAAATTTTGCACCACAGTTATATACTATGGAAGAGTACTATCTGCATCATTACTAGTTTCATTTGGAAAAAGATTTCAAGATCAAACTATCTGCAGTTTGGTAAAAACTTTCCATGTTTGATTGGTTGCACTTGTTTGTTGGTGCATTACTGAATGTGTATTACAAACCATGCCAAGTTCGCTTTGCCATTCAAGACTATCCATGCCTTTACAGGCGAGACATTGTACGCTTCAGCGTACTTGTATTTATCTACAAATGAGAAAATCCTGAAGAAAAGTAGAGGTACATCATGTGTTTTCACCCAACGATGAGAAAATTTTGAAGAAAATGTTTAATAATAGGCTCCAAGTATCAGTTACTTAAGTTTTGCCATCTAATTGGGAGACAATCTTAAGGAAAATGTTAAATAACCAAGCCTCAGATACAATTTATTCATGTGTTTTGACTAAATTTTGAGAATATCTTGAAGAAAATGCTAAATAATAGGCTCCAAGTATCAGCTACTTAAGTTTTGTCATCTAATTGTGAGGAATAACTATACCTCTGATGCAAATTCCTCATGTGTTTTCACCAAATTATGAGAAAAAGATGTTGAGTAGCTGGCCACCAGTACCAGTTACATACATGTATATATATCTTTCATTCAATATTGAGAAGGTGAGTTACAGTACCTATTACAGAGTGGAAATCCTCTTGTTATGACCTGTCTTGAGAGACCACCTTGTGGAGCACAAACAAGTACCCACTAACTAGAGTTTCTCAGCCCTTTCACCGTCAAATCCATGAAATATAGATTCTTTACTATATAAAACCTATTCTGGTGAATATCTTGAAATAAATTTGACTGGAAGCTGCCTTAGGCAGCAGTGGCATCCAGTCAATTTCAAAATCTTCATGTGTTTTCCTGTATGGTTGCCTTGAAAACGAGATATGAGAAATTCATCTGTGAAAGGGTTAAAATAAGTAACTTGCTATAGGATGTGTACTTTGGAACAAGAAGGTGTAATTAATACATGTGGTCAAGAGACCATTGTCTTAATGAACCACCGTTTTGTGGGCACAGAGTTATGTGATTGTTCTTTCACTTCAAGAGTATACTTACCTCCTTACTTTTGATATTGCTAAATATCGGCGTTCACTCAATAAACACTCAGAATAAAAACAGTTAGGTGCCCCTACTGGGCAGGTAGACAGAGGGTAGTCCGGCGGATGCCAGCCCCACCACCGCGCATGCGCCGACTACTACTTCCTCTTTGCTAATTTATTGGCAGAGAGAACACATGTTTTTGTGCTTTTTTCAAAAGTTTCACTGTTTCAACGCGTTTGTAGTCTTAGAAGTGTGAATATATCAGAAGGATACTACCTGGATATGTCGGATAAAGTGGCTTCGCCGGAGGATGGCGCAGGATCTTTATATCAGGTGATTTCTAATATATTCTAGCGAGTTTTTCCCGGTGTAATGTGTTTCCGGGACTCGCGTTTACCGTGATAAGCGCCTATTTTAGTTGTTTTATTTCAACATGGTGCTATATAAGACTAATCTCTCTTTGTGTTTATGTCCACAGGTCTCTGTGAGGATGTGTAATGGACATCACAGCATCTGAGTGTTTGTTTCTCTCCACCAAGGTTCCATTTCCTACTAATACTGTTAGGTTATCTAACCAAGAATTCTATGTCCAGTGAGTCGGAGGCCTAGTATAAAGGTCTTCTCACTTTGCCCTCTTGCTCCAATTCCTTCCCCTAAGGTGGAGAGAGTTAAGAGGCATACAGTTGGTGGAGTGCTCCAGTTCATCACGTTGGATGGTTTGTCTATACAAAGTGTCAGGTATCTAAGTAATGATATGAGGTGAGGTTAATTATTTAAGAAAATTAACTGCTATTGCCATTGTTATCGTTGTGTATCTGATGGTTGTGTAGTCTGAATAACCGTTCTAAGATGTTCTGGTTATGTATACAATTCGTCCGCACGCCTAGTTGTTGGTTCGGATCGATTGATTTCTGTCATGGGATCATGACGTCATAATCAGCCTTGCGATTATTAACAATTAAAGTTTTGTCCAACGCTGGTTTTAGTCAATTATTGATCGTTATGATCGTTTCCCTCTCTTTTAGTTTGGTTTTGAGTTTCTAACCTTAACTAGTTTGCTCATTGTCCTCGTCCTTTGTCCTGTTTCAGAGACCTGGTTGTCCGTCCTGTGGACATTTCTTGAAAGATCGATTTGTGCCTCACCTTTGCTTTGGTTGTAGTCCCTGTGGGCCATTGCTTAAGTGTGAGGTGTGCAAGCATTGGAGGGGGGGGGGGGTGCGACTTAATGTCTGAGTTTCTGTGTTTGCAGGCGAAGGACAAGGTAGTGGAGGAGGAGAGGAAGCAGAAGAGAGAGGGTGTAGGTAAGAATGGTAAGAGGAAGGCCTCGTCTGCGGTGGACATGGAGGCCTTCCGGACCGAGATGTTGGGAGAGATGAAGAGGACGATAAAGGATTTGATTCCAGAGTTGCTACGTGGCATGCTTCCTGGACCAAATCCTTTGTCGTCCTCGGCGTCTGCTTCCGAGCAGGTAATCCCCGCCTCTGAATCACCTTTCCGTAGGCCGGGTCCGTTGTTCGACGATTCAGAGGTGGCCCCATTAGTGGGGGTGATCCACGACCCTGGCAGCAGGCTTGGTGCCGCGCCAAGGGGTCGTGGATGGCTGTCGCTGGAACCCGCGGGCTTCTTATCAGTCCAGGGGTATCCGCACGCCGCGGGTGCCAGTACCTCCTATGGCACCTTTCCCGGCCAGTCCGGGTTAGCTCTCTTTGCTGACCCGGAGTCTAATCTTTCTGGCCGGGAGGAAGAGGATTACCTGTTAGGGTCGCCGTCTGGGGACGTGACCATGGATTATGACGTCTGTGCACCGCTCGCGGGGAATACAGGCGACATATTCCATGGCTCTACTCACGCAGGAGTAGAGTTCACGGCGCAGAAGGTGGCCCTGGCCGATGCTGATGGCCAGCTATACCGCATACCTCGGCTTGCCGAGAGTATCGCTGGTGCTGGCCGGGGCCGTGGTGGGGCGGTATCTGCCCCGCGCTCTACCACGGCGCCTGCTCCTGGTCAAGCCAGTCAATTTAACATGCATGTTTCTTCTGGCCTGCCTGGGGTATCAGCTTATCCGCCGTCAAGCTCTGCTGCTTGCGCTCAGGAGGATGACGAAGGCCCCCGTCTTGTAGAGCGCTCGCAGCTAGCCACGGAAGAGGATTGGTCTGAGGCATGCCAATGGCTGGTAAGTGTTAGGCCAGATCTGCCCGTGGAGCAGTCGGCTAGCCAGCGTGATCACAGGCCGTGGTTAGCTGGTAAGGCTACTGCTAGCGCAATGCCATCTCTGCCGCAGGCTGAGCATGTCGTTGACATGTTCGAGGCGGCGGAGACATCCATCAAGGCGAATGGGCGTCTCGCGAAGGCCCCTCGCGAGGTGGCCAGGCGTTGCCGCATCGTGCCCCTGGATTACCAGAGGTACGGTGTGGTACCCAAGCCGAGCGTGGATGACCGCGTGGCTTTGGGTGAAGATGCGCGGCCGGGCTCCCATTCTGACACGGGAGTCTTGTGTTCGAACGCGTTGCATTCGGCCAATGCCGCGTTGCGTGATGCGGAGGAGAGTGGGAGGGCTTCGATTGCCGCTCTGTCCCACGTCTCCCAGCTGTTACAGGGGGTAGTGACAGCATCCGCATCGCGCCAGGCGAGCCCGGTCACAGTCCAGAGAGCCATCCAGGATGGTATCAACCTGGCTCTGGACTGTATGACTCGGGCGGTGACCAGGAGTGTCCGGGCGCGGCGCACATTTGCCTTGGACAATCTGTGCCTGTCCCAGGACCTGTATAATAGGCTACTACGTACGCCTATGACAGGTCCTGGTCTCTTCGGAGGTGAGGGATGTAGACACCTCCAGAAGACGGTTACTCTGGTCAACAACCAGAGGGCGCTGCACGAGCAGTTTGAAGTGCTCCGTCGGGAGCGCGTTCGCGCCGCACCCCCTGCGTATCGTCCCCTGCAGGCTCGAGGTGGAGGTGGCCAAGTCAGAGGACACCCACCAGCGCAGCGTCGGCCTAGGCCGCGTGCGATTCGGTCGGCAGTGAGGGGGGCGCAGGCTCCTCAGGCGCAGTCAGCCAGGCAGCCACCCGTGCACAGTGCTCTGCGTGGCGCGCGAGGATCTGGTCGGGGTAATCGTGCCTGATGGCCCGGTTACCGCGGTGAGAACCACTCCGGTGTTTCTGGCGAAGGAGACAGTGCCACTCTTGCACTCCTTATGTCCACCTCTATCCCTAGGTGGGAGGCTGGACCGTTTAGTCTTGCGGTGGCTTTCAGTCGGGTATCGTCCCAATTGGATGACAGCCCCGCCGTCGCGACTGTCCCTAGTGCCAATCTGGACTCCGAATCCGAGAGATCCAGATCAAAGGTTGTGTATCGAGGAGGAGATAAGTTCCCTCATACAAAAAGGAGCTATTCAGCCGGCACAAAAGTGTCCGGGCTTCTATTCAACCGTGTTCTTAGTAACAAAAAACACCGGAGGGTGGGGACCGATTCTCAACCTCAAGCCGTTGAACAAGTTCATAGAGACGCCCAGTTTCAAGATGGAGACTGTGCGCTCGGTGTTGGCGGGGTTAGAGAGGGGAATGTGGACAGCTTCGATAGATTTGAAGGATGCTTATTTCCACGTTCCCATAGCGAGGAGTTTCCGTCGCTTCCTGAGATTTGCATTCCAGGGCAGACAGTGGGAATTCAGGGTGTTACCCTTCGGAATTTCCACCGCTCCTCGGGTTTTCACCCGTGTGGTTCTTGCGATCACAGCATACCTCCGCAGGAGAAGCATTGCAGTCCACACGTACATAGACGACTGGCTGTTAAAAGCACACACCCAGGAAAGTTTATTGACCAATCTAGAGATTGTTTTGAAAACTCTCACGGATTTGGGCTGGATGATAAATTTTCAAAAATCAGAGCTGACTCCATCCCAGAAGTTTGTTTACCTGGGGATGTTCTTCGATCTAGAGACAGGATATGTTTATCCTACTCAGGAGAGAGTTCAGAGACTCATCTCGGTAATTCAGTCAGTGTGCGACAGTCGTCATGTCCTGGCACAGGTTTACTTGAGAATGCTGGGGTTGATGGTTTCGTTGGCCGCCTTACGCAGGCGGCCGATCCAGTTGTTTCTCATGACACAATGGACCCAGAGTACAGGTTCGCTGGACTCGAACGTGTCAGTGTTGGCGCCTCTAATTCACCACCTGCAATGGTGGTTGAATACAGAGAATCTCTTGGTGGGGTTTTTGCTAACCCCTTCCCATCCTCAGGTGACTGTGTATACAGATGCATCGATGGAGGGGTGGGGAGCTTGCCTGGGAGAATCCACGATATCAGGGCTTTGGAATCTGGAACAGTCAAAGGAACATATCAATCTACTGGAACTAAGAGCAGTAGTCCTGGGCCTGGAACATTTCTTACAGAAAGTTCAGGGCAAGATTGTTCTTATTCGTTCAGACAACTCAACAGTTGTGACTTACATAAACCGCCAGGGCGGAACGAGGTCGCCCAGTCTCTGTATGATGACATGGAGACTGCTTTGTTGGTGCCTGGATCACAGGATTACCTTGAAAGCAGTTCATATTCCGGGAAGGTTAAATCTGCTAGCAGACTCATTGAGCCGAAGGTTGAGTGTTTTACCGACGGAATGGCAACTAAATCAATGTGTGGCGGATCGTCTGTTCGACCATTGGGGGAAACCCAACATCGATTTGTTCGCTACGAAGAAGAATGCGAAGATGACGACGTACGTCTCTCCGATTCCAGATCCAAGCGCTTTCGCAACAGATGCGTTAGCTATCAGCTGGGGGGGAATGTATGCATACACATTCCCTCCAGCAATCCTGATTCCAAAAGTTCTTCAGAAAATCAGACAGGAGGAGTGCCAAGTGCTTCTGATCGCCCCGGATTGGCCAAGCCGATCATGGTATACGGATCTGCCTGACCTTCTGGTCTGCAATCCGGTTCCTCTGCCTCTGATGGACGACATTATCTTCCAGGGCAAGGCCCTTCACAACAATCCGTCAATGTTCCGATTGACTGCGTGGATGTTGTCAAGGAATCTAGAATGAAGGAGGGCTTTTCTGAGCATGCAGCCATGTTTATGGCCAAAGCCAGGAGGGGGTCAACCTCCAGAGCATATAATTATAAAATCAACAGATTTGCAGAGTGGTGCTCAAAAAGATGTATTGATCCAATGGATTCATCTATTCAGGTAGTAGCTGATTTCCTCTGTCACCTGTATGATGCCTATAGCCTCAAGCCTAACTCTATTGCTGGTTATAAATCCGCTTTAATGACTGTTATCCCTTGCTTGGCTAATAGGGGGAGTGATGAAGTAAGTACATTAAATGTATTAATTAAAGGCATGGGCAATCTAAGACCAAGGAATCCCCCGGTGATTCCGTCTTGGAGTTTATCGCTAGTGCTTCAGGTGCTAGGTGATAAGCCTTTTGAACCACTTAGTTCCATTTCTATGAAACTGTTAACTCTTAAAACTGTATTTTTAATTGCTGCGGCCTCGGCTAGGCGTAGGAGTGAAATTCATGCCTTATCAGCCGAGGAAGACCGTTTTGTGGTTACAGGGGAAGGCCTTAAGCTGCTACCTAGGATTAATTTCTTGGCTAAGAATCAGTCTTTGAAATATCCAGGTCAACCTATTTTTTTGCCTGCTTTAACTAGATATGATCCTAATTCTAAAGCATGGTGTCCCGTTTGGGCGCTGCTTCGGTACAAACAGCGTACTTCGAAATGGCGGACCGATCAGTCAGCGTTATGGTTGTCATATATTGAACCCCATGGCAGGGCGTCTAAGGACACCATTTCCAGGTGGATTGTAGAGTGTATCCAATTTTGTCATAAATCCGCCACTGGTAAGCAGGTTGACATAGCCAAGGCTCACAGTGTCCGCGGCGTGGTGACTTCCACTGCCCTATTTAATGGGGTCCTTGTGGATGACATTATGTCCGTTGCTCAGTGGCACTGTGAGTCAAGTTTTACAGACCATTATCTCCGTGACACCTCGAATCCTCTCGCCTTGTCGATTTTGAAAAAATAATCGCTTATATGATTTTTGAGGAGGGTTTCCTCATTACTTATATACTTCACAATTAATTAATGGAAACAACCACTTTTTGGGACTGCATCAGCCTTCTCCTCTGGGAAGATGATGACAGCTGCCAAGTTCAACAAGGTCAGTCTTGTTCATATGTTGTTCATTGTTGATTGTATTGTCACGTTACCCGTTGTTATTAATATGGTGATGGTTTGTGTTTTGATGTGGTTCATCATTGAGAGTATACGAAAATGGAGCCTTTTCGTCTCTGTCCTATAGTACATGGCACTGGTACGTAGAGAGCGTAGGGGACATTGAGGTCATTCTAGTCTTCCTCCCAGGAAGGAGGGGGGGGGGGGGGGAAGCGCATATGACATTCGGTCATCTCATCCATCGGTTGGTGTTAGCCGATGTTCATCAAATCCTGACTGTGTTTTCACACAGTTTCAGACGTTTAAGTGCCTTGAACGCGTGAAAGCGTGTAGGGAAGAGCTGGTCTTTTGACCTCGCCTCCCTCCCGCCGAATTCCCTGTCGAATTCTGGCAATATCAAAAGTATTAGGGAGGTAAGTATACTCTTGAAGTGAAATAAACGAGATCTAGCATTTCTTTTTTCACGAGAGAGTTGATACTTACCTCCCTAGATACGGACCCGGCCTCTCCACCCCACAGAGGCTCGGTCTTATGGCTCTTAATAGTTGCATGTGTGTCAGCCAATAAATTAGTCAGAGGAAGTGGTAGTCGGCGCATGCGCGGTGGTGGGGCTGGCATCCGCCGGACTACCCTCTGTGCCCTAACTGTTTTTATTCCGAGTGTTTATTGAGTGAACGCCGATATTTAGCCATATCAAAAGTATTAGGGAGGTAAGTATCAACTCTCTCGTGAAAAAAGAAATCCTAGATTTTGTTTAAAGTGCAAGAATGTGTAATAATACATGTGGTCAAGAGACCATTGTCTTAATGAACCACCATGTTCTGGGCACAAAGAGTAATGTGGTTGTTCAAGCACAAGAATGTGTAATAATAAGTGGTCAAGAGACCATTGTCTTAATGAACCACCGTGTTCTGGGAACAGAGTTATGTGGTTGTTCAAGCAGGTTTAGCCCTTTCATCAATTACTTCCGTGTATCACAATCTCAGGGTAAACAAACAAGAAAGCTGTTAAATATTTTGGAATTAATATGACTGGAAGGCATTGCTGCCTTATTCAACAGAATATATCATACATTGTAAAGAATTTACTTTTTCTGTAATTTGTTATTGAAAGGGTTAATTGATTTCTAAAATGATATATTATAAACTCTATACTGTATCACCTCATTTTCCTTCATAGCTAGGCTGGTTGTAAGTAATAATATGAATAGTATTAAAATAATTTACCATTGTTGACACCCGAGTCCTTAGAATGATTAACCTTTTCAGTGCCAACCTCCTGAAAACATGTTATTTATCTCGATCATATTGAAAATGAATCTACTGAATATTTCAAAGATAGCCTGCATGGCTGAAATATTGTGTTGCCTAGTGTGATTCAACATCCAGTCCGATTGTATTTAAAATAAACGGTATAAGTTGTTATAATGTAAAAATAAATTATAAACTGTGACTACCGGCCTCAATGCGTTAACAGTGAAATGTGTATATTTATTTATGAGCTATAGGTAGCTAAAGCTAATGTTGTAGATGTGACAAAAGTTAAAAAATAACTTACTTCTCCTTCGATCAATACTCACCATTCTGTTACTTTCTGATACACAGCTGGCCTTGACGGCTGGCTCTAGGACTATAGACTTAGAAAGCTTTACCGACTCCTTGGAACCGGGTACTCGGCTCCCAACTGCCGAGTACCCGTCTACCATAGAGCTCATTCTTGTTTGCATAGCAACAAGAGCTGTCCACATTTTTTTGCAGGGAAAGATTTAAAGTTTTTGTGAAAGGAAATCTAAGTCTTATCTGTGAATTGATAGTTGTGCGTTCTTGAAAGGATCTAGCTGGATAAAATGGAGAATACCGCCAATGAAGACCAGGTTGTATAATTCCTTATTATCCATAGTTAAAAGACTTAGGTCTCTAAATTTCGTTGTGTCGCATGTTCCAATTTCTGACCCCATAGAATCTGGGACGTGTGCTAATAACGAGATATGCCAGACGATCGCCTTCTTTAAACCCCAACAGGCGATCGGCAGATATGAAAATAGGTGTTTGCTACAGTATTTCTAATACGAATATCGGCTGACATCTTTTTCCGTAAGGTCCGAGCGGGTGACGTCACACCCGTGAGGCTCGGATGTTTATGTGAAGAAAATTCTTTCATTAATTCGCACATCTTGTTCTGGGTGCTGCGTACTACAAATGGTACCAGAAAACTTTGGAATGGTCAAGTTTACGTGTGATCACGATCGGTTTGCAATGATCGGTGGTGTCAAAATTCTTGAGAGATGCGTGGTCTGCGGTTTTACTGTGTGCTACAGCAGTTTGTTTACATTTTGTTGTTTCTTCTGGATATCGTGTCGGCTTTCGGTAGGAGTATAATTTATTTTGATTGGTAAATATACCCCGAATGCTATGCGATATGATTCCTGGAGCCGTGATACATCCTGGAGGATCAATTATGGGTGTATTTATGCCCGCTTCGTTCTTGTCGTCATAATCAATGCGATCTTTGCTGTAACGTTGCGGGGTGAGGTGCAGGAGGGTTACAGTTAATTTATGGTCAATTTATTTGAAAATTAATTGTCTGCCTTCCATCCGTGTCTCGTTCCGCTTGCTTATTGTAGGTTTGTGCTTATTTTATAGGCCAAGCCAGCCGCACCATCATGTGACGAGTGCCATAAGTTTGTACGCGTCGTGTTTAAGGACCATGTCTGTTTTAGGTGTACGCCCTGTAACCTTGATCATAGATGTAATGTGTGCGCAGTGTGGTCTGTCGATATGATGGTAAAGTTCCTTGGCCAGAAGGATGTGGCTGGGTCTGACGCGGGGTCAGGCGGTCCGAGGTTAAATCGTGGAGCGTCCGGTTCAGCCGGTGGGGGCGCTCCACGTCCCCAGCTGGAGGTGGCGGAGATGGCACCGCCGGCGTGGTTCGGTCCGGCTATGCAGGGTTTTCTGCATAGCGTTCTGCCCATGCTGGTGTCATCACTGCTACCGAAGGTTGGGGGCAGTTTCTCCCCATGCCTGGTTCTGGACTGGTTACCGAGGGGGCCCCCTGGCAGTCCCATCTGGCTCCGCCCTGGCGGGTTGTGTTTCTCTGCGGCCACCTCCGGGTGGTCCAGTAGCGGTGGCCGGTCCGTCAGGTGTGGGAGCCGTCCGCCAGGACGGCTCCGCGGTTTCCTCGTCTGGTGATGACTCTTCGGAGTCTGAAGACGAGGAGGAGTTATTGCTGCGGCCTGTGATGCCACGGGTGGAGCATATGGAGGTTGATTCCGTCCTGGACGGAACCGTCCTCCATCTGTCTGGCTTGGCGCAAGCCAGGGAAGCGGCTCCGCCTGTGGTTGAGGCCAATCTGGTACCGGGCACCGGTTCCATGTCGGTTGGTTTGGCACCAGCTGGCACGGTGACCGGTGTGCCGGGCCGGGCGGGGTACTCACCTATCTCGCCCGGTCCGGCGGTCGGACATGGGGTGCCGTTGGCACCCGTGTCTGGCCACGGTTCCGCGTCCGCTACGGGTCCGTACGGTTTTCCGTGCGGACCTACCCCATGGACTGGTATGTTTCATGGGGTGGCGGTGGAACCGGGTGGTACTGGAGTGGCTGGTGTGTCAGCCGCAGCTCCTTGCCGGGAGGCCGTGGCTGGCAGGCCCGTGAGCGCGTCAACGGGTGACGTGTGTGCGGGTGTTTCCTCCTCGGAAATAGACTGGTCCGAGGCCCTGGCTTGCCTAGCCAGGGTGGACCCGTCTGTGGTTTCGGCCACGGCCGAGGAGGATGCATCGATTCGGATGGGGATCTTGCCCACGGCCTGGATCCAGTCAGTGGGACTGGATCCACGGTTCATAGAGTTGTTGGATGCTATTTATAGCAAGCAACTTGCGACCAAGGGCCAGCTCCCTGCGGCCTCCAGGGAGGTGCGGGCAAGGTGTCGTATTCCGCGGGGGGAATACGACAGATATGGTGTAGTGCCGTCAGTCACTGAGGATGACCGATGGGTCCTGGGGGTTCAGAGTGCTGGAGCTGAAGTCCTGTCCCTATGCGACGAGGGTGTGAGGGCAGCTATGAGTGCTGTCAACCACTCTTATCATCTCCTTCAGTCGGTGTGGGCTGAAGCGGGGGCAGGCCACCCTGTGCCACCTGTGCCGCTTTCGTGCGTGAATGACGGCTTGGTGCTGTCTATGGACGCACTGGCAAGGGTGCAGGCGCGTGTGACCAAATCCAGGAAGCAAATGGTTATTGACCATATGCGTCCAGCTACGGCAGTCAGGGAGCATCTTCTTGGGACGCCCCTGACAGGGCCTAGCATCTTCGGTGGCCAAGCGCGGGCCATCCTAGAGGATACGGCCAGAATCGGTTGGCGGTCAACCTACAGCTGGAGCTAGTGCGGCAAGCGCACGCACTAGGGGCTGTGGGGAAACCACTAGCTGGACAACCTGCAAAGAAGCAGAAGAAGCATAGGGGCAAGGCGAAAGCTAAGCCTGCTGCGACTTCTGCTTCAGCTGGTTTTTCTCAGCCGCTGCCGGCTAAGAAAGCCAGGAAGGTTGTAGAGGCTCCTACCCTCCCCAAGGTTGGTCCTGACCGCCCTAGAGGCAGGAAGGGCAAGGGGAATGGTAAGGGTAAGTCCTCAAAGGGCGGACAGAGGGGAGCGGATCGTACCTGAGGGTATGAGAGCTCCCTTCGTATCCCCCTGGACCGCACCTGTGCGACAGGAACAGCGGTGCCAGTTATACCCGCCGTGCCAAGACTGAAATGGTTCTCTCTCTCTCGTTAAGAAAGGGGGGGGAGCGGACTGCGAGCCGGACAACCCCGTTAGACGGCGAGGCGTCTATGGTGGGTGGAAGGCTCATGCGTTTCGTCGAGGCCTGGCGAGGTGTGACGTCAGACAGTCTGGTCCTGGGATGGTTATCCCAGGGTTACATGCTGGAGTGGTGGGACTTTCCGCCACAAAATCTGTCTTTGGCACCTGTCTGGACACCCGTACCACGGGAACCAGACAAGTTAGAAACCGTTCACAAGGAAGTGTCGGGTTTGCTTCTGAAGGGAGCAATAAAACCAGCAAACCGGAACACTCCAGGCTTCTATTCAAACATGTTCCTTGTCCTCAAGAGCACGGGGGGATGGAGACCCATACTCAATCTCAGGCCATTAAATTGGTTTATCCATACGCCTCGGTTCCAGATGGAAACACCGAGATCGGTAATGGCGGGATTGAGGAAGGGAATGTGGTGTGTGTCGATGGATCTGAAAGATGCATATTTCCACATTCCAATGAACCGGAGTTCTGTGTTTCAGAATCAAGTATGGGAGTTTACTGTTCTCCCATTTGGCCTGTCGACAGCTCTGAGGGTTTTCACAAGAGTGGTCCTGGCGGTGACAGCGTTTCTCAGAAAAGAGAACGTGGCGCTACACACCTACATAGACGACTGGCTGCTCAAGGCAGACTCGGCAGCCAGGTTGAACGTGGATACTGCTCTGACTCTGAAGTTACTTTCAGATCTAGGCTGGATAGTCAAGAAGGAGAAATCCGAGTTGACACCCACTCAGCATTTCGTTTATTTGGGGATGCGATTCGATCTCGAGGAGGGCAGGTTTTACCCGTCAGAGCCCAGAGTGGTGTCTCTGTTAGCCATCCTCGAGAGTTTTCGAGTGGGAAACCACATTCAGGCGAGGCGGTTTCTTCAGATGCTGGGCATGATGGTCTCCATGGAGCAAGTGATCCCGTTCGCTGCTCTAATGAGAAGACCTATCCAGTTGTATCTGATGTCTCTGTGGAAACAGAGAACAGAACCCCTGTCAAAACTGGTGCCAGTTTTGGAGCCGATAATATCGCATCTTGTATGGTGGAAACAGCGTCAGAATCTCCTAGTAGGGGTTTCGCTGCACCTACCTCGCCCCCAGCTGTCTGTGTACATGGATGCGTCGCTGGAAGGGTGGGGTGCCTGCCTGGGAGAACACCAGGTCTCGGGCACATGGACTCTCCTGGAGAGTCAGCTGCATATCAATCTGTTGGAAATGATGGCAGTGGAACTGGCGTTGGAAGAGTTTCTTCCGATGATCAGGGGCAAGGTGATATTGATACGGTCGGACAATTCGACGGTAGTATCATACATAAATCGCCAAGGCGGGACCAGGTCACCCACACTTTGTATCAAAGTGTGGCACTTGATTCAATGGTGCAGGAATTACTCGGTTGTTTTGAAAGCAGCTCGCATTCCTGGCCGATTGAACATTCTGGCGGATGCTTTGTCTCGCAGACAGAGAATTCTGCCAACAGAATGGTCCCTCAACCCTCCAGTTCTACGAAGGATCTTCGAGCATTGGGGCAAACCCAACGTGGACTTGCTCGCCACAAGGGAAAATGCTCAAATCATGACTTATGTCTCGCCGATTCCAGATCCAAATGCCGTCGATACAGACGCTCTGGCGATAAGCTGGAGGGGGATGCACGCTTACGCATACCCACCCACCACCCTTCTGCCGAAGGTATTGGTGAAGATCAGGGAGGAACCGTGTCTGGTCCTGCTAATAGCGCCGTATTGGCCAAGCAGGGCGTGGTTCACGGATCTGCTAGATCTGCTGGTGGAAAACCCAGTGCAGTTGCCAGAGATTCCGAACATAATCTCCCAGGCCAAGGGACGCTTCCTACACGAGCGTCCCGAAATGTTCAAATTGACTGCGTGGATGTTATCAAACAACGTTCCACGTCGGAAGGCTTTTCTCGACAAGCTGCTGATTTCATCGCGGCTGCGAGAAGGAGGTCAACCTTCAAGTCATATAACAACAAGGTTTACAGATTTGCAGACTGGTGTGAAGAAAAGGGTATTGATACCTTTCAATCCACTATTCAGCAAATAGCAGACTTTCTCTGTGAGCTGTTCTTTTCAGGACTAGCTCCCGTCTCAATTGCTGGATACAAGTCAGCTTTGGCATCAGTTATCCCTTGTCTAGCCAACAGGGATAGTCCAGAGGTGGCCCAGTTAAATGTGATGGTGAAGGGAATGAGCAATCTCCGACCGAGACAACCGGTAGTCATTCCAGCCTGGAGTCTGTCTTTAGTGCCTAATGTACTGGCCAAGCACTCTTTCGAACCGTTGCGTTCGGCTAGTCTAAAGCATTTGACTCTAAAGGCGGTCTTTCTATTGGCAGCTTCCTCAGCTAGAAGGCGCAGTGAGATCCATGCGCTTTCGGCAGAGAGGGACCGATTTATTGTCTCTGGAGAGGGTCTGCGTCTTCTGCCAAGAGCAGAGTTTATGTCAAAGAATCAATCTGAGATATCCCGGCAAACCGATCATAATACCGAAGTTAACTAGGTTTGATCGTGATGCCAGTGTCTGGTGCCCGGTCCGTGCTTTGACTAAGTACAAGAAACGGACTGACTCGTTACGGTCGAATGATAGACATCTGTGGATCTGCCATAAGAAGCCTTATGGCGCCGCATCCATGGATACTATCTCTCGTTGGGTAGTCGAATGCATTCAGACTACTCATGAGATGGCGACTGGGAAACAGGTGCAAGGCGTAAGGGCACACGATGTTCGAGGAATAGCCGCCTCGACCGCCCTTTACAGTGGTGTTCCGTTAGAGGACATCATGGCCGTTGCACAATGGCACTGTGAGTCCTCATTTACGGATTACTATATGAGGGATGTGTCAGACTCAGCAATCCACTCGCTTTAGCTTTTTTGAGATGATAGTTAAGTGACCACACTGCTCTTCACCCTTTTTTCACTTCGGTTAGAAAAGAACCTAAAGCAGGCATGGTCGAGCGTGAGGATGACAACCAGATTGTGTCACTGATGGCCGGACCAGTGAATGGTTGGAGGCGGTACGTCTGAAGTCCAATTATCATAAGGTAATTCATTAGTGAGAGTTTTTTGTATTATGTCCATATATCATGTTCATTCATCTTATATATTCATGCTCATTCCCAGGCTAATACATGTGGATATGCAAGGAGCAGTTAACCCTCTTGGCATATTTGTGTTTCAGGCGAGATACATGTTCGTGAGTTCTCTCCCTTTTCTTAGGAGAAGAAGGGGTGGGGGGCAGTGACGCGAATGTGATTCGGTTCCGATAACTTGACGGTCCTTTTTAGGTCTCCGTTAGTCAAGTTGTTACGTCTAAATCTTTCTCCAAGGGGCAAAAGTAGCATTTATGGCTTGCCCCTTCCCACCAGGTTACTGAACAAATCTGGTGTATATCAGAAAGTAACAGAATGGTGAGTATTGATCGAAGGAGAATGCAGGAAATTTAAATTTCCCTTTCTCCGAGATCTAACAATACTCACCATTCTGTTACGGACCCAGCCTCCCAGCCCCACGGAGGCAAGCCATGGATTTCTCTTGTTTGGTGGCTATGCAAACAATATGAGCTCTATGGTAGACGGGTACTCGGCAGTTGGGAGCCGAGTACTCGGTTCCAAGGAGTCGGTAAAGCTTTCTGAGTCTATAATCCTAGAGCCGCTGTCAGGGCCAGCTGTATATCAGAAGTAACAGAATGGTGAGTATTGTTAGATCTCGGAGAAAGGGAAATTGAAATTTCCTGCAATCCGTATTCAAGATATTCAAGATATATTCCCATGCGGCCACAGAGAAAAAAATCATTTCCTGCTACACAATTAAGCCAATACTATTATGAGTGTAATAACATCTTGTAGTTGTATAATAATTTGACATTTAGATTTTAAATGAGAATCAATATTTAAAAAAATTATTTCACTGGTTCAGTATTAAATGTAGGTAGAGTATCCATCTCTACCATCAAGCAATATATAAAGACGGACACCTCTGCGCGTTAATTTCAGAGGAAAGCATGTTTTCATTGTCGCCATGTGGGTAGTTTTCAATCCACGCCCGTCTATGTAAATGGATAACATTCTATAAGTACACTATTAATTACCCTAGCATAACGATAAAGAGAGCACTGGGAAGGGAGGCTATGTATAGGCCATATTAAATGTAAAATCGATAAATATAAAATAAAAATATATTGCATCCAATCACTTATGGTAACGGTCACGTTGTAATTACTTATTTACAACGTATTACGTTACCCGATTTTCTCAGTGTGCATGTCAATGAGTGCCAGATGATGGATAAAACAGAGATTTTGATTGCGTCGCTCAATTTAGTAATGACGCGCATTGATTGGCTAAAATCAATGCACAGAAAACGTGCGCCGTGATTTTGGCTAGTTATGTGGCAGAGGGTCTGTCTGGAGTTACGATGTCACGGAGGATTAACCCTCTGCCGGTGGTAGAATTATACAATACTGACAGTTGCAATGGATCTTTCCAGAGTAATGAAGTCATAATCAGTTAAGCGGAGTGTAGGATGATGTCATAATCATTACGCCATAAATGATTCTATTAGGCACGTCTTTAACTCTTAATAGTCCAACACATACACATTGTATGTCTCTACTATTTAATAAACATGCTGTTGTATATTTTGAAACTAATTTGACTGGGTGCTGTTGCTGCCATGGGCAGCAACAGCACCCAGTCAAGTTAGTTTCAAAATATTCAACAGCTTAGCTGTACAGTTTTCTGGAAATTGATAGTCAGGAAGGGTTGGTGGGGGTGTTCAAGACATGCATCTTGAACATAGTGTAGACATACAACTATTGACTATTATGAGCACACTCTTGTTGAGAACCACTCCTATACTTGTCACGTTGTCTCTGAAGTATAGTGTCGCACATACAGTCACTTATTTTCCCTTCCTGTTCAGATCGCTTTTAACCCTTTTATTAGTGATGTGACGAGTATGCTATACTAGTTTCACTACATAGATCAATGACAACGACGACGACGACGACAGAGGATGTATGTAGTAAGTGATTGCTCTCCTATGGCTAAGAGTTGAGCATGAAAAGATACACAAGCTACATGATAAGCTAGAATATTGTTGAGGATTTATTAGCTCACCTGGCCTGAAAGGCTAAGTGAGCTTTTGTCGTGGCGACCGTGTGTCCATCATCCGTCCGTCGTCTGTCCGTCAACTTTTCCATTAAAACGACTTCTTCTCAAGAACCGCTTGTACAATTTCAATTATATTTGGCAGGAAGCATCCTTAGGGCATAGGGATTCAAGTTTGTTTAAACGAAGCCGATCGGCCAATTTGGCTGGTGGCCAATAATCGGCCATCTTGGATTTTGGCCGATTTTTAGAAACGTCTTTAAAAATCTTATCCGAAACCACTTGAGGGATTGAAGGAAACCTCATGAAATATCATTCAGGGCAAGAGCTCAACCAAGTTTGTTCAGGGGAACTTGATTAGTCAAATGGTTTGGCGGCCATCTTGGTTGACCTAGTTTTAGTGAAAATGACTCCTCCAGTACCGCTGAAGAGATCAGGCCAAAATTTGGCAGATATCATTAGAGACTAAGGGCCAGTAAAGTTTGTTCACGAGAAGTTAATCCGTCAAAGAATATGGCTGCCGTGGGCCAATCAAAATATAGCATGTTTGGCTGCCATATTGGATTTTTTTATTTGATGGATTTTGAGGCTGAAATTGTTTTATATAGGTTTTTGGGAATTCTGATTTGAAATTTACAATTTTCGAAACTGTCGGATAAACGGTTTGGGGGCCATCTGGGATCATTTTCCCGCCAAAAGCTCCCATACTAAAGCAATGGGAAATTTAAAATGTCTTCTCGAGAACTACAGTGCCGATTAAAATTATATTTAGCAGGAAGCATCCTTAGGGCATAGAGATTCAAATTTGTTCAAACGGAGCTGATCGGCCAATTTGGCCGGTGGCCATCTTGGATTTCGGCTGATTTTTAGAAATATCTTTAAAAATCTTCTCCAAAACAATTTGAGGGATCAATTCAGACATCATGAAATATGATCTATGGAAAGAGCTGACCCAAGTTTGTTCAAGGGAACTTGATTGACTAAATGGTTCAGCGGCCATCTTGGATGACCTCGTTTTCACAAAAACAACTTCTTCCCCAGACCCGCTGAAGCGATCAGGCCTAATTTGTGATATATGATTAAGGACTAAGGGCCATTAAAGTTTGTTCATGAGAAGATGATCTGTCAAAAAAACTGGGCGCTTTAAAATGTCTTTAAAAATCTTCAAAACCGCTTGGGGGATCCATTCAAAACGCATGAAATATCATCTAGGGCAAGAGCTTCAATAAGTTTGTTTCAAGTGAACTTGATTGGCCAAATGGTTTGGTGGCCATCTTGGATAAGCTAATTTTTGCCAAAACGTCTCCAGAGCCACAGCGGATTGGGTCGAAATTTGGGAGATGATTAGGCACTGAGTGCCATTAAAGTTTTTTCAAGAAACATGGCTGCAGTGGACCAATCAAAATGTAGTGTGTTTGGCGGCCATATTGGACTTGAAAAAATGTTCACAAACTCATTTAGAAGACTACTCCTAAACCACCCACCAACAATTGTGACAAAAATCCATAATGCTCCAGGTGAGCGACACAGGCCCCTTGGGCCTCTTGTTAAGTATAGTTACAGCATACATCCATTATAGGATACAATATTATCATTGAATGAGGATAGGGTGTACACTTTGTATTGAGGAGATCCCTCAATGGACGAGTCCATGATGCCCACATTTTATTATAATTATCATCTAGTTATCGAGCATTGCATAACTTGTGGATATTTTGTATGTCTTTGGAGGTTCAACTGCAGGAATATGAGATCATGTTTCTTCATCATTACTGACATCAAAGTCCACCTGCCACAAACGGCGCATTACAGTTTCATAGATATGGCTTTTTCTACTATCATTTTTCTCGGAAAACAGGACATAGCAAACTGGACATACACATACAAAGTCACAGGTACCATTTTGCAGACAATTGTCACGTCAACAGAACACCATTCTGAAACCAGACTTATGAGGCTACATACATGACAGTCCAAAGACGAATAGACGTGTCGCCCTCATACGGGCACATGGTATGTGTAATATGGCATTGTTGGTATTTGAGACTTAATATTGGACCCACCTGAACTGTATGAGTTTAATGATAAACTGGATTTGTCACAACCTATTTAACCAAGACAAGCTTTACTTGGTGTGAGAACATCACTCAGTACATCGCATATGGTGTCGCCTGAAGACATGAAACCAGAATACATCAGTGGTGTGGCCATGTATCCTAACTCTATGAAGAAGGAATGGTTTCTTGGAGTGGGAGGCGTGCTTATAGAATGATTAGACATGATGCCGAACTGGTAAGTCAATATGTGATTTATTTGGTCTTATAAAAGGTAGCATTATTCCAGCGATCGACATGTATTACCCTGTGTTTCCTAGAAAAATGCCTGAAGGCCATCATGCATAGAATGCACAAATCATGGTCAGGTGACCGAATGCTGTTTTACAGGTTATCAGAGATTGTTGGTCTGATCCTGGATACTGAGGTCAAGAGATTGTTGGTCTGATCCTGGATACTGAGGAGGCCAAGCTTGCCGGTACTTCAGCTATGTAGTGTCGAAACTGTGATGCTTGGAACTATTCTAAGACCATACAATATGAATTTGTCTCCTCTTCCGGTTTTTCAAGCGAATACATAAAGACGCTTCTTCAAAAGCTGAAACCAATGGTTGTTATTACACCACAAAAACATCCATTACCGTTCAATCACTACTTGCTAAATCAAATATCTGCATTTAACTATCAGAATACAATTTTTATGCCTGCATACACACCTCCCCATGCCTATTCCTATTAATATGGACCCTTAACCAGGCTAATGGTTAAGTCCATCTCCAGCATAATGACAGATATAGACTGTCACCAGTCTATAATCCCTCATAGTGACGCTTGTCACTAAGCGCACTCGCGCATGCGCACTGGAGCCCAAATAGGAAACAGATTCACTTTTCAATTATTCTGCAAGCAGAACAACTGCTAAAATATTCTCTAAGAGTTTTTAATGCTTTGCGCTGTGTCAGCTACACTATTGTCTTCTATATTACCAAGGAATATGCCTAATATGAATTCAATCCTCCCTAAGTTTTGTTTAGGAAGTTTATTAGTGGTTATATTGTATTTTATAACTATGTTCATATTGTTACCGGTTTTCATGAAAGATCGAATTCTCGTTTCGTGGTAACTTAATTACTATGCCTATATAATCATCATCATTCTCTAGCGTTCGACCAAGAGCCCTTATCAATTTACTTCTAGTGCATTATAAAGATTTTCATTTATCCCTATGCAAGTTTGGTTTCTTGTCGGTAGGGATTTTGATTTCTAATTTGAACTTTCTTGCCTTTTTTAGAAGTGCGTTTTATGTTTCTAGTCTCCTTTTTACGATTTGCTAAGCCGTAGCTATCATTGTTACGTGTTTTTTGGGTGGTTTTTTTCGTTTTAGGAGTCTGGTAAATCGTCAGATAGGATTTAATGTACGTCATCGATTTGTGATCGCAATCACTCAGCTGAATTTGCCGGACATGTCTGTGTGAAATGTCCTTTTTTGTACTCTTATACCGGTCGTTACAGAGGGGGAATTCTCTTCGCCGAATTCAGATGCCGTACTAGTTCTATTGCGAGATTTGATTTCATTCGTGTCGGTCTTGATCAAATCTCTGGACGAAAGGATATCTTCTGATTTAAGGAAACTAAGAAACAGGATGTTTCTTCCAGTTCTGGCGATAGCCCAATGACTAGTGGGCATTCCCGCAAATGGGGGAAACCGATCCCTCTAACCTATACAGGTTAATAAGTTTCCTTAGCAAAAGTCTAGAGCGACCAAGCACTCGAAGGTGGGCTCGTGTAGTGCACCGGGGTCAAACCCACCTAAGACTTGAGGGTGACGGGCATAACCCACAAGCAGTGGTGGCGGAGGCTGAGGCTGACGTCCATAAGGCTGGTCCTTATGATTATGCCAATTTCAATATTCCGGTCGTCAAGAAAGAAACCTGCTAATGGGGGAAACCGTTCCCTCTAACCTCGATGCAGGTTAATAAGTTTCTTTAGCAAAGTCTAGAGCGACCAAGCTCTCGAAGGTGGGCTCGTGTAGTGCACCGGGTCAAATCCACCTAAGACTTGAGGGTGACGGGCATAACCCACAAGCAGTGGTGGCGGAGGCTGAGGCTGACGTCCATAAGGCTGGTCCTTATGATTATGGCAATTTCAATATTCCGGTCATCAAGAAAGAAACCTGCTAATGGGGGAAACCGTTCCCTCTAACCTCGATGCAGGTTAATAAGTTTCTTTAGCAAAGTCTAGAGCGACCAAGCTCTCGAAGGTGGGCTCGTGTAGTGCACCGGGTCAAACCCACCTAAGACTTGAGGGTGAAGGGCATAACCCACAAGCAGTGGTGGCGGAGGCTGAGGCTGACGTCCATAAGGCTGGTCCTTATGCTAATGCCAATTTTTTGGTTATACCGGTCGTCAAGGTACTTTGTAGATCGCCCATTGCCAAGAATCCTAGTCTTGCTAGTTCTTCCGGTTCCGTTGTGGTGGACTCGGGTCCTCTGGATTTGTGTTTACTTCCTTTTTTCGCTTCTTCCGCTCCATCAGATTCCGTTTTAATTTCCGGTTTAGCAAGACATCCGGGTCTTCAGGATCTGGTTCTTTCTTCTGTTGCGTCCGTTTCCGGTAGGACTTCCGGTTTTGTAGGAAATCCAGGTCTTCAAGATCCTGTTATTACTTCCGTTCCATCCGTTTCCGGTATGACTTCCTTTTTTGTAGGACATCCGGGTCTTCAAGCTCTGGTTCCTAGTTCCGTTTCCGGTTTCAGTAGTGCTTCTGGAAGAATGCATATCCGGTCTGTTGGACCCGGCATTGCATTGTTCATCTATTTCCGGTTCCGGTTTTTCAGCTTCCTCTTCCGGTAATTCTGTACATCCGGGTTGTAGGATCTTGATCAGTTTCCGGTAGTCTACTTCCGGTTTATGCATTTCCGTTTCCTTTTTTCCACATCCGGATTTTGTACAGCCGTGGATAGGGTCATTTCCGGTTTTACCCGGCATTGTATTGTTCATCTATTTCCGGTTCCGGTTTTTCAGCTTCCTCTTCCGGTAATTCTGTACATCCAAGTTGTAGCATCTTGATCAGTTTCCGGTAGTATACTTCCGGTTTATGCATTTCCGTTTCCTTTTTTCCACATCTGGATTTTGTACAGCAAGGGATAGGGTCATTTTCGGTTTTTCATGGATCTTTCTGGTGTTCTAGGATTATCTTCCGGGTCTGTCTTCCTGTTTTGGATTTCAGGTGATAGAGAACTTCCTGGGGTTCCAGTTTTGTTCTTCAGGTACTGTTTACATGTTCTCTTTTCTAGAATCTAGTCATCTTCTTGCCTAAGAATTAGTCTTATTTCCGTATTTGTTTAATATTGGGAATGTTTAATGGCTGAAAATATTCATACCGAGTCATTGCCAGTCTTGTAGTCTCTCTTGAAATTGTAGTCTATTCAGACATTTACTCGTTTATCAGTGACAATTTTCAACGTAATTAAAGACTCTTCTGACTGGTTGCTGTATGGGTTTTTTGTTGCAGATTATTTTATATGCGCATTTCATCAGCCGATAAGTCAGTTTGATTTCTACCCATTATTTCGATAAACAATTTTTTCGTTCATCCAACTTTAGATGGCCAGTTGTCTTCGGGCCATTCAGCCTTTTTTTGCGCTCCTTTTACCTCTTATGTCGGCAGGTTGACATATTTATTTAACCAAAGGAGTTAATTTGTGGATGTGATAACCCTGATTCTTGCGTAAATCGTAGTCTAATTTTGTCAGTCGCTGAAAAGAATTAGATTCAGTAAAGGTTTCATAGGGATCATTATGAGTACAGGATTAATGTCTACAAGAACAATATTCGCTTAGAAAAGATAATCAATCAGATAAGAGGCAGGAAGGAGGAATATAAGCCGAATTCTTCTTCTGCGTTGACATAGTTTCGGTGAGTTCGTTTTGTTTTCATTTTTTTCAGACTTGTTTGTTTTCCCTTTTCTAGCGTAATTTTTGCTCTATTTTGACTGGGTTGCTGCGGGCCTTCGGACGGTGGTTTCGGGGGGCGGGGACTCAGGATTTGCTGGGTATTTTGGGGGCAGTTTGGCTGAGGGTTGTTGGTGAAGCCACAGGCAATTTTCAGTCGGATTATTCCCGGACTATTCGGTGGGTCTTGGGTTTTTGCTCGTTGAAGATGTCTGGGGGGCTGGCGGTGGGCCGGTTGGAGTGGGGTGGGGGTTGCGCTGGAGGGGGGAAGAGCGGCCGAGAACCTTTGGATTTAAGCAGCCACCAACAATTTTCGATCAAAATGTTTTCAAAATATTTTGCAAGTCCAGAGATATTACAGTTGTAATATGTCGTCTGCAAAATTCAGTTTCAGACAGTTAATATCAAGTATCAGTGTTCAATCTTTCCTTTTATTGGGATTTCTAACACAATGTCATTTGTTTTTACAAAGATGGAATTATTGATTCTAAGACTATAAATATAAGAATCAATAAATATATAAAAATCTTTTAAGTTTTCTGCCTCTTGGCATAAATATCGAATTGTTTAGGATATCTAATTTATCAGCAAGCCCGAGCGGCTAGGCAACCGTTGATGTATTCAATACAGTTTTTTATTAAATCTCCTCCATTATTATATGATTTTCAAATTAGATTGTCAAATGTTTGCCATAGTTCTCATAACAGGACCTTGTCATGCATTCTATTCGTAGAATTGTGATGACAGTCATCACAAGTAAGTTTCCCTTAGTTCATGCAGATCTCAGGTACATGATTTGGCTATATCTTGACTCTAAGCACTCCCATAGGCTTACTATGGGTTTTTGGTTTGCAATGATATCTGGTTAAATCTCTATAAATAAAATTATCTATAACTTTTGCAGAGTCTAGCATTTTAATAAGTTAGGCTATACTGATATGAGCCTTTTTTGTCTCCATTCAGAGTAAGCGGTATTATTAAAATATCCATAATAAACGTGAGTTACCTCTTTAGTGAGGGCTAAGCATTATGATATAGCCCAGGATTTTTGGTTGGAGCATCATGGCATATGTAATCTATGTGTTTTCTATGAGCAGTCCTCTTTAGCATATAGTAAGTTTGGCACTTCTTTAAGGGCAGCCCTTATCAAAAGGGCTAGATATTCTTGGATCTAGAACCCTTCTCTGTAGTCTCTTCTTCCAAAATGGTCTTCTGTTCCTTATCAGAAGCTATTAGCTTTAGAGGGGTTGTTGTTTTCTATGATTGTCAAGGAGTCTATAGAAGAGGTTCTTCTTTGGAAAGTAGATCCAGACTTATGTTCATTGGTTGGATTGTCTGATAGGCTTCTAAATCTCGATTCGTTCAGTCATTGCCATGGGGTTTTCTTTCATTTTTAGAAGGAGGAATGAGGTTTAGTCTTATGGATCGTCCTCTAGTAGATCTGTTCGCGGCCTCTGAATGCTCAGATCTTCTCTTACATGTCTCCTTTTCCGGACAGTCAAGCCCTGGCGGTGGATGCTCTGTCTCAGTACTGGACAGGAATGTTCGCCTATGCCTTCCCTCTAACGATTTTGATTCAGTTAGTCTTGAAGAAGGGCAAGGATCAGGTTTGCGAAATTCTTCTGATAGCTACCTTTTGGCCAAAGAGGATTTGGTTTGTAGACCTAGATTTTCTGGTAGATTTCCCTCTTCTTCTTCCAGTATCCCAGGATCTTCTATCTCGAGTAAGAGGTGTGCATCCAAATCCAATAAATATTAGTCTGTGTCTGGACAATCTCGAGTCCGAGATCCTCGAGAATAAGGTTAGTTCTGATCTCCGGAAATTATTGACTGCCAGATTGGATTTGACCCGTCGAGTTTGCAAGGGTCGACTTAAAATTTTTGGTGAATTGTGTTCAGACCAAGGTTTCATGCCCGATTCTGTTTTCTATACCCCAAGTATTAGATTTTTTATCTTATCTGTTTGATTATTTACATTTGTCAGTTATTACGGTCAGGGAGTATAGATTTTCTCTGGTGTCATTCCTTCCTTGTCTTCTGTATGCCGATGTCAAGGATACTAAGACTCTTAATAGCTTTATTAGAGGTCTAAGTAATATTCATCCTCCGATTGCTAAGCCTTTACCTTCCTGGAATTTGGCTTTGGTTCTTCAAGTTTTGGCAGGTCGCCATTTTGAACCTATTTCTTCTATCAGTATTAAGTTTTTTAACTCTCAAAGCTGTTTTTCTTGTTGCTACAGCCTCTGCTAGAAGGCGTTCAGAGATTCATGCTCTTTCTGCTGAAAAGGAGATATTTATAGTTTCAGGAGATGGTTTGGTTTTATATCCCAGAAGGAATTTTTTATCTAAAACTCAATCTAACCGCTTTCCTGCTAGTCCGATCATTTTAAAATCTTTTTTTTCTTTCGCCATCCGATAAATTTTGGTGTCCTGTTAGGGCATTAAGAACCTTCAAACAGTGATCCGATTTTAAAAGAGAATCCTGGTAGCATACACAGAATTAGCCCCCTAATAACCAGTAAGTCATTCCAGTAGATAAATTAAAACATTAGCCCGCCAATGGACAGTTTGCCTTTACAGTTTTAACTATGCGCCGCCCATATCTATCTAAGCTCCACCCACACCATGCTCGTGTGGTCGTCGATCGATCTCTGAACTCACTATCAATTTCCAGAAAACTATACAGGTAAGCTGTTGAATATTTTGAAACTAATTCGACTGGGTGCTGTCGCTGCCTATTTCAGCAACAACACCCAGTCAAATTAGTCTCAAAATATGTTTATTAAACAGCAAAGACATACAATTTGTACAACGTGTCGGACTATTAAGCATTAACGACGGACTATTTCGAATCATTCATGACATCATGATTATGACATCATCTTACACATCACGTAGTTGATTATAACGCCATATGATATAAACTTGGAAAGGTGAATTATTTAGCAGATGTTTGAATAAGTTAAATGAAGGACTATTTCCTGCAACTTCACCCTATTGAGTTAAATTCTAGTCTAAGGGGCCATTATCCCGGCTTTTGAATACTAAATGGATTGCCAAGTTCAGATAATTCTATCCTGTAGTGAATTAGACATTTTACAAAAGTTACTATTTTTAGTGCTTTCTTAGAACCACGATACACTTTGCGGCT
The DNA here is from genome assembly GCA_034401795.1 of Chaetoderma sp. LZ-2023a. Taxonomy (NCBI): domain Eukaryota; kingdom Metazoa; phylum Mollusca; class Caudofoveata; order Chaetodermatida; family Chaetodermatidae; genus Chaetoderma; species Chaetoderma sp. LZ-2023a. The sequence goes on along the minus strand of CM067363.1, from coordinate 3,132,704 downwards.
CAAAGTGTAATATTTTGATGTAAAGTTCTGTTATGTAGGCCCCATGGTGGAAATCATCGGATACAAAAATATATAATCTGGTAAATTTTTGTTTGACTATTTTAAATCAAATTTGCCAATATCCTATTTAGGGGCTACTGTTATGGAATACCCACTGGGTGGGTACTGATTTGACTTGATTTAAACATATGTTATTACAGGCTTTTTACAAAGGTGTTGGATGCAATTTCTTGCACCTCAGTTAGACCATTTCCCAACAGTAATATTAATAGCAGCTAATAAATAAATGCAATTAACTAGCAATGATCTGTTTACATAATTTCCCAATAATAACATATATATATATATATATATATATATATATATATATATATATATATATATATATATATATATATATATATATAAATATGTAGAGGGAGGGAGAGAGAGAGAGAGATTGTGTAGAAGATTGTGTACGATAAGTACGTCACGAACGCATATTTGAAGACGGACTATGCATTGTATGTCTTTAGTATTTAATAAATAGCGTGTAGAATATCTTTTAACTAATTCGACTGCGCGCTGTTACTGCCATAGGCAGCACCAACACCCAGCCAAATTAGTTTCAAAATATTTAACAGTACACCTGTATAGATTTCTGGAAATTGGTAGTCAGGGCGTTCGGGGATCGATCTATGCCAACAGGAGCGAGTTGTGGGTGGAGCCTAGCTAGTGATGTGCAGGGCATAGATAAAACCGTAAAGGTCAATTGTGTACTCCTCTTAGTGGGTACTGAACATCCAATGGGATAGGTAGAGATTAGTCAAAGTTAAGATACAGGTTAGCTCAAATCATGGTCCAATAATGAGAGAGAGGAGAGAGGGAGGGAGAGAGAGAGACTGTTTAGACATTTGTGTACTCCTCTTAGAGTGTACTGAAGATCCAATGGGATAGGTAGAGATTAGTCAAATTTAAGATACGGATTAACTAAAATCATGGTCCAATAATAATAATAATAATTATATATATATATATATATATATATATATATAGAAAGATAGATAGATAGATAGATAGATAGATAGATAGATAGATATAGAGAGGGAGTGAGTTAAGTTATAGATTAACTCAGATCATGGTTAACCCTTTGAACCCGATATCCGGCATCAATAAGAAAGTACATAGATACCCAAAAGACCGGGATTCAGGCCCTTGACATACCTATGGTCATAGGCTGACGTCATAAAGAAAATTAAGCATACACACACGGAGCCCGCTTTTCCGGCGTTTCAGGTATATGTACTCTCTTACTGAGGTTAAAGGGATGCTAAAAATAAATCATGACAGTCATCATAGGCTGTAGAAATGTACCAACATTTAGCCACTAAAGCCTGAATATCTTAAATTCCATGCATACTTTATCAGTGGCCTATTAGATCATCTGTATCATAGATGTCATGAGATGAGGTTAGTTATCCGTTAACGTATATATGTATTTAGTATAATGTTAAAAATTAAAATCTTGGCGATACTAACACTAAACTCGGGGTGGGTACCAACCGCAGAATAAATTCAGGGTTCAAAGGGTTTAAAATAGAGTATGTAATAACCGTTATGGATTGGCCAGTGTACGGTATTGACTACATAGTGTAATAACCGTTATGGATTGCCCAGTGTACGGTATTGACTACATAGTGTAATAACCGTTATGGATTGGCCAGTGTACGGTATTGACTACATAGTGTAATAACCGTTATGGATTGGCCAGTGTACGGTATTGACTACATAGTGTAATAACTGTTATGGATTGGCCAGTGTACGGTATTGACTACATAGTGTAATACCTGTTATGGATTGGCCAGTGTACGGTATTGACTACATAGTGTAATAACTGTTATGGATTGGCCAGTGTACGGTATTGACTACATAGTGTAATAACTGTTATGGATTGGCCAGTGTACGGTATTGACTACATAGTGTAATAACTGTTATGGATTGGCCAGTGTACGGTATTGACTACATAGTGTAATAACTGTTATGGATTGGCCAGTGTACGGTATTGACTACATAGTGTAATAACTGTTATGGATTGGCCAGTGTACGGTATTGACTACATAGTGGCATACATATATTACTGTGTAATTAATTGTATAGTATCTAATCCCGATTGACTGTTTTATTCATGTTGTAAATTTTTTCTTTTAGATCTACTGACATGTCATCATTCTGTTAAAGCATCCCTGATCGCGTGACATATAATTGGTCAAGATACAGTATATAGTACATGGTTTTAGGTACGCGGTGAATCGAGTATTTCGTGGAGCTACGGCGGACTATAATTTGAATGAATATAAAGTCTCGTCAGAAAATTGTTTGTTACCAAGTGTTGAATCCCTTTACACAAGCAACAGTGATAATGTATGTAATTGTGATAATGGTCACTCTGATTGTGCCATGGATCATCACACACTTGATCCGCCCTGCACACCGGAGACAGGGAGTTGGATTGACACAATTAGTGAATAAGTGTTAAAATCTTCTGGCTTTGATTAGTATTTTCCCAGAGATTGGTGTAGGTTACTGGTCTCTTGGAAGAGTGGGCACTAGTCCTTCAGCCACCTTGAAAATTAGCGTCATATTTCTTTTCTCCATTTTTGTAGAGGTCGAACATCGATATCGGTCATAATTCTATTGATGCGCCTACGAACACGTGACCTATAATTGTTAAAGATGCAGCATTGTGGACGATGTTTTATGGATGCAGTGAGTCGACTATTTTGTGGAGCGAGGACGGACAATAATCCGAATGAATATAAAGACCCTTCAGAAAGTAGTTTGTTACCAAGTACCCAATCCCATTGCGCAAGTACCCGTGATAATGTATGTAATAGTGATAACGCTCAATCTGGTTGTATCATAGTTCATCATGCAATTGGTGCGTCTTACAAACCAGAGACTGTGGGTGGTATTGAGACGCTTAGTGAATCAGATGACGAGAACCATTCAGCTGATAATGACACTGCTGTAACTAAGAGATCAGATGAAAAGAAGGATCAAGATGACAGTGAGAGTCCTACCATTCCTTTTAAGGTGAGTTATCTTGAATTATATGCATAGGTTAATGATGTCATATGTACACACCGAAACTTCCTTTAAAGTGACACATCTAAAAAAAGTTAACTCTAACCCAGGACATATCAGTCTCTCAGTTTCAAGACAGCCTTACAAGAAATATGTTGAATATTTTGAACATAATTTGACTTGAACCGCCTGCTGAGTATATGGCATCAACGGCTCCCATTCAAATTAGTTTTCAGAGATATTCAACAGAATATTCCTTACAATCTTATGGCATTTGTCATTTCTGGTCTCCGGTGTTAAAGAGAACAATTTAAACTACTTCACACTCAAGACCAGGGTCAGAACGGCATCTATAATGCTCGTGGAAAATGTCCATTTGCAGACTAAGAGAAGAGTACTTTTGAAAATTTACGACGAATGACTGGCTACTTCACAGCAAAAATTTTCGGAATTATTCTCTTTATCTGCAAATAAATATTTAATGTGACAAAAATTGAAATTCTTTTGAACAAATAAGGGGTAAAGGGATATGTAACTGATACTAGTGGTCAGAATTTATTTGGAGCTTATTGTCTGCTTCAGTGAACATTTCCGACCACGGGTCATAGTGATTCTTGGAACTGATTAAACATTTAAACCTCAAATTGGATGAGCAAAATGTCAATTTCCTTTATAATCCCAGTGGTAAATGTAGAAGCTGTTTTCTCTTAGCTTGCAAGGACCAGGATATCAAAACCACTGCAGAAACTGTTTTCTCTTGGCTTGGAAGAACCAGCATGTCAAGACCACTGCAGAATCTGGTTTCTCTTGGCTTACAAAGACCAGCATATCAAGACCACTGTACAAGCTGTTTTCTCTTAGCTTGCAAAGACCAGCATATTAAGACCACTGCAGAAGCTGTTTTCTCTTGGCTTGCAAAGACCAGCCTATCAAGACCACTGCAGAAGCTGATTTCTCTTAGCTTGCGAAGACCAGGATATCAAAACCACTGCAGAAACTGTTTTCTCTTGGCTTGGAAGAACCAGCATGTCAAGACCACTGCAGAAGCTGATTTCTCTTGGCTTACAAAGACCAGCATATCAAGACCACGGCACAAGCTGTTTTCTCTTGGCTTGCAAAGACCAGCAGATCAAGACCACTGCAGAAGCTGTTTTCTCTTGGCTTGCAAGGGATAGCATATCAAGACCACTGCAGACGGTGTTTTCTCTTGGTTTGCAAGGACCAGCATATCAAGACCACTGCATAAGCTGTTTTCTCTTGGCTTGCAAAGACCAGCAGATCTAGACCATTGCCAAAGTTGTTTTCTCTTGGCTTGCAAAGACCAGCAGATCAAGACCACTGCAGAAGCTGATTTCTCTTGGCTTACAAAGACCAGCATATCAAGACCACTGCAGAAGCTGTTTTCTCTTGGCTTGCAAGGGACCAGCATATCAAGACCACTGCAGAAGCTGTTTTCTCTTGGCTTGCAAAGACCAGCAGATCAAGACCACTGCATAAGCTGTTTTCTCTTGGCTTGCAAAGACCAGCAGATCAAGACCATTGCCAAAGTTTTTTTCTCTTGGCTTAGAAGAACCAGCATGTCAAGACCACTGCAGAAGCTGTTTTCTCTTGGCTTGCAAAGACCATCAGAAGCTGTTTTCTCTTGGCTTGCAAGGACCAGCATATCAAGACCACTGCAGATGGTGTTTTCTCTTGGTTTTCAAGACCAGCATATCAAGACCACTGCAGAAGCTGTTTTCTCTTGGCTTGCAAGGACCAGCATATCAAGACCACTGCAGAAGGTGTTTTCTCTTGGTTTTGCAAGGACCAGCATATCAAGACCACTGCAGAAGCTGTTTTCTCTTGGTTGCAAGGACCAGCATATCAAGACCACTGCAGAAGCTGTTTTCTCTTGGCTTGAAAGGACCAAGCATATCAAGACCACTGCAGAAGCTGGTTTCTCTTGGCTTACAAAGACCAGCATATCAAGACCACTGCACAAGCTGTTTTCTCTTGGCTTGCAAAGACCAGCAGATCAAGACCACTGCAGAAGCTGTTTTCTCTTGGCTTGCAAGGACCAGCATATCAAGACCACTGCAGAAGCTGTTTTCTCTTGGTTTGCAAGGACCAGCATATCAAGACCACTGCAGAAGCTGTTTTCTCTTGGCTTGCAAAGACCAGCAGATCAAGACCACTGCAAAGCTGTTTTCTCTTGGCTTGCAAGGACCAGCATATCAAGACCACTGCAGAAGCTGTTTTCTCTTGGCTTTGCAAGGACCAGCATATCAAGACCACTGCAGAAGCAGTTTCACTTGGGTTGAAAGGACCAACATATCAAGACCACTGCAGAAGCTGTTTTCTTTTGGCTTGCAAGGACCAGCATATCAAGACCACTGCAGAAGCTATTTCTCTTGGTTTGCAAGGACCAGCACATCAAGACCACTGCAGAAACTGTTTTCTCTTGGGTTGAAAGGACCAACATATCAAGACCACTGCAGAAGCTGTTTTCTTTTGGCTTGCAAAGACCAGCATGTCACGACCACTGCCGAAGCTGTTTTCTCTTAGTTTGCAAAGGCCAGCATATCAAGACCACTGCACAAGCTGTTTTCTCTTGGCTTATAAAGACCAGCATATCAAGACCGCACAAGCTGTTTTCTCTTGGGCTTGCAAAGACCAGCATATCAAGACCACTGCAGAAGCTGTTTTCTCTTGGCTTGCAAAGACCAGCATATCAAGACCACTGCAGAAGGTGTTTTCTCTTGGCTTGCAAGGACCAGCATATCAAGACCACTGCAGAAGCTGATTTCTCTTGGCTTGCAAGACCAGCATATCAAGACCACTGCAGAAGCTGTTTTCTCTTGGCTTGGAAGGACCAGCATGTCAAGACCACTGCAGAAGCTGATTTCTCTTGGTTACAAAGACCAGCATATCAAGACCACTGCAGAAGCTGTTTTCTCTTGGCTTGCAAAGACTTGCAGATCAAGACCACTGCAGAAGCTGTTTTCTCTTGGCTTGCAAGGGATAGCATATCAAGACCACTGCAGAAGCTGTTTTCTCTTGGTTTGCAAGGACCAGCATATCAAGACCACTGCACAAGCTGTTTTCTCTTGGCTTGCAAAGACCAGCAGATCAAGACCACTGCAGAAGCTGTTTTCTCTTGGCTTGCAAGGGATAGGATATCAAGACCACTGCAGAAGCTGTTTTCTCTTGGTTTGCAAGGACCAGCATATCAAGACCACTGCATAAGCTGTTTTCTCTTGGCTTGCAAAGACCAGCAGATCAAGACCATTGCCGAAGTTGTTTTCTCTTGGCTTAGAAGAACCAGCATGTCAAGACCACTGCAGAAGCTGTTTTCTTTTGGCTTACAAAGACCAGCATATCAAGACCACTGCAGAAGCGGTGTTCTCTTGGTTTGCAAGGACCAGCATATCAAGACCACTGCATAAGCTGTTTTCTCTTGGCTTGCAAAGACCAGCAGATCAAGACCATTGCCGAAGTTGTTTTCTCTTGGCTTAGAAGAACCAGCATGTCAAGACCACTGCAGAAGCTGTTTTCTCTTGGCTTGCAAAGACCATCAGAAGCTGTTTTCTCTTGGCTTGCAAGGACCAGCATATCAAGACCACTGCAGATGGTGTTTTCTCTTGGTTTTCAAGGACCAGCATATCAAGACCACTGCAGAAGCTGTTTTCTCTTGGCTTGCAAGGACCAGCATATCAAGACCACTGCACAAGCTGTTTTCTCTTGGCTTGCAAAGACTTGCAGATCAAGACCACTGCAGAAGCTGTTTTCTCTTGGCTTGCAAGGGATAGCATATCAAGACCACTGCAGAAGCTGTTTTCTCTTGGTTTGCAAGGACCAGCATATCAAGACCACTGCACAAGCTGTTTTCTCTTAGCTTGCAAAGACCAGCAGATCAAGACCACTGCAGAAGCTGTTTTCTCTTGGCTTGCAAGGGATAGGATATCAAGACCACTGCAGAAGCTGTTTTCTCTTGGTTTGCAAGGACCAGCATATCAAGACCACTGCATAAGCTGTTTTCTCTTGGCTTGCAAAGACCAGCAGATCAAGACCATTGCCGAAGTTGTTTTCTCTTGGCTTAGAAGAACCAGCATGTCAAGACCACTGCAGAAGCTGTTTTCTTTTGGCTTACAAAGACCAGCATATCAAGACCACTGCAGAAGCGGTGTTCTCTTGGTTTGCAAGGACCAGCATATCAAGACCACTGCAGAAGCTGTTTTCTCTTGGTTTGCAAGGACCAGCATATCAAGACCACTGCAGAAGCTGTTTTCACTTGGGTTGAAAGGACCAACATATCAAGACCACTGCAGAAGCTGTTTTCTTTTGGCTTGCAAGGACCAGCATATCAAGACCACTGCAGAAGCTGTTTTCTCTTGGCTTATAAAGACCAGCATATCAAGACCGCACAAGCTGTTTTCTCTTGGCTTGCAAAGACCAGCAGATCAAGACCACTGCAGAAGCTGTTTTCTCTGCTTGCAAGGGATAGGATATCAAGACCACTGCAGAAGCTGTTTTCTCTTTGTTTGCAAGGACCAGCATATCAAGACCACTGCATAAGCTGTTTTCTCTTGGCTTGCAAAGACCAGCAGATCAAGACCATTGCCGAAGTTGTTTTCTCTTGGCTTGCAAAGACCAGCAGATCAAGACCACTGCAGAAGCTGTTTTCTCTTGGCTTGCAAAGACCAGCAGATCAAGACCACTGCAGAAGCTGTTTTCTCTTGGCTTGCAAGGGATAGCATATCAAGACCACTGCAGAAGCTGTGTTCTCTTGGTTTGCAAGGACCAGCATATCAAGACCACTGCATAAGCTGTTTTCTCTTGGCTTGCAAAGACCAGCAGATCAAGACCATTGCCGAAGTTGTTTTCTCTTGGCTTAGAAGAACCAGCATGTCAAGACCACTGCAGAAGCTGTTTTCTCTTGGCTTGCAAAGACCATCAGAAGCTGTTTTCTCTTGGCTTGCAAGGACCAGCATATCAAGACCACTGCAGATGGTGTTTTCTCTTGGTTTTCAAGTACCAGCATATCAAGACCACTGCAGAAGCTGTTTTCTCTTGGCTTGCAAGGACCAGCATATCAAGACCACTGCAGATGGTGTTTTCTCTTGGTTTTCAAGGACCAGCATATCAAGACCACTGCAGAAGCTGTTTTCTCTTGGTTGCAAGGACCAGCATATCAAGACCACTGCAGAAGCTGTTTTCACTTGGGTTGAAAGGACCAACATATCAAGACCACTGCAGAAGCTGGTTTCTCTTGGCTTACAAAGACCAGCATATCAAGACCACTGCACAAGCTGTTTTCTCTTGACTTGCAAAGACCAGCAGATCAAGACCACTGCAGAAGCTGTTTTTCTTGGCTTGCAAGGACCAGCATATCAAGACCACTGCAGATGGTGTTTTCTCTTGGTTTTCAAGGACCAGCATATCAAGACCACTGCAGAAGCTGTTTTCTCTTGGCTTGCAAGGACCAGCATATCAAGACCACTGCAGATGGTGTTTTCTGTTGGTTTTCAAGGACCAGCATATCAAGACCACTGCAGAAGCTGTTTTCTCTTGGTTTGCAAGGACCAGCATATCAAGACCACTGCAGAAGCAGTTTCACTTGGGTTGAAAGGACAAACATATCAAGACCACTGCAGAAGCTGTTTTCTTTTGGCTTGCAAGGACCAGCATATCAAGACCACTGCAGAAGCTATTTCTCTTGGTTTGCAAGGACCAGCACATCAAGACCACTGCAGAAGCTGTTTTCTCTTGGGTTGAAAGGACCAACATATCAAGACCACTGCAGAAGCTGTTTTCTTTTGGCTTGCAAAGACCAGCATGTCACGACCACTGCCGAAGCTGTTTTCTCTTAGTTTGCAAAGGCCAGCATATCAAGACCACTGCACAAGCTGTTTTCTCTTGGCTTATAAAGACCAGCATATCAAGACCGCACAAGCTGTTTTCTCTTGGTTTTCAAGTACCAGCATATCAAGACCACTGCAGAAGCTGTTTTCTCTTGGCTTGCAAGGGACCAGCATATCAAGACCACTGCAGATGGTGTTTTCTCTTGGTTTTCAAGGACCAGCATATCAAGACCACTGCAGAAGCTGTTTTCTCTTGGCTTGCAAGGACCAGCATATCAAGACCACTGCAGAAGCTGTTTTCTCTTGGGTTAGAAAGGACCAGCATATCAAGACCACTGCAGAAGCTGATTTCTCTTGGCTTACAAAGACCAGCATATCAAGACCACTGCACAAGCTGTTTTCTCTTGGCTTGCAAAGACTTGCAGATCAAGACCACTGCAGAAGCTGTTTTCTCTTGGCTTGCAAGGGATAGCATATCAAGACCACTGCAGAAGCTGTTTTCTCTTGGTTTGCAAGGACCAGCATATCATGACCACTGCACAAGCTGTTTTCTCTTAGCTTGCAAAGACCAGCAGATCAAGACCACTGCAGAAGCTGTTTTCTCTTGGCTTGCAAGGGATAGGATATCAAGACCACTGCAGAAGCTGTTTTCTCTTGGTTTGCAAGGACCAGCATATCAAGACCACTGCATAAGCTGTTTTCTCTTGGCTTGCAAAGACCAGCAGATCAAGACCATTGCCGAAGTTGTTTTCTCTTGGCTTAGAAGAACCAGCATGTCAAGACCACTGCAGAAGCTGTTTTCTTTTGGCTTACAAAGACCAGCATATCAAGACCACTGCAGAAGCGGTGTTCTCTTGGTTTGCAAGGACCAGCATATCAAGACCACTGCATAAGCTGTTTTCTCTTGGCTTGCAAAGACCAGCAGATCAAGACCATTGCCGAAGTTGTTTTCTCTTGACTTAGAAGAACCAGCATGTCAAGACCACTGCAGAAGCTGTTTTCTCTTGGCTTGCAAAGACCATCAGAAGCTGTTTTCTCTTGGCTTGCAAGGACCAGCATATCAAGACCACTGCAGATGGTGTTTTCTCTTGGTTTTCAAGGACCAGCATATCAAGACCACTGCAGAAGCTGTTTTCTCTTGGCTTGCAAGGACCAGCATATCAAGACCACTGCACAAGCTGTTTTCTCTTGGCTTGCAAAGACTTGCAGATCAAGACCACTGCAGAAGCTGTTTTCTCTTGGCTTGCAAGGGATAGCATATCAAGACCACTGCAGAAGCTGTTTTCTCTTGGTTTGCAAGGACCAGCATATCATGACCACTGCATAAGCTGTTTTCTCTTGGCTTGCAAAGACCAGCATGTCAAGACCACTGCAGAAGCTGTTTTCTCTTGGCTTGCAAGGGATAGCATATCAAGACCACTGCAGAAGCTGTGTTCTCTTGGTTTGCAAGGACCAGCATATCAAGACCACTGCATAAGGTGTTTTCTCTTGGCTTGCAAAGACCAGCAGATCAAGACCATTGCCGAAGTTGTTTTCTCTTGGCTTAGAAGAACCAGCATGTCAAGACCACGGCAGAAGCTGATTTCTCTTGGCTTACAAAGACCTGCATATCAAGACCACTGCACAAGCTGTTTTCTCTTGGCTTGCATAGACCAGCAGATCAAGACCACTGCAGAAACTGTTTTCTCTTGGCTTGCAAAGACCAGCAGATCAAGACCACTGCAGAAGCTGTTTTCTCTTGGCTTGCAAGGGATAGCATATCAAGACCACTGCAGAAGCTGTTTTCTCTTGGGTTGAAAGACCAACATATCAAGACCACTGCAGAAGCTGTTTTCTCTTGGCTTGCAAGGACCAGCATATCAAGACCACTGCAGAAGCTGTTTTCTCTTGGTTTGCAAGGACCAGCATATCAAGACCACTGCATAAGCTGTTTTCTCTTGGCTTGCAAAGACCAGCAGATCAAGACCATTGCCGAAGTTGTTTTCTCTTGGCTTAGAAGAACCAGCATGTCAAGACCACTGCAGAAGCTGTTTTCTCTTGGCTTGCAAAGACCAGCAGAAGCTGTTTTCTCTTGGCTTGCGAGGACCAGCATATCAAGACCACTGCAGATGGTGTTTTCTCTTGGTTTTCAAGGACCAGCATATCAAGACCACTGCAGAAGCTGTTTTCTCTTGGCTTGCAAGGACCAGCATATCAAGACCACTGCAGATGGTGTTTTCTCTTGGTTTTCAAGGACCAGCATATCAAGACCACTGCAGAAGCTGTTTTCTCTTGGTTTGCAAGGACCAGCATATCAAGACCACTGCAGAAGCAGTTTCACTTGGGTTGAAAGGACCAACATATCAAGACCACTGCAGAAGCTGTTTTCTTTTGGCTTGCAAGGACCAGCATATCAAGACCACTGCAGAAGCTATTTCTCTTGGTTTGCAAGGACCAGCACATCAAGACCACTGCAGAAGCTGTTTTCTCTTGGGTTGAAAGGACCAACATATCAAGACCACTGCAGAAGCTGTTTTCTTTTGGCTTGCAAAGACCAGCATGTCACGACCACTGCCGAAGCTGTTTTCTCTTAGTTTGCAAAGGCCAGCATATCAAGACCACTGCACAAGCTGTTTTCTCTTGGCTTATAAAGACCAGCATATCAAGACCGCACAAGCTGTTTTCTCTTGGCTTGCAAAGACCAGCAGATCAAGACCACTGCAGAAGCTGTTTTCTCTTGGCTTGCAAGGGATAGGATATCAAGACCACTGCAGAAGCTGTTTTCTCTTGGTTTGCAAGGACCAGCATATCAAGACCACTGCATAAGCTGTTTTCTCTTGGCTTGCAAAGACCAGCAGATCAAGACCATTGCCGAAGTTGTTTTCTCTTGGCTTAGAAGAACCAGCATGTCAAGACCACTGCAGAAGCTGATTTCTCTTGGCTTACAAAGACCAGCATATCAAGACCACTGCAGAAGCTGTTTTCTCTTGGCTTGCAAGGACCAGCATATCAAGACCACTGCAGATGGTGTTTTCTCTTGGTTTTCAAGGACCAGCATATCAAGACCACTGCAGAAGCTGTTTTCTCTTGGTTTGCAAGGACCAGCATATCAAGACCACTGCAGAAGCTGTTTTCACTTGGGTTGAAAGGACCAACATATCAAGACCACTGCATAAGCTGTTTTCTTTTGGCTTGCAAGGACCAGCATATCAAGACCACTGCAGAAGCTGTTTTCTCTTGGTTTGCAAGGACCAGCATATCAAGACCACTGCAGAAGCAGTTTCACTTGGGTTGAAAGGACCAACATATTAAGACCACTGCAGAAGCTGTTTTCTTTTGGCTTGCAAGGACCAGCATATCAAGACCACTGCAGAAGCTATTTCTCTTGGTTTGCAAGGACCAGCACATCAAGACCACTGCAGAAGCTGTTTTCTCTTGGGTTGAAAGGACCAACATATCAAGACCACTGCAGAAGCTGTTTTCTTTTGGCTTGCAAAGACCAGCATGTCACGACCACTGCCGAAGCTGTTTTCTCTTAGTTTGCAAAGGCCAGCATATCAAGACCACTGCACAAGCTGTTTTCTCTTGGCTTATAAAGACCAGCATATCAAGACCGCACAAGCTGTTTTCTCTTGGCTTGCAAAGACCAGCAGTTCAAGACCACTGCAGAAGCTGTTTTCTCTTGGCTTGCAAGGGATAGGATATCAAGACCACTGCAGAAGCTGTTTTCTCTTGGTTTGCAAGGACCAGCATATCAAGACCACTGCATAAGCTGTTTTCTCTTGGCTTGCAAAGACCAGCAGATCAAGACCATTGCCGAAGTTGTTTTCTCTTGGCTTAGAAGAACCAGCATGTCAAGACCACTGCAGAAGCTGATTTCTCTTGGCTTACAAAGACCAGCATATCAAGACCACTGCAGAAGCGGTGTTCTCTTGGTTTGCAAGGACCAGCATATCAAGACCACTGCATAAGCTGTTTTCTCTTGGCTTGCAAATACCAGCAGATCAAGACCATTGCCGAAGTTGTTTTCTCTTGGCTTAGAAGAACCAGCATGTCAAGACCACTGCAGAAGCTGTTTTCTCTTGGCTTGCAAAGACCATCAGAAGCTGTTTTCTCTTGGCTTGCAAGGACCAGCATATCAAGACCACTGCAGATGGTGTTTTCTCTTGGTTTTCAAGGACCAGCATATCAAGACCACTGCAGAAGGTGTTTTCTCTTGGCTTGCAAGGACCAGCATATCAAGACCACTGCAGATGGTGTTTTCTCTAGGTTTTCAAGGACCAGCATATCAAGACCACTGCAGAAGCTGTTTTCTCTTGGGTTGAAAGGACCAACATATCAAGACCACTGCAGAAGCTGTTTTCTCTTGGGTTGAAAGGACCAACATATCAAGACCACTGCAGAAGCTGTTTTCTCTTGGTTTGCAAGGACCAGCATATCAAGACCACTGCATAAGCTGTTTTCTCTTGGCTTGCAAAGACCAGCAGATCAAGACCATTGCCGAAGTTGTTTTCTCTTGGCTTAGAAGAACCAGCATGTCAAGACCACTGCAGAAGCTGATTTCTCTTGGCTTACAAAGACCAGCATATCAAGACCACTGCAGAAGCGGTGTTCTCTTGGTTTGCAAGGACCAGCATATCAAGACCACTGCATAAGCTGTTTTCTCTTGGCTTGCAAAGACCAGCAGATCAAGACCATTGCCGAAGTTGTTTTCTCTTGGCTTAGAAGAACCAGCATGTCAAGACCACTGCAGAAGCTGTTTTCTCTTGGCTTGCAAAGACCATCAGAAGCTGTTTTCTCTTGGCTTGCAAGGACCAGCATATCAAGACCACTGCAGATGGTGTTTTCTCTTGGTTTTCAAGGACCAGCATATCAAGACCACTGCAGAAGCTGTTTTCTCTTGGCTTGCAAGGACCAGCATATCAAGACCACTGCAGATGGTGTTTTCTCTTGGTTTTCAAGGACCAGCATATCAAGACCACTGCAGAAGCTGTTTTCTCTTGGTTTGCAAGGACCAGCATATCAAGACCACTGCAGAAGCTGTTTTCACTTGGGTTGAAAGGACCAACATATCAAGACCACTGCAGAAGCTGTTTTCTCTTGGCTTACAAAGACCAGCATATCAAGACCACTGCACAAGCTGTTTTCTCTTGGCTTGCAAAGACCAGCAGATCAAGACCACTGTAGAAGCTGTTTTCTCTTGGCTTGCAAAGACCAGCAGATCAAGACCACTGCAGAAGCTGTTTTCTCTTGGCTTGCAAGGGATAGCATATCAAGACCACTGCAGAAGCTGTGTTCTCTTGGTTTGCAAGGACCAGCATATCAAGACCACTGCATAAGCTGTTTTCTCTTGGCTTGCAAAGACCAGCAGATCAAGACCATTGCCGAAGTTGTTTTCTCTTGGCTTAGAAGAACCAGCATGTCAAGACCACTGCAGAAGCTGTTTTCTCTTGGCTTGCAAAGACCAGCAGAAGCTGTTTTCTCTTGGCTTGCAAGGACCAGCATATCAAGACCACTGCAGATGGTGTTTTCTCTTGGTTTTCAAGGACCAGCATATCAAGACCACTGCAGAAGCGGTGTTCTCTTGGTTTGCAAGGACCAGCATATCAAGACCACTGCATAAGCTGTTTTCTCTTGGCTTGCAAAGACCAGCAGATCAAGACCATTGCCGAAGTTGTTTTCTCTTGGCTTAGAAGAACCAGCATGTCAAGACCACTGCAGAAGCTGTTTTCTCTTGGCTTGCAAAGACCATCAGAAGCTGTTTTCTCTTGGCTTGCAAGGACCAGCATATCAAGACCACTGCAGATGGTGTTTTCTCTTGGTTTTTAAGGACCAGCATATCAAGACCACTGCAGAAGCTGTTTTCTCTTGGCTTGCAAGGACCAGCATATCAAGACCACTGCAGATGGTGTTTTCTCTTGGTTTTCAAGGACCAGCATATCAAGACCACTGCAGAAGCTGTTTTCTCTTGGTTTGCAAGGACCAGCATATCAAGACCACTGCAGAAGCTGTTTTCACTTGGGTTGAAAGGACCAACATATCAAGACCACTGCAGAAGCTGGTTTCTCTTGGCTTACAAAGACCAGCATATCAAGACCACTGCAGAAGCTGTTTTCTCTTGGCTTGCAAAGACCAGCAGATCAATACCACTGTAGAAGCTGTTTTCTCTTGGCTTGCAAAGACCAGCAGATCAAGACCACTGCAGAAGCTGTTTTCTCTTGGCTTGCAAGGGATAGCATATCAAGACCACTGCAGAAGCTGTGTTCTCTTGGTTTGCAAGGACCAACATATCAAGACCACTGCATAAGCTGTTTTCTCTTGGCTTGCAAAGACCAGCAGATCAAGACCATTGCCGAAGTTGTTTTCTCTTGGCTTAGAAGAACCAGCATGTCAAGACCACTGCAGAAGCTGTTTTCTCTTGGCTTGCAAAGACCAGCAGAAGCTGTTTTCTCTTGGCTTGCAAGGACCAGCATATCAAGACCACTGCAGATGGTGTTTTCTCTTGGTTTTCAAGGACCAGCATATCAAGACCACTGCAGAAGCTATTTTCTCTTGGCTTGCAAGGACCAGCATATCAAGACCACTGCAGATGGTGTTTTCTCTTGGTTTTCAAGGACCAGCATATCAAGACCACTGCAGAAGCTGTTTTCTCTTGGTTTGCAAGGACCAGCATATCAAGACCACTGCAGAAGCTGTTTTCACTTGGGTTGAAAGGACCAACATATCAAGACCACTGCAGAAGCTGGTTTCTCTTGGCTTACAAAGACCAGCATATCAAGACCACTGCACAAGCTGTTTTCTCTTGGCTTGCAAAGACCAGCATATCAAGACCACTGCAGAAGCTGTTTTCTCTTGGCTTGCAAAGACCAGCAGATCAAGACCACTGCAGAAGCTGTTTTCTCTTGGCTTGCAAGGGATAGCATATCAAGACCACTGCAGAAGCTGTGTTCTCTTGGTTTGCAAGGACCAGCATATCAAGACCACTGCATAAGCTGTTTTCTCTTGGCTTGCAAAGACCAGCAGATCAAGACCATTGCCGAAGTTGTTTTCTCTTGGCTTAGAAGAACCAGCATGTCAAGACCACTGCAGAAGCTGTTTTCTCTTGGCTTGCAAAGACCATCAGAAGCTGTTTTCTCTTGGCTTGCAAGGACCAGCATATCAAGACCACTGCAGATGGTGTTTTCTCTTGGTTTTCAAGGACCAGCATATCAAGACCACTGCAGAAGCTGTTTTCTCTTGGCTTGCAAGGACCAGCATATCAAGACCACTGCAGATGGTGTTTTCTCTTGGTTTTCAAGGACCAGCATATCAAGACCACTGCAGAAGCTGTTTTCTCTTGGTTTGCAAGGACCAGCATATCAAGACCACTGCAGAAGCAGTTTCACTTGGGTTGAAAGGACCAACATATCAAGACCACTGCAGAAGCTGTTTTCTTTTGGCTTGCAAGGACCAGCATATCAAGACCACTGCAGAAGCTATTTCTCTTGGTTTGCAAGGACCAGCACATCAAGACCACTGCAGAAGCTGTTTTCTCTTGGGTTGAAAGGACCAACATATCAAGACCACTGCAGAAGCTGTTTTCTTTTGGCTTGCAAAGACCAGCATGTCACGACCACTGCCGAAGCTGTTTTCTCTTAGTTTGCAAAGGCCAGCATATCAAGACCACTGCACAAGCTGTTTTCTCTTGGCTTATAAAGACCAGCATATCAAGACCGCACAAGCTGTTTTCTCTTGGCTTGCAAAGACCAGCAGATCAAGACCACTGCAGAAGCTGTTTTCTCTTGGCTTGCAAGGGATAGGATATCAAGACCACTGCAGAAGCTGTTTTCTCTTGGTTTGCAAAGACCAGCAGATCAATACCACGGCAGAAGCTGTTTTCTCTTGGCTTGCAAAGACCAGCAGTTCAAGACCACTGCAGAAGCTGTTTTCTCTTGGCTTGCAAGGGATAGGATATCAAGACCACTGCAGAAGCTGTTTTCTCTTGGTTTGCAAGGACCAGCATATCAAGACCACTGCATAAGCTGTTTTCTCTTGGCTTGCAAAGACCAGCAGATCAAGACCATTGCCGAAGTTGTTTTCTCTTGGCTTAGAAGAACCAGCATGTCAAGACCACTGCAGAAGCTGATTTCTCTTGGCTTACAAAGACCATCAGAAGCTGTTTTCTCTTGGCTTGCAAGGACCAGCATATCAAGACCACTGCAGATGGTGTTTTCTCTTGGTTTTCAAGGACCAGCATATCAAGACCACTGCAGAAGCTGTTTTCTCTTGGCTTGCAAGGACCAGCATATCAAGACCACTGCAGATGGTGTTTTCTCTTGGTTTTCAAGGACCAGCATATCAAGACCACTGCAGAAGCTGTTTTCTCTTGGTTTGCAAGGACCAGCATATCAAGACCACTGCAGAAGCAGTTTCACTTGGGTTGAAAGGACCAACATATCAAGACCACTGCAGAAGCTGTTTTCTTTTGGCTTGCAAGGACCAGCATATCAAGACCACTGCAGAAGCTATTTCTCTTGGTTTGCAAGGACCAGCACATCAAGACCACTGCAGAAGCTGTTTTCTCTTGGGTTGAAAGGACCAACATATCAAGACCACTGCAGAAGCTGTTTTCTTTTGGCTTGCAAAGACCAGCATGTCACGACCACTGCCGAAGCTGTTTTCTCTTAGTTTGCAAAGGCCAGCATATCAAGACCACTGCACAAGCTGTTTTCTCTTGGCTTATAAAGACCAGCATATCAAGACCGCACAAGCTGTTTTCTCTTGGCTTGCAAAGACCAGCAGATCAAGACCACTGCAGAAGCTGTTTTCTCTTGGCTTGCAAGGGATAGGATATCAAGACCACTGCAGAAGCTGTTTTCTCTTGGTTTGCAAAGACCAGCAGATCAATACCACTGTAGAAGCTGTTTTCTCTTGGCTTGCAAAGACCAGCAGATCAAGACCACTGCAGAAGCTGTTTTCTCTTGGCTTGCAAGGGATAGCATATCAAGACCACTGCAGAAGCTGTGTTCTCTTGGTTTGCAAGGACCAGCATATCAAGACCACTGCATAAGCTGTTTTCTCTTGGCTTGCAAAGACCAGCAGATCAAGACCATTGCCGAAGTTGTTTTCTCTTGGCTTAGAAGAACCAGCATGTCAAGACCACTGCAGAAGCTGTTTTCTCTTGGCTTACAAAGACCAGCAGAAGCTGTTTTCTCTTGGCTTGCAAGGACCAGCATATCAAGACCACTGCAGATGGTGTTTTCTCTTGGTTTTCAAGGACCAGCATATCAAGACCACTGCAGAAGCTATTTTCTCTTAGCTTGCAAGGACCAGCATATCAAGACCACTGCAGATGGTGTTTTCTCTTGGTTTTCAAGGACCAGCATATCAAGACCACTGCAGAAGCTGTTTTCTCTTGGTTTGCAAGGACCAGCATATCAAGACCACTGCAGAAGCTGTTTTCACTTGGGTTGAAAGGACCAACATATCAAGACCACTGCAGAAGCTGTTTTCTCTTGGCTTACAAAGACCAGCATATCAAGACCACTGCAGAAGCTGTTTTCTCTTGGCTTGCAAAGACCAGCAGATCAAGACCACGGCAGAAGCTGTTTTCTCTTGGCTTGCAAGGGATAGCATATCAAGACCACTGCAGAAGCTGTTTTCTCTTGGCTTGCAAGGGATAGCATATCAAGACCACTGCAGAAGCTGTTTTCTCTTGGTTTGCAAGGACCAGCATATCAAGACCACTGCATAAGCTGTTTTCTCTTGGCTTGCAAAGACCAGCAGATCAAGACCATTGCCGAAGTTGTTTTCTCTTGGCTTAGAAGAACCAGCATGTCAAGACCACTGCAGAAGCTGTTTTCTCTTGGCTTGCAAAGACCATCAGAAGCTGTTTTCTCTTGGCTTGCAAGGACCAGCATATCAAGACCACTGCAGATGGTGTTTTCTCTTGGTTTTCAAGGACCAGCATATCAAGACCACTGCAGAAGCTGTTTTCTCTTGGCTTGCAAGGACCAGCATATCAAGACCACTGCAGATGGTGTTTTCTCTTGGTTTTCAAGGACCAGCATATCAAGACCACTGCAGAAGCTGTTTTCTCTTGGTTTGCAAGGACCAGCATATCAAGACCACTGCAGAAGCAGTTTCACTTGGGTTGAAAGGACCAACATATCAAGACCACTGCAGAAGCTGTTTTCTTTTGGCTTGCAAGGACCAGCATATCAAGACCACTGCAGAAGCTATTTCTCTTGGTTTGCAAGGACCAGCACATCAAGACCACTGCAGAAGCTGTTTTCTCTTGGGTTGAAAGGACCAACATATCAAGACCACTGCAGAAGCTGTTTTCTTTTGGCTTGCAAAGACCAGCATGTCACGACCACTGCCGAAGCTGTTTTCTCTTAGTTTGCAAAGGCCAGCATATCAAGACCACTGCACAAGCTGTTTTCTCTTGGCTTATAAAGACCAGCATATCAAGACCGCACAAGCTGTTTTCTCTTGGCTTGCAAAGACCAGCAGATCAAGACCACTGCAGAAGCTGTTTTCTCTTGGCTTGCAAGGGATAGGATATCAAGACCACTGCAGAAGCTGTTTTCTCTTGGTTTGCAAGGACCAGCATATCAAGACCACTGCATAAGCTGTTTTCTCTTGGCTTGCAAAGACCAGCAGATCAAGACCATTGCCGAAGTTGTTTTCTCTTGGCTTAGAAGAACCAGCATGTCAAGACCACTGCAGAAGCTGTTTTCTCTTGGCTTGCAAAGACCAGCAGAAGCTGTTTTCTCTTGGCTTGCAAGGACCAGCATATCAAGACCACTGCAGATGGTGTTTTCTCTTGGTTTTCAAGGACCAGCATATCAAGACCACTGCAGAAGCTGTTTTCTCTTGGCTTGCAAGGACCAGCATATCAAGACCACTGCAGATGGTGTTTTCTCTTGGTTTTCAAGGACCAGCATATCAAGACCACTGCAGAAGCTGTTTTCTCTTGGTTTGCAAGGACCAGCATATCAAGATCAGTGCAGAAGCTGTTTTCACTTGGGTTGAAAGGACCAACATATCAAGACCACTGCAGAAGCTGGTTTCTCTTGGCTTACAAAGACCAGCATATCAAGACCACTGCACAAGCTGTTTTCTCTTGACTTGCAAAGACCAGCAGATCAAGACCACTGCAGTAGCTGTTTTCTCTTGGCTTGCAAGGACCAGCATATCAAGACCACTGCAGATGGTGTTTTCTCTTGGTTTTCAAGGACCAGCATATCAAGACCACTGCAGAAGCTGTTTTCTCTTGGCTTGCAAGGACCAGCATATCAAGACCACTGCAGATGGTGTTTTCTCTTGGTTTTCAAGGACCAGCATATCAAGACCACTGCAGAAGCTGTTTTCTCTTGGTTTGCAAGGACCAGCATATCAAGACCACTGCAGAAGCTGTTTTCACTTGGGTTGAAAGGACCAACATATCAAGACCACTGCAGAAGCTGTTTTCTTTTGGCTTGCAAGGACCAGCATATCAAGACCACTGCAGAAGCTATTTCTCTTGGTTTGCAAGGACCAGCACATCAAGACCACTGCAGAAGCTGTTTTCTCTTGGGTTGAAAGGACCAACATATCAAGACCACTGCAGAAGCTGTTTTCTTTTGGCTTGCAAAGACCAGCATGTCACGACCACTGCCGAAGCTGTTTTCTCTTAGTTTGCAAAGGCCAGCATATCAAGACCACTGCACAAGCTGTTTTCTCTTGGCTTATAAAGACCAGCATATCAAGACCGCACAAGCTGTTTTCTCTTGGCTTGCAAAGACCAGCAGTTCAAGACCACTGCAGAAGCTGTTTTCTCTTGGCTTGCAAGGGATAGGATATCAAGACCACTGCAGAAGCTGTTTTCTCTTGGTTTGCAAGGACCAGCATATCAAGACCACTGCATAAGCTGTTTTCTCTTGGCTTGCAAAGACCAGCAGATCAAGACCATTGCCGAAGTTGTTTTCTCTTGGCTTAGAAGAACCAGCATGTCAAGACCACTGCAGAAGCTGATTTCTCTTGGCTTACAAAGACCAGCATATCAAGACCACTGCAGAAGCTGTTTTCTCTTGGTTTGCAAGGACCAGCATATCAAGACCACTGCAGAAGCTGTTTTCTCTTGGGCTGAAAGGACCAACATATCAAGACCACTGCAGAAGCTGATTTCTCTTGGCTTGCAAGACCAGCATATCAAGACCAATGCAGAAGCTGTTTTCTCTTGGCTTGCAAGAACCAGCATATCAAGACCACTGCAGAAGCTGTTTTCTTTTGGCTTGCAAAGACCAGCATGTCACGACCACTGCCGAAGCTGTTTTCTCTTAGTTTGCAAAGGCCAGCATATCAAGACCACTGCGCAAGCTGTTTTCTCTTGGCTTATAAAGACCAGCATATCAAGACCGCACAAGCTGTTTTCTCTTGGCTTGCAAAGACCAGCAGATCAAGACCACTGCAGAAGCTGTTTTCTCTTGGCTTGCAAGGGATAGCATATCAAGACCACTGCAGAAGCTGTTTTCTCTTGGTTTGCAAGGACCAGCATATCAAGACCACTGCATAGCTGTTTTCTCTTGGCTTGCAAAGACCAGCAGATCAAGACCATTGCCGAAGTTGTTTTCTCTTGGCTTAGAAGAACCAGCATGTCAAGACCACTGCAGAAGCTGATTTCTCTTGGCTTACAAAGACCAGCATATCAAGACCACTGCACAAGCTGTTTTCTCTTGGCTTGCAAAGACTTGCAGATCAAGACCACTGCAGAAGCTGTTTTCTCTTGGCTTGCAAGGGATAGCATATCAAGACCACTGCAGAAGCTGTTTTCTCTTGGTTTGCAAGGACCAGCATATCAAGACCACTGCATAAGCTGTTTTCTCTTGGCTTGCAAAGACCAGCATGTCAAGACCACTGCAGAAGCTGTTTTCTCTTGGCTTGCAAGGGATAGCATATCAAGACCACTGCAGAAGCTGTGTTCTCTTGGTTTGCAAGGACCAGCATATCAAGACCACTGCATAAGCTGTTTTCTCTTGGCTTGCAAAGACCAGCAGATCAAGACCATTGCAGAAGCTGTTTTCTCTTGGCTTGCAAGGACCAGCATATCAAGACCACTGCAGAAGCTGTTTTCTCTTGGCTTGCAAAGACCAGCAGAAGCTGTTTTCTTTTGGCTTGCGAGGACCAGCATATCAAGACCACTGCAGATGGTGTTTTCTCTTGGTTTTCAAGGACCAGCATATCAAGACCACTGCAGAAGCTGTTTTCTCTTGGCTTGCAAGGACCAGCATAACAATACCACTGCAGATGGTGTTTTCTCTTGGTTTTCAAGGACCAGCATATCAAGACCACTGCAAGAAGCTGTTTTCTCTTGGTTTGCAAGGACCAGCATATCAAGACCACTGCAGAAGCTGTTTTCACTTGGGTTGAAAGGACCAACATATCAAGACCACTGCAGAAGCTGTTTTCTTTTGGCTTGCAAGGACCAGCATATCAAGACCACTGCAGAAGCTGTTTCTCTTGGTTTGCAAGGACCAGCATATCAAGACCACTGCAGAAGCTGTTTTCTCTTGGTTTGCAAGGACCAGCATATCAAGACCACTGCAGAAGCTGTTTTCACTTGGGTTGAAAGGACCAACATATCAAGACCACTGCAGAAGCTGGTTTCTCTTGGCTTACAAAGACCAGCATATCAAGACCACTGCACAAGCTGTTTTCTCTTGACTTGCAAAGACCAGCAGATCAAGACCACTGCAGAAGCTGTTTTCTCTTGGCTTGCAAGGACCAGCATATCAAGACCACTGCAGATGGTGTTTTCTCTTGGTTTTCAAGGACCAGCATATCAAGACCACTGCAGAAGCTGTTTTCTCTTGGCTTGCAAGGACCAGCATATCAAGACCACTGCAGATGGTGTTTTCTCTTGGTTTTCAAGGACCAGCATATCAAGACCACTGCAGAAGCTGTTTTCTCTTGGTTTGCAAGGACCAGCATATCAAGACCACTGCAGAAGCAGTTTCACTTGGGTTGAAAGGACCAACATATCAAGACCACTGCAGAAGCTGTTTTCTTTTGGCTTGCAAGGACCAGCATATCAAGACCACTGCAGAAGCTATTTCTCTTGGTTTGCAAGGACCAGCACATCAAGACCACTGCAGAAGCTGTTTTCTCTTGGGTTGAAAGGACCAACATATCAAGACCACTGCAGAAGCTGTTTTCTTTTGGCTTGCAAAGACCAGCATGTCACGACCACTGCCGAAGCTGTTTTCTCTTAGTTTGCAAAGGCCAGCATATCAAGACCACTGCACAAGCTGTTTTCTCTTGGCTTATAAAGACCAGCATATCAAGACCGCACAAGCTGTTTTCTCTTGGCTTGCAAAGACCAGCAGTTCAAGACCACTGCAGAAGCTGTTTTCTCTTGGCTTGCAAGGGATAGGATATCAAGACCACTGCAGAAGCTGTTTTCTCTTGGTTTGCAAGGACCAGCATATCAAGACCACTGCATAAGCTGTTTTCTCTTGGCTTGCAAAGACCAGCAGATCAAGACCATTGCCGAAGTTGTTTTCTCTTGGCTTAGAAGAACCAGCATGTCAAGACCACTGCAGAAGCTGATTTCTCTTGGCTTGCAAGAACCAGCATATCAAGACCACTGCAGAAGCTGTTTTCTCTTGGTTTGCAAGGACCAGCATATCAAGACCACTGCAGAAGCTGTTTTCTCTTGGCTTGCAAGGACCAGCATATCAAGACCACTGCAGAAGCTGTTTTCTCTTGGCTTGCAAGGACCAGCATATCAAGACCACTGCAGAAGCTGTTTTCTCTTGGTTTGCAAGGACCAGCATATCAAGACCACTGCAGAAGCTGTTTTCTTTTGGCTTGCAAAGACCAGCATGTCACGACCACTGCAGAAGCTGTTTTCTCTTAGTTTGCAAAGGCCAGCATATCAAGACCACTGCACAAGCTGTTTTCTCTTGGCTTATAAAGACCAGCATATCAAGACCGCACAAGCTGTTTTCTCTTGGCTTGCAAAGACCAGCAGATCAAGACCACTGCAGAAGCTGTTTTCTCTTGGCTTGCAAGGGATAGGATATCAAGACCACTGCAGAAGCTGTTTTCTCTTGGTTTGCAAGGACCGGCATATCAAGACCACTGCATATGCTGTTTTCTCTTGGCTTGCAAAGACCAGCAGATCAAGACCATTGCCGAAGTTGTTTTCTCTTGGCTTAGAAGAACCAGCATGTCAAGACCACTGCAGAAGCTGATTTCTCTTGGCTTACAAAGACCAGCATATCAAGACCACTGCACAAGCTGTTTTCTCTTGGCTTGCAAAGACTTGCAGATCAAGACCACTGCAGAAGCTGTTTTCTCTTGGCTTGCAAGGGATAGCATATCAAGACCACTGCAGAAGCTGTTTTCTCTTGGTTTGCAAGGACCAGCATATCAAGACCACTGCATAAGCTGTTTTCTCTTGGCTTGCAAAGACCAGCAGATCAAGACCACTGCAGAAGCTGTTTTCTCTTGGCTTGCAAGGGATAGCATATCAAGACCACTGCAGAAGCTGTGTTCTCTTGGTTTGCAAGGACCAGCATATCAAGACCACTGCATAAGCTGTTTTCTCTTGGCTTGCAAAGACCAGCAGATCAAGACCATTGCCGAAGTTGTTTTCTCTTGGCTTAGAAGAACCAGCATGTCAAGACCACTGCAGAAGCTGTTTTCTCTTGGCTTGCAAAGACCAGCAGAAGCTGTTTTCTCTTGGCTTGCGAGGACCAGCATATCAAGACCACTGCAGATGGTGTTTTCTCTTGGTTTTCAAGGACCAGCATATCAAGACCACTGCAGAAGCTGTTTTCTCTTGGCTTGCAAGGACCAGCATATCAAGACCACTGCAGATGGTGTTTTCTCTTGGTTTTCAAGGACCAGCATATCAAGACCACTGCAGAAGCTGTTTTCTCTTGGTTTGCAAGGACCAGCATATCAAGACCACTGCAGAAGCTGTTTTCACTTGGGTTGAAAGGACCAACATATCAAGACCACTGCAGAAGCTGTTTTCTTTTGGCTTGCAAGGACCAGCATATCAAGACCACTGCAGAAGCTGTTTCTCTTGGTTTGCAAGGACCAGCATATCAAGACCACTGCAGAAGCTGTTTTCTCTTGGGTTGAAAGGACCAACATATCAAGACCACTGCAGAAGCTGTTTTCTTTTGGCTTGCAAAGACCAGCATGTCACGACCACTGCCGAAGCTGTTTTCTCTTAGTTTGCAAAGGCCAGCATATCAAGACCACTGCAGAAGCTGTTTTCTCTTGGCTTACAAAGACCAGCATATCAAGACCACTGCACAAGCTGTTTTCTCTTGGCTTGCAAAGACCAGCAGATCAAGACCACTGCAGAAGCTGTTTTCTCTTGGCTTGCAAGGACCAGCATATCAAGACCACTGCAGATGGTGTTTTCTCTTGGTTTTCAAGGACCAGCATATCAAGACCACTGCAGAAGCTGTTTTCTCTTGGCTTGCAAGGACCAGCATATCAAGACCACTGCAGATGGTGTTTTCTCTTGGTTTTCAAGGACCAGCATATCAAGACCACTGCAGAAGCTGTTTTCTCTTGGTTTGCAAGGACCAGCATATCAAGACCACTGCAGAAGCAGTTTCACTTGGGTTGAAAGGACCAACATATTAAGACCACTGCAGAAGCTGTTTTCTTTTGGCTTGCAAGGACCAGCATATCAAGACCACTGCAGAAGCTATTTCTCTTGGTTTGCAAGGACCAGCACATCAAGACCACTGCAGAAGCTGTTTTCTCTTGGGTTGAAAGGGCCAACATATCAAGACCACTGCAGAAGCTGTTTTCTTTTGGCTTGCAAGGACCAGCATATCAAGACCACTGCAGAAGCTATTTCTCTTGGTTTGCAAGGACCAGCACATCAAGACCACTGCAGAAGCTGTTTTCTCTTGGGTTGAAAGGACCAACATATCAAGACCACTGCAGAAGCTGTTTTCTTTTGGCTTGCAAAGACCAGCATGGCACGACCACTGCCGAAGCTGTTTTCTCTTAGTTTGCAAAGGCCAGCATATCAAGACCACTGCACAAGCTGTTTTCTCTTGGCTTATAAAGACCAGCATATCAAGACCGCACAAGCTGTTTTCTCTTGGCTTGCAAAGACCAGCAGATCAAGACCACTGCAGAAGCTGTTTTCTCTTGGCTTGCAAGGAATAGGATATCAAGACCACTGCAGAAGCTGTTTTCTCTTGGTTTGCAAGGACCAGCATATCAAGACCACTGCAGAAGCTGTTTTCTCTTGGCTTGCAAGGAATAGGATATCAAGACCACTGCAGAAGCTGTTTTCTCTTGGTTTGCAAGGACCAGCATATCAAGACCACTGCATATGCTGTTTTCTCTTGGCTTGCAAAGACCAGCAGATCAAGACCATTGCCGAAGTTGTTTTCTCTTGGCTTAGAAGAACCAGCATGTCAAGACCACTGCAGAAGCTGATTTCTCTTGGCTTACAAAGACCAGCATATCAAGACCACTGCACAAGCTGTTTTCTCTTGGCTTGCAAAGACTTGCAGATCAAGACCACTGCAGAAGCTGTTTTCTCTTGGTTTGCAAGGACCAGCATATCAAGACCACTGCATAAGCTGTTTTCTCTTGGCTTGCAAAGACCAGCATGTCAAGACCACTGCAGAAGCTGTTTTCTCTTGGCTTGCAAGGGATAGCATATCAAGACCACTGCAGAAGCTTTGTTCTCTTGGTTTGCAAGGACCAGCATATCAAGACCACTGCATAAGCTGTTTTCTCTTGGCTTGCAAAGACCAGCAGATCAAGACCATTGCCGAAGTTGTTTTCTCTTGGCTTAGAAGAACCAGCATGTCAAGACCACTGCAGAAGCTGTTTTCTCTTGGCTTGCAAAGACCAGCAGAAGCTGTTTTCTCTTGGCTTGCGAGGACCAGCATATCAAGACCACTGCAGATGGTGTTTTCTCTTGGTTTTCAAGGACCAGCATATCAAGACCACTGCAGAAGCTGTTTTCTCTTGGCTTGCAAGGACCAGCATATCAAGACCACTGCAGATGGTGTTTTCTCTTGGTTTTCAAGGACCAGCATATCAAGACCACTGCAGAAGCTGTTTTCTCTTGGTTTGCAAGGACCAGCATATCAAGACCACTGCAGAAGCAGTTTCACTTGGGTTGAAAGGACCAACATATTAAGACCACTGCAGAAGCTGTTTTCTTTTGGCTTGCAAGGACCAGCATATCAAGACCACTGCAGAAGCTATTTCTCTTGGTTTGCAAGGACCAACATATCAAGACCACTGCAGAAGCTGTTTTCTTTTGGCTTGCAAAGACCAGCATGTCACGACCACTGCCGAAGCTGTTTTCTCTTAGTTTGCAAAGGCCAGCATATCAAGACCACTGCACAAGCTGTTTTCTCTTGGCTTATAAAGACCAGCATATCAAGACCGCACAAGCTGTTTTCTCTTGGCTTGCAAAGACCAGCAGTTCAAGACCACTGCAGAAGCTGTTTTCTCTTGGCTTGCAAGGGATAGGATATCAAGACCACTGCAGAAGCTGTTTTCTCTTGGTTTGCAAGGACCAGCATATCAAGACCACTGCATAAGCTGTTTTCTCTTGGCTTGCAAAGACCAGCAGATCAAGACCATTGCCGAAGTTGTTTTCTCTTGGCTTAGAAGAACCAGCATGTCAAGACCACTGCAGAAGCTGATTTCTCTTGGCTTACAAAGACCAGCATATCAAGACCACTGCACAAGCTGTTTTCTCTTGGCTTGCAAAGACTTGCAGATCAAGACCACTGCAGAAGCTGTTTTCTCTTGGCTTGCAAGGGATAGCATATCAAGACCACTGCAGAAGCTGTTTTCTCTTGGTTTGCAAGGACCAGCATATCAAGACCACTGCATAAGCTGTTTTCTCTTGGCTTGCAAAGACCAGCATGTCAAGACCACTGCAGAAGCTGTTTTCTCTTGGCTTGCAAGGGATAGCATATCAAGACCACTGCAGAAGCTGTGTTCTCTTGGTTTGCAAGGACCAGCATATCAAGACCACTGCATAAGCTGTTTTCTCTTGGCTTGCAAAGACCAGCAGATCAAGACCATTGCAGAAGCTGTTTTCTCTTGGCTTGCAAGGACCAGCATATCAAGACCACTGCAGAAGCTGTTTTCTCTTGGCTTGCAAAGACCAGCAGAAGCTGTTTTCTTTTGGCTTGCGAGGACCAGCATATCAAGACCACTGCAGATGGTGTTTTCTCTTGGTTTTCAAGGACCAGCATATCAAGACCACTGCAGAAGCTGTTTTCTCTTGGCTTGCAAGGACCAGCATAACAATACCACTGCAGATGGTGTTTTCTCTTGGTTTTCAAGGACCAGCATATCAAGACCACTGCAAGAAGCTGTTTTCTCTTGGTTTGCAAGGACCAGCATATCAAGACCACTGCAGAAGCTGTTTTCACTTGGGTTGAAAGGACCAACATATCAAGACCACTGCAGAAGCTGTTTTCTTTTGGCTTGCAAGGACCAGCATATCAAGACCACTGCAGAAGCTGTTTCTCTTGGTTTGCAAGGACCAGCATATCAAGACCACTGCAGAAGCTGTTTTCTCTTGGTTTGCAAGGACCAGCATATCAAGACCACTGCAGAAGCTGTTTTCACTTGGGTTGAAAGGACCAACATATCAAGACCACTGCAGAAGCTGGTTTCTCTTGGCTTACAAAGACCAGCATATCAAGACCACTGCACAAGCTGTTTTCTCTTGACTTGCAAAGACCAGCAGATCAAGACCACTGCAGAAGCTGTTTTCTCTTGGCTTGCAAGGACCAGCATATCAAGACCACTGCAGATGGTGTTTTCTCTTGGTTTTCAAGGACCAGCATATCAAGACCACTGCAGAAGCTGTTTTCTCTTGGCTTGCAAGGACCAGCATATCAAGACCACTGCAGATGGTGTTTTCTCTTGGTTTTCAAGGACCAGCATATCAAGACCACTGCAGAAGCTGTTTTCTCTTGGTTTGCAAGGACCAGCATATCAAGACCACTGCAGAAGCAGTTTCACTTGGGTTGAAAGGACCAACATATCAAGACCACTGCAGAAGCTGTTTTCTTTTGGCTTGCAAGGACCAGCATATCAAGACCACTGCAGAAGCTATTTCTCTTGGTTTGCAAGGACCAGCACATCAAGACCACTGCAGAAGCTGTTTTCTCTTGGGTTGAAAGGACCAACATATCAAGACCACTGCAGAAGCTGTTTTCTTTTGGCTTGCAAAGACCAGCATGTCACGACCACTGCCGAAGCTGTTTTCTCTTAGTTTGCAAAGGCCAGCATATCAAGACCACTGCACAAGCTGTTTTCTCTTGGCTTATAAAGACCAGCATATCAAGACCGCACAAGCTGTTTTCTCTTGGCTTGCAAAGACCAGCAGTTCAAGACCACTGCAGAAGCTGTTTTCTCTTGGCTTGCAAGGGATAGGATATCAAGACCACTGCAGAAGCTGTTTTCTCTTGGTTTGCAAGGACCAGCATATCAAGACCACTGCATAAGCTGTTTTCTCTTGGCTTGCAAAGACCAGCAGATCAAGACCATTGCCGAAGTTGTTTTCTCTTGGCTTAGAAGAACCAGCATGTCAAGACCACTGCAGAAGCTGATTTCTCTTGGCTTGCAAGAACCAGCATATCAAGACCACTGCAGAAGCTGTTTTCTCTTGGTTTGCAAGGACCAGCACATCAAGACCACCGCAGAAGCTGTTTTCTCTTGGGCTGAAAGGACCAACATATCAAGACCACTGCAGAAGCTGTTTTCTCTTGGCTTGCAAGGACCAGCATATCAAGACCAATGCAGAAGCTGTTTTCTCTTGGCTTGCAAGAACCAGCATATCAAGACCACTGCAGAAGCTGTTTTCTTTTGGCTTGCAAAGACCAGTTTATCAGGACCACTGCAGAAGCTGTTTTCTTTTGGTTGCAAAGACCAGCAGATCAAGACCACTGCACAAGCTGTTTTCTCTTGGCTTGCAAGGACCAACATATCAAGACCACTGCAGAAGCTGTTTCTTAAATCGTGTTCAAAATTGTACTAAGTAAAATCTTTCTGTTTTGTTATGTTTTTTGGAATCGTGTTAACCTATTTATTAGCTCTACTGTAATGAGGTCATTCAAACTGAATTGTGGTCATCTTTTCATAATGCGTGATGGAAATTTTCATGATGTTAACTGAATCCAAAGCATGGCTAAAGAATATGGTCATATTTTTTAGAGATTTCTGGTCTTCAGGTCAAGTGGATGAGTGCACATTTAGACTGTACTATGACTATCTGCATCTGCTCTGACCCCGCCCCCACTCCCTCGCATAGAAATTAATCCGTACTGCAAGTGTGCTGCTTCAAGGAAATTAGTACAACCAGGCCACTACTTCCAGGAAAGTGGTGCAACCAGACCACTGCTTCCAGGAAAGCAGTACCACCAGATCACTGCTTCCAGGAAAACATTACTACCAGACCAGTCATTCTAGGGAAGTAATACTCCCATGCAACTGTTTCAAGAGAGATACACACGATGCATGGTATTAACACACTGAAATTGTACCCCGGCATAGTCATTAAATGTGGTTACAATCACTTGTCCTCCGGTTAAATTAAAGGTAAACCAGCTGGTCTATGTGTTCATTTTGAAATAGAAAATGTCAATTTGCAGACCAATAGAAAGTTATTTTTATTTATGCATTGATCCGCAGATGGACATTCCTCAAACCCAATGCAGGTGCGTGTTTTCAGACTTGACCATTAAGCATGTTAAAGACCATTAAAACAACTCACTGTTTAACTCTCTCACTGCTGCAAGCCACCATACAATAATTTCAATGAGCAATAACTCAAGAACTACAGAATATTTTATAAACAAATTAAATATTTGACTGACTTTCAGTCAAATCTTTTACAAAATATTCAGCTTATCCTGAGTCACACCCTGCGGGAAATTTATTCAGCAGAAATTCAGCAGGTAAACAGTTAAAGCATATTTTATTTCTTGTGTTATAGCTAACAGATTCCTGGAAATTGATCATAATGAAGGGTGCATTCTTGTCATGTTGGCACTCGTTTGTCAAGAACCTTACTGCTGTGTTGCACTTAGTAGATGACCTGTACTCAAAACAAGCCTTCTCCAAGGCTGATTTAGATCATGTTGGCGCAGTTTTTGATAGTAAAGGGCTGACAGCTGGGCGCTACGAATTACTGCTTCAAATATGGCGTAATTCATGCTATGAGTGTTTCCTGGACTCATTACAGCATGCGACAGAACAGGCTTCGCATAAGGAGCTAAGCGAAGGTAATTTTGTATATAGAGTCATATCTGTAGATATTAGCAGGTAAAGGTCACAAGAGGTGTGTGCGAGTTTGACCTACTATAGATGATCTCGCAATATATAGTGAATAAAAATTGAGATATCAATATATAGCGTATGTGTATATGTTACAATTAGTGATGATAACTACGTAATCAGATCGGGAAACCAATGTCGAAATGTTAAAAAGTGTAATAACACCATACTGGGCGTGTCCGCCTA
The DNA here is from genome assembly GCA_034401795.1 of Chaetoderma sp. LZ-2023a. Classification (NCBI taxonomy): domain Eukaryota; kingdom Metazoa; phylum Mollusca; class Caudofoveata; order Chaetodermatida; family Chaetodermatidae; genus Chaetoderma; species Chaetoderma sp. LZ-2023a. The sequence continues at coordinate 3,101,307 of CM067363.1, read as the reverse complement.
TAGTGGGCATGTTGGTCCAGGTAAAGGGTGTTCCCTAACCTGCTAGATTGATGCCTATAGGGTCCATCGTGTGGAGCTGGTATATCCAATGGCATTCACAATTTTTCATACATCATTGAAAAAATACATAATAATACATATTTATATCGATTTTGTAAAAACTTGATACTTACCCTTGGATTTCCCAATACTCCCAAGACCAATAGAGGACAACCAACATAACTTCTATTTTGAGATATCAAAAGCCTATAAAACAGATGCTATATTAGAAAAAAGTGGAGCACAAAAATGCCCACTCCCGGTTGACAAAACTTTGCCTCTGATGAGTTCCGCTCAAGGAACGAAACGCCATAAAGTCTGAATCAAAAACAGTGATGACTACACATGATCATTACCCACAAACAGCCCAAAAAGTTCTCCACTAAAGGAGTAAGAGACCCACGAACTTGACCGACAGAGACCCTTAAGACATTCATCACCAAAACAAACCTCAGAAGATAAATTATTGCTCTCGTAAATGTTAAGTGGAAGCTGACAAGACTCGGACCTGGTCTAAAAGATTGTACATTCGAGGAAAGACTCACATGTATACACCTGCCAGTATTTGCATATTATCAACTAAGGGGTGGCATGATCGAGCTCCATAAGATACTAACTGGCAAATACGACCTAGAGGCAGCGCGGCTAAATATCCCTTTAGTCGCAAAAAGTACAACCAGAGGCCATTTCCTGAAGATCTACAAAAGGCATTCAAGAGAACATCACCAACTGAGGTGTAGACATTTGGAATGACCTAGTACCACCCCAGCATTTTGGTGACGTGAAGTAAAATGGGTCCCTTTCAAATAGGGTGCCAATGATTTCGACCGGAACTAATGAACTGATTGATTTGTGTACAACATTTCAATTGTAATTTATTAAAACAAAAGTATTGATGACGTAACAAGTTGAATTGTTACAGTGAATAAAACACTTATTTGACAGGTCAATAGTACAGCTATCAATAGGGACAATTATGTGTGTGCGTGTGTGTGTGGGCTTGCGAAATGGGAAATACCACAATGCTAGATGTATACCTGCCTTATGTTCCGTAGGAAAAACGACCCAGAGCACTCTGGTAGATTAGCGAGGCGGAAACCTGCCTCTCCTATGGAACAATACATTTTGTTAGAGTGCTCTGCTATTTCGCGAAACATGTTTGGAGGTGACTTGCGAAAAGCAAAACCGGTTTTCATTCTGGAACGTAATTGCACGCGAAACAACGTCATACATCAGAGGCATATATTACATCATGAGTGTGTCGCCCAAAGGATGTTGGGATACTGTTTTCTTAGCAATGTGGAACGAGCTTATCACGTTATATTTCAACATATCAAACAAGAAATTTAATTGGTAAATTTTTTGGGTGGCTATCTTCAATCTTCCAAAGATTATCCAGGAATCCTTTAAAACATATCCACTTAAACCACTTGGCGGATTTTAGCCAGATTTTCCAGGTTATGGTTTGCGTTTAGCTATGCTATTGCCAAACTATCAGTTCCGTAGACACCAATCCTTTGATATCGAGATTTCTACCTCATCTATATCAACACTCCGATAAATGTATATCTTTCTGACATGAATTCGCAATGTAGGAATTTTGTCAGTTCAGCTTAAGTTTTGGGCTTAGCTGGACTTGTAGTATTTTGTCGTTGTCTCTTCTTAGTGGAGTGGCATAATTCAGACAGATTTCTTTTAAAACTTTGACAGGCAAAATTTAGTACACTGTGTTATCCATGTTAGTTGCATTATATACGTCATTGGGACATCAATAGGCCGGATGACATGTTGTTTTTGCGTCGCAGTCATCTGTGTTCGAAATTAGGTCATGACCATCCATTCTCCTGCAAATTTTTCCTGGATTTAAAGCTATGAGATCTTTAATCCTGTGGGAAATGTATCTGTGGCGCCTTTTCTTTATAGAAAATATATTAATTGTAAACTTTGGGCGATTGTTGATGTTTACAATATGTATCACGTCTGTGAGAATCGTGTTAATGTTATAGAGTTACAGTCCCCTATTTTAGGTAGTCAAGTTTAACTTGGTGGGTCAGCACCTCTGAACACACACTACCAGTTCTATGAAGACTAGGTCAATGTGCCAAAGTTCCTCGAGACTATAGGCCAAAGGTATATTTTCCACCATGGACCCAATATATAAATAATCAGATATCTCTTGTCATATCTTTATTATTACTACATCAAACTAATCCAAATTATATCTGGCTGGTAGCCTATATCCAAAAGTGCCCACCCACCAACCATGTTTGATCCAAATGTATAAAGAAATAAACACATTATTTGCCTTTCCCACTTTTCTCATAGAACTCAATAATAGGCCTACTCCAAATAAATAAGGTGATGTACCGCTGTAATATATCGAGAATATAACACGATTCACACCACCCTGGAGCACATTGCTAATAACCACTATCTCCTAAGGTTTACATTTAATACAATTGATAGATTGAAGAATAAGAAAATTAGCCGCAAATGTATTTCCAATAGGATCCAATACTTAAAAATCTCATAGGTTACAATGCAGCGTACATCTACAAGGGTAATATCTCTCATTGTTTAATGATGTAATCACATCATCTTCATCCTTCTAATAGATATTGTCATTAGGGATATATTTGCCAAATTTTGTTTTAAACTAACAACAAATCCCGAAATGCGCGACAATTCTTGACAGCTGCTGCTGGAGACAATGATCATGACCTATTTTCAATGGCAAAATAACCACCTGCAGACAAAAGCTGTCATCCAGCATATCGATGAACCCAATGACCTATTATAATGCACCTAGCATGGACGACATACTGTACTAATGTTTGTCTGTCACTTTCATCTCATGCACCTTGTATGGATGACATACTGTACTAATGTTTGTCTGTCACTGTCATATAATCCACCTTGTATGGATGACACTGTACTAATGTTTGTCTGTCACTATCATATAATGCACCTAGCATGGATGACATACTGTACTAATGTTTGTCTTCACTTATATAATGCACCTTGTATGGATGACATACTGTACTAATGTGTGTCTGTCACTCAATATAATGCACCTAGCATGATGACATACTGTACTAATGTTTGTCTGTCACTGTCATATAATGCACCTAGCATGATGACATACTGTACTAATGTTTGTCTGTCACTGCTATATAATGCACCTTGTATGGATGACATACTGTACTAATGTGTGTCTGTCACTGTTATATAATGCACCTAACATGGATGACATACTGTACTAATGTTTGTCTGTCACTGTTATATAATGCACCTAGCATGGATGACATACTGTACTAATGTTTGTCTGTCACTGTCATATAATGCACCTAGCATGGATGACATACTGTACTAATGTTTGTCTGTCACTGTTATATAATGCACCTAGCATGGATGACATATTGTACTAATGTTTGTATGTCACTGTTATATAATGCACCTAGCATGATGACATAATGTACTAATGTGTGTCTGTCACTGTTATATAATGCACCTAGCATGGATGACATACTGTACTAATGTGTGTCTGTCACTGTCATATAATGCACCTAGCATGATGCCATACTGTACTAATGTTTGTATGTCACTGTCATATAATGCACCTAGCATGGATGACATACCATACTAATGTTTGTCTGTCACTGTCATATAATGCACCTAGCATGGATGACATACTGTACTAATGTTTGTCTGTCACTGTCATATAATGCACCTTGTATGGATGGCATACTGTACTAATGTGTGTCTGTCACTGTCATATAATGCACCTTGTATGGATGGCATACTGTACTAATGTGTGTCTGTCACTGTCATATAATGCACCTAGCATGACGACATACTGTACTAATGTTTGTCTCTCACTGTCATATAATGCACCTTGTATGGACGACATACTGTACTAATGTGTGTCTGTCACTGTCATATAATGCACCTAGCATGGATGACATACTGTACTAATGTTTGTATGTCACTGCCATATAATGCACCTAGCATGGATGACATACCATACTAATGTTTGTCTGTCACTGTCATATAATGCACCTAGCATGGATGACATACTGTACTAATGTTTGTCTGTCACTCATATAATGCACCTAGCATGGATGACATACTGTACTAATGTTTGTCTGTCACTGTCATATAATGCACCTTGTTTGGATGACATACTGTACTAATGTTTGTCTGTCACTTTCATGTAATGCACCTTGTATGGATGACATACTGTACTAATGTTTTTGGCCACTGTCATAGCTTTGGATTCTATCACTCCACTATCTACACCGTAACTATCGGGCACATAGTCACGAACATTTATATAGCTTTATTAGTGCATCTGTATAAATAGTAGATATCATTCTGCCGTGCTTTCAGATAGATTACCGTTTAACCACGTGCTTTCAGATAAATGGTTGTTTAACCACGTGCTTTCAGATAAATGGTTGTTTAACCATGTGCTTTCAGATAGATGATTGTTTAACCACATGCTATCAGATAGATGATTGTTTAACCACATGCTTTCAGATAGATGATTGTTTAACCACGTGCTTTCAGATAGATGATTGTTTAACCACATGCTTTCAGATAGATGATTGTTTAACCACATGCTTTCAGATAGATGGTTGTTTAACCACATGCTTTCAGATAGATGATTGTTTAAACACGTGCTTTCAGATAGATGATTGTTTAACCACGTGCTTTGAGATAGATGATTGTTTAAACACGTGCTTTCAGATAGATGATTGTTTAAGCACATGCTTTCAGATAGATGATTGTTTAACCACGTGCTTTCAGATAGATTACTGTTTAACCACATGCTTTCAGATAGATGATTGTTTAACCACATGCTTTCAGATAGATGATTGTTTAACCACGTGTTTTCAGATAGATGGAAAAGGAAACTAATATATAGATTCTTAAGTCATCTTCATAGGAGTGAATCACTTGTTGTGGATAGCAATTATTGCGTTCATTTCTTTATCTCCACCATCAGATTATGATAATGATAAAGAATAAATGCACAGATTGCTATCCATGGCAGCCTTAGCACTGCTTTTCTTTTATGAGGAGGATGACTAGAAATTAATTATATATGATGGATGGAATATTTCCTTCAAAGTGAACAATATATATCATGATACATATTGTGATACAATATCCGTGTATCGTGATATATCGTGATACAATAATGTTCGCAATACCCATCCCTATTTCAGATAGATGATTGTTTAACCACCTGTTTTCGGATAGATGATTGTTTAACCATGTGTCTTGAAACATGTCTAGTTTAAGCTGACAATTAACCCTTTTACCATTGAATTCCCCATATCTCATTTTAAGGCAAACCTACAAGAAAACTGTTGAATATTTTGAAATTAATTTGACTTAAGGCAACAATCGCTAAAGTTAAATTAATTTCAAAATACTCCACAGAATAAGTTTTATATCGTAAAGAATTTACTTTTTCAAGGATTTGTCTGTGAAAGTGTTTATATGTGATAGTAAAAAACCAGCAAAAATAGACTACAACCGTCATAAATGGTATCATTATGAACCGGCAAACCAATATTATCATGCCCATATATAGACATTTCCGAGCCAATCCCCAGGCTCAACCCATGAGGGTATAAAAGGAGCTGAAAAAAACAGCTTCTGACCATTCAAACTTCTGGATTCACAACACATCCAAGCGTCAGCCTTTATAACCAATCTTTTGGTCTTAAATTTCCCTGACTACGTTGTTATTACGCCTTATATGTGATAAGTGTCCGGTCGTCAAGATTTGTTAAGAAAATTATAATATTTGCTTAGTGACTGTCCATGTGCAGGTCAAGGGATAACTAATTTGAAAACGTTCCACAGGAATAACTGGCTTCGTTATCAAACCAATTATTCCAGTAGTGAATCCTAAAATATTCTTTTGGCTCATAAATAAACAGGTCTCAAGGTCATTGCCAGGCTAAACTACTGGAAAACTGCTGATTATTTTGAAATTAAGTTACCTTAGGCAGCAACAGCTTCTTGTAAAATGAATTTAAAATTATTCAACATAATAAGTTTTATATCTTAAGGAATATACTTTATCCTGAATTTGCCATTAAAAGTGTTAAATACTGAATGTTTATTATTATCTCTTTCAGCAATAATGAGGCACATAAGGGAAATCTCCAAGATTTTGAAAAAAACCATCAATGTTTCTGAGGAATTTCTTGGAAATTTGTGTTTTATTGAAGCAATAACAGCTGAAGCCAAAAATGACATACTAAGGCAAGAACGGAGCGTGAGAGCAGAGTGTTTGGTGACCTATTTGTCACCAGAAGGAAAATGTACACCAGCATTTGAAAAGTGCATCTATATAGTTTGTCAGGCGCCTCCCTTTATAGATGCCAAGAGAGCTTTGCATGGTAAAGTAAATATGGCTACTCCCGCTACCCTACCCCACCCCACCCCACCCCAACCACCAAACCACTATATTGACCTCTTTAAATTACCCCCCCCCCCAAATATTTTGCCACTCTTACTTAGCCCGGGCCGTTTGAACTCCAGGGCGTACGCACATGAGCACACACTCACGCACCCACTGGCGACTGCATGCATGACCATGCTAACATATGCTCATAGGTGCGTACATACACACGTACGAACGGATGCATCTTGAAGTAGCAATAAGTCAACATGTTGCGCAAAATGACTATTTTTCCTATTTTATGAAACGTTCTGGCGAGTATTTTGAAACTAATTTGACTGTATGAGGCGTTACCCGTAGATGTACATAATAATTTAAGCCGAAATAGGTTAAGAAACCTCACCTGGGAGTGCATCCAAGCTCTAGGATTTTGTCATAACTGCAACATTTTATTAACTTATGGTGACTTGGCCATCATATCCAGGTATAGCACATATGCAGGGTATTATGACTGCTTGGAATAGCTGGGTATTTGTGTACATCGGATGTGTTCTGCTTAATAAGCGTACTGGAGAAGATTTTGAAAATATTTTGACTGGCTGAGTTACCAACATATTTCCACAAAACCCGTACAATTCTCAGACAACTTTCAAGGATGTAAATTTAGAGTCCGAACATGGGCCTTATTATTGTAATATTATTCTAATTACGGATGTTGCGAAGGGGTTAGTGATAGTATGTGGTGAGGCATTTTTGCAAGAGCGCATCGGTTATGTTAAGCCTTCGTCTTCTTGATAGAAAAGAGACCCAGAGTTGGACATATTTGGATTGCCATTGCTATAATGCCTTCTAGGTTAATACACGCTACAGACAGGTTTTGACTGGTAAACCTTTAGAGTATACACCCATTGCCTCAGTAGTAGTAGTAGTAGTAGTAGTAGTAGTAGTAGTAGTAGTAGTAGTAGTAGTAGTAGTAGCAGTAGCAACAGCAGCAGAGGCGACTGCACGTTTCGTCTCGGAGTTATGACGTCATCAATATTTGACTTAGGCGATGCCCCTAACACTATGTGCCACCATTACCCTTCTAAAATCTCTACAGATCAAAACAACACATTTGAAAAATTATGAAATGTTAATCATAATATCAAGTATACTTGCTTGCTACTCAGTCCGGCTCTCTTCAGGTAGGGCGGTGATTGTTGAATGTGGTATACGCCTAGAGCTTTCTTAACTTAAGACACCTCGATGCGGCCACAGATTATAAGCTATGAAGTCGTTTTAGGCCATTAGGAGTGAAACCCTCTGCTAACACATCTTCATGTAGGCCCGTGTGGGTTTGAATGTATTAGAGGTCTTGGTCCACATATCCAGGTGTATCTTATATACAGGATTGTATAGCTTTGCAATAAATAAACAAACGCGTGTACACGCGGATGTCTTGGCTATTTAATACGTTTGCTGGCGAATATTTTGAAAATATTTTGAATGGCGGAGTTACCAACATATATCCACAAAGCTTGTTCAAGGCTCAGACAACTTTCACGAGTGTAAATCTAGGGTCAGAACCAGGGTCTTATTATTATAAAATTAACTATTAGTATTATTAGTAATAATAATAATAATAAGAATTACAATAATAATAATGATGATATTATTGATATTATTATTATTATTATTATTATTATTATTATTATCATTATTAATATTATTAATACTAATTAATATTATTATATTTAGGATGTTGCGTAGTGGTTAGTGATAGTATGTTTTGAGGTATTTTTGTAGGAGCGCATAGCTTATATTAAGCCTTTATACTCGGGATAGAATAGATACCCAGGGTTAGACATACATGGATTCATACTCCAATAGCATTTAATTAAATTAAACATGATCCATCATTGACTCGGATGCTATTGCTAGGCGGCTTTTTGCGATCAGGGAGATGAGACACGTGACCTTTGGCCCACATATGTCTGTAGGATACTGCATCTCCACAGTCCACACCCCAGATCAGGAATTGTCAATACTATTGTCAGTATCCTAAAAAACAAGTGGTCCAAAGGTCACATGTCTCAAGGAACCACCATCTCCCTCATCACAACACAACCGGCGATGTAATTATATAAACTTTAATACACCTTGCCACCTTACAATGTTATAGAACCGAAAACAAAAACCAGTAGTTAGTCAGAAATCTGTCGACATTAGATATGACTTCAGGTAACTGCAAATATATAGAGTAATACAAACACACTGTTGGACAACAATGTCCCAATAAGTATATCCTACACATTGACAATTCCTGAACTGTGGTGAGGAGATGTAGTATCCTAAAGAGATGTGGTCCAAAGGCCACGTGTCTCAGGGAACCACCATCTCCCTGATCTAAAAAAAATGCCTACCAATAACATCCAAGTCAACGACGGATCACGATTTAAAATTAAATGCTATTGGAGAACAAGTCTTGATCATGTCTATGAAACTGCAATATAATTCTGTTTAAAATAACACTAAATTGGAAAACATAATTTTATGTTACATCCAATTTCATGTTGACAAAACAGAAACTATAATTAATAATAAGTTGTATATAACAGTACGCTTTTATACTTGACATAACTGGTGGGCAATTTCAGCAATACTAGCTGGATGATAACATTCAACTGGTGGATATATTTCCCAAATTTCACTAACGTACCAAGCGAAAATTCACAAATAGAAATATAAATACTATTAAATATAAATCTGGAAGAATAAACAGACAGATATTCAGCTTCCAGATGGATGAACAGACATGCCTCTATTTAGCAAACAATGGAGCATAAAACTGCCAGATTTGTAGCACCATAAATAAACAAATGTACTTTAAACTAGCTGATACACCATTTAACAAATATGGATTTTATGGATAGGTGAGTGACAGGTGGGTGGGTGGGACAATAAGCAGAAAAAGAATTGTATAGATAATCTGGATGGGCAGGGTTAGTAGAGCTGGGATGATAAGGATGCTTCAAAGGAAATGCCACAAATGATGACACAAAGGATTTTCACACCCATTTACACACAAGATTTTCACACCTATTTACACACAAGACTTTCACACTCATAATTTCATCCATAAATTCCATCATTCTTCTGTCATGTACATAACACTAGTAGAAGTGGGACGATAGGGAGGCTTAAAGGAAATGCTGCAAATGCCAACACAGGATTTTCACACCTATTTACACAAAATATTTTCACACCTAGCTGTGAAAATCCTTTGTGTCGGCATTTGTGGCATTTCCTTTGAAGCGTTCCTATCTCCGCCATTCTGATTGGATGTTAGCTGTAGAGGGTGGCCATAAGCCCATACCCGTCATTAAATTACGTGCCGCCTGTCCTCCAATGAGCTGAGCTTAAAGGTAATTAGCGTAATGTTGATTGACACGGGTTAATGTATAGCGTCAGGATGATTGACAGGTTACATGACTGGACTCGTCTTTTCTGGAGTCTGGGAACTCATTCAATCCCGAAGCCCCGCCCCTCGTTAAATCACATGTTATTACAATCTACCTCCTTGCATTACTATTGCTCTTTCCATCTCTGAAGGTAAGCGTAGTAGGATGAATTTCTTTACTGGGTATTGTGGTTACAGTGACTGAAGGCTTCTTCAGGTATCTCCATACTCTCTAATGATGAGACCCATAGTAATTAGCTTGAATGCTATATCTCAGAATGAGGCAAGAAGAGGGTTAATCCAATAACCCGTGCCACTGAGTAGGTCATTAAGCACAATGACAACCTCTTTGGCTGATAGCTATCACATGACCTTGTTTGTAGCAAACAAGACTTCATTCCTTTTCCTACGGTTGAAGGGAAAGGGCGTATGAAATATTTATAGTCAGTTTAAAAGCTATTTTATAACTGAATTGCTGTGGATTATAGAATAGGCATAAGGATCATCAAGATGTCGGACAAGCGTAAAAACCCTCCCAAGATAAGTGGTTGTAGGTCCTGGTGCATTAATAATGATTTGTAAGATCATTTCTATTTTCGTGGTAGGCGCGTTTTGGTTACTTCCGCCCAGCGTGTATAGACTCTGTGTTGTCTAGTTTTTGCTTCTTCTATTACAGTAGCATGTATAAGCTACTGAATTGGCATGCTTGTTGCGATTGAGCATGCATCTGCGATATCTCAGTAACATACTCTCAAAGAAAACCAATATAATTTTAATTAGAGATCGGTAGGGTCTCTATCAATAAATCTTGGGATTAGCGCTGGCTAATCCCGAGTCATATTCAGAGCTTTACTCTATCAAATCTCTCTGTTATCTTCTTTTTCTTCTATTCGATCGCTGGTATCACACTTGGAGAGCCGTTCTCAAGCTGAAATCTGTGGTTTTCTGCAGTTCTTCCACAGGCCCATACAGCTTTTCAAGGAAAGAGGTTGACAAAGGCCAGATCTAATCTCTCAGCAGCTGATACGTACTGCAACATTTAAGTATGTGCTCTGTGGTCTGTTCTGCTTCTCCACAAGGACAATTGGGTGATGTCGTAAGGTGGATCCGCCTGTACATGTGTTGGTTTAGTCTGTTGTGTCCAGTTCTGAGATGAAAAATGGTCACTTGCTCTGGCCGCGAGAGATGATGGTAGGCATCTTCTGATTAAGGTGTTCTATAGAGTGACTTGATGATAGTCTTCATCTCTGTATGGGTAACCATGTCTTCTGTCTGATTCTGTTGTGCACCCACCTTTGCCATCTTGTCTGCTTCCTCATTTCCTTGGACTCCACAGTGTGAGGGGATCCACTGCATTGCTATCCGAAAGCATTTGATGGTTTTTAGTGCTTCTTCAAGTTGTGGAAGCTTACCTTTGGTGATAGCCTCAAGGACGGAGCGGGCATCAGATAAAAAGATAATCTGTGCAATAGGGTCTGCTGTTCTGCTGATGGTATTAGCTGCATGAACCAGTGCTTCGACTTCAGCTCTGTAGTTTGTGCAGTGTTTGCCTGTTGGTAGTGCAGCTGACCCATGTTGTCCGTTTGGATACTGTATGTGCAGTCTGGCACCTTCGCTCCTAATTGCATCTTTGGCTGATCCGTCTGTGTAGATCCTTATCCATGTCTCCTGAGGGTACATTTCTTCCAGCATGGCTAGGGTTGGGGCCTTCTTGCTCACATCACTGTGTTCATCTTTAGTTGTGAGATGAAGTACTGTGGTGTGAATAGCTATGCTCTCTAGTTTGTTTTCCCAGGGTGGAGAATCAAGGGTGTGGTTTGGGTCTTCTATTTGTGCTGGCAACATTTTTGGTGTTTCCTTTGAAGTGCTTTTGTCTCTTTCACAAAACTTGATCTTTTAAGTCTTCCTGATGACAGCTGTGCTTGCTTGACCTTCATCGGGTGGTTGTTGAACGATTTGAACTTTGCAGCTTGGATCAGTGCTTTGCATTCTCTTCCTTTGCTAAGTGGGTGGATGCCTGCTGTCTGCTCCATATTTTCTATTGGTGTTGATCTCATTCCACCAGTGATGATGCGCAGTGCCTGGTTTTGTACTCTGTCGAGGTTCTGTTGATGAGATTTAGCTGCTGTCATCCATGAGCTGGATCCATACTCAAGGTGTGGTCGTACAGCACCTAGGTAGATGGTTTTGAGGATCCTTTCATTGGCACCCCACTTTGTTCCTGCCAGCTTCCTCATGATGCTTAGCTTTCTTCTGGCCTTTGCCTCTGCGTTCTGGATGTGCTCCTTCCAGGTTAATCTTCTGTCATAGGTGACTCCCAGGTATGTCTGCTGGTCCAACCTTGGTTTTGGTGGACAGTGAGAATAGCATGGCTGATGATTTTTCTTTGTTGATGGTAATACACCAGCGATTGACCCAAGCTGTAATTCTGTCCAAGGCGAGCTGCATTCTGTACATGGCAGTCGTTGTGTACTCCTCGGTGCACCAGAGTACGAGGTCATCTGCATAGAGGGCTGCTTGGATCCCATTGGGCAGCTCTGCTACAATGTCATTAATGAAGAGTATGAACAGAGTTGGTGATAATACTCCGCCTTGTGGCACCCCTTGTCTCAGCAATACATTCTGTCCTGATTGTCCATCCACCAGCACCCTAGCTCTGCGATTGTGTAGGTATGACTTGGTCCATCGGAGCATGTTGCCACCGATGCCTGTGCGCCAGAGCTTCACGAGGAGGCCATCCTTCCACACCTTGTCAAATGCCTTCTGCAGATCGATAAAGGCAACTAGCATCACCTTCTTGGCTTGAAAAGTGTCCTCTATGACCTGTGCAAGATGTGTTGTTTGATCTTCTGTGCTCCTGTATCTTCTGAAGCCGGCCTGCTCTGAAACTATAATGTTCTCCAACTCCAGGTACCACTGCAACCGCTGGTTGACAATGCGCTCCATGGTCTTGCATATACAGCTTGTAAGACTGATAGGACAGTAGCTCAGCACTTTCGTCTTGTCCTTCCCTTTTTTCAGAATAGGAGTCATTCTTGCTTCCTTCCAGCACTGAGGAACCGCTCCATTGGTCCAACTGAGATTAAAGATGTCTCGCAACTTGTGGAGAGATGCATTACCAAGGTGTTGGATCATTTCATTCGTAATGCTATCTGGCCCGGGAGATTTCTTCTTCTTCAATTGGCGGATAGCCTTCTTCAGTTCTGCTAAACTAATGTCAACTTTCATTGCATCGTGTGTGTTGGTGTCTGTTCTTTCCTTTTGCTCTTTTCTAACCTCTTTGACGCATCCGTGGTATAGAAATGTTGCTTTCTTTTGCATATGACTTCGCAAAGGCATCTGCAGCCGTCTTTCCTGTCAGTGTTTGTCCATCTTCTTCAAGGGTAATCTCTCCCCCGACACCCTCATCATTCAGTGCTTTAGTCAGTCTCCATAGCTTTGTGGTGTCTCTCTCTAAATTAAACCCTGCCGTCTTTTCCCTCCAGCTTCTTCTTTTGGCCTCCAGCTTGGTCTTTTTATACCTGGCTTTAGTTTGTTGTAGCGTGAAGTGGTTTTCATGACAGGGATTACCCTCTGCATCTTTTCTGGCCTTGTCTAGTTTATCATGTGCTGCTTGCAGTTCTGTTGTCCAGTAGGGGCGGTAGTTTTTCCTGAACCCTCGAGCAATCGCTTCGTTGGCAGCCTTGAGGATACTTGAATTAAATTCCTTGACCACATTGTTGATGTTTCTCCCTTCTACTGCTATATTGTGGGTAAGCTCATTGGAACGAATGCCGAACAGACTACAATTTGCCTTTTTGTAGTTCCCCCTTGGATGTTGAGGTGAACTTGTCGAAATACTTCCAGAAAGAGAGAGGATGACTGGGCGGTGGTCGCTTCCTCCTAACTGCGATCCGACCACTCTACTGAGGTTTCTGTGAATGTCTTCTGTACAAAATGCCACATCCGGCGTTGTTGTCGAGTGCCACAGGCGCGAGTAGAAGGTAGGCTGATCTGTGGGATCGTTGACAATTAAAAGGTGCTTTTCATCTTGCCATGCTTCAATGTCTTCTCGTTTGTCAAGTGTTCTGTATCACCAGCTCTGGGACTGGCTATTAAAGTCTCCCGCAATGAGGAAGTGGCAGTCCGGGACCGGGATTGTGTCAAGTGAGAGATTCTTGTCATTAGGGCAGTAATAATTGACAATGTCAATCACAGAGTTGCTGGTTGTTACCTTGATCTTGATATATTCTGCCTCTGTCATAAAGGTTTTGATCTGGCTGGCGTTCACGCTGTTTCGGACCAAGGTGATCACCCCGCCTTTCTTTCTTCCTCTTCGATCACACTGGAAAATCAGGTAACCTCTGATCTTAAATGGTTTTCCTTCATGCAGGTGCGTCTCTTGGATGCAGCAGATATCAATGTTGTTTTCGTACAGGAACTGTTCGAGCTCTGATTTCTTGTTGGTAACCCCGTCTGCGTTCCAGTGCATGATGTTGATACTGGGGTTCTCTTTGAGTTTGTTCTTCTCTTTCGGTTGGCCAGTAGCTCTCCATCCTCATCCCCTGGCTCCACAAGATGAGTTGATGGGACCTCCAGTAGCTGAGGGTGGGCTCATTCGAGGCGTGGAGCCTGGCGCTTCACCTGCCTGGTGGATCCTCACAGGGCGAGCACCATTTCGGTTGATTCGATCTCCAAGTGTCATTTCATTAGCGTTGTGCATAATGCTCTGCTTAGCCCCTCCAATTGTCTGGATTGACACCCAGTGGGTTACACCCCTGCGCCACGTTGAGGCCGAGCATATAGTCTTAAACAGGGAACCTCTGTTATTACAATTCGGATTTGAGAAAATCTCCGAAGAAGACTAAGGAGAAGGTCAAAGAAAAGAATAGAATCATTCCATCAGATGTCATTCTGGCAGTTGCCATAGATTCATAAAATCGGAACACGCCGGACATGTGTGTTCGAAATGTACATTGTGTACCTTAGAATCGACCTGTTAGATATGCGGGTCATGGTCCCAGTCTGCCAAAATGTCATTCTTTAAAACAAATTCCCCAGAGATCTTAAATATTCCTGGGAATCCTCCTTCAAGGTCGGCGGTTAAAATAAAGGCCAAACCCGAGGCCATGGCGGGTTCAGTCATCCTTGAAAAAATTGCACTATCTCTGGAATGTCTCCAGAAACAAGTTCACAATATTGACTCGTCTATTGACAGTAGGATCAATAGGAGTATCCTGGATCAGTCAGTTACCAATGCTTCATCTCTTGATGTAGTTGATTGTGAAGCATTGGAGCTGTCGGTTCCCAGGAAGTGCCTATTTTCTAAATTTAATGAATTACAACTCACTGATTTACATTGTTTCAGAGGTGCCACAAAAAAATGGAAAAGAAGAATAAGAGTAAAAGACTCGGGTTTTGCCTCGTTTGCCGCCAGTTGATATGCCAGTCATACCATTCCAGGATACATCAGATCATTCTTCGTCTATCAACATTCCGCAGCCTGCCCCCTTGAGGCCCTCGGGCCCTAGCGGGTCGTAAGTCAGTCCTGTATTTTCACCATTCAACATTCCGCAGCCTGAGCGGGTCGTAAGTTGGTCCTGTTTCTCACCACATATCACTGGTAATGCAACTGATCTCACATCCATTGACTTCTACCAAGCCAGTTTCATCATCTTATGTTGTAAGTGCCGGCTCCGGCCCCGGTTCTTTTTCCGGGTCCGGTTCCACACCTCTGGTCAGGCTCCAGTTTTCCCGCCCTGGCTCCGGGCCGGGCCGGTCATTCGTGATTATCATTTGCGCGGTATGGCGGCCGGCCGGTTTTTTTCCTGGCCCCGTGTCTGGATGTTGGCCGGCTTTGGTTCCCGATCTTACCTATGGAGTCGGACCTGGATTTTGGTCTGGGTCCGGCCGCTTGGGAGACTGGGTTTTGAGTTTTTGTCACCCCCTCCCCCTGGTCCCGGGGCTCAGTTGGCCTCCGGAGCCGGGTGCCTTGCAGTGTTCTCCATCATCTATCTTTATCACTAGTGTTGGATCCGGATCCCGGAGTGTCAGAATTTAATTTCTTTTAAAATATTTTTTCAGCTGTTTTTGGCATTTTTTCTCATGTTTCCCCGGTCCTGAATGGCCTAAGATTCGGGACCGGGTTTAGTGGAACCATGACCTGGTCCCTTTTGTGGACCTGGGTTCGGCTCATTTCTTTGGATCGGAGTTCGGGCCTCCTATCAACTTTTTTGTTTCAAATTTTAATTTTTCTTAGCTAGATAAGTTATTTCTTTTTCAATGGGATCTTTTTCCACCTTATTACATATGTGCATGTCATTATCTTATCTAGCAGTACTCTCTCATGCGATGTCTGAGTAGTTCAGGCTTCTTTTTCAGCATGTTATCTCTCCTTGTATTCTCACAATTTAAGTTATAGTAATTGTTATTCGTTCTCAACCTTTTCTTCTTGCACTCTCCTATCTGTCAGATTACTGCGCAATTCTAATTAGCTATGTTTTGGTGATTTTTTCGTCCCCAGGTAGAGTCTCAATTCTATTCGGCCGTTCATATTTTCGTATAGTAACCTCCCTTCTACGTTGGCAGGTTGACATACTTTCATAACTTTAGGATAATTTACATGTCATTCTATATTTATCATGAATATTTGTTCTTTTAAGGCCATTTTTCCCTATTTTATCACGCTTTTGTTTTAAAATATTCATTTCCTAAAAGTCAGTCTCATGGTATTTTGTGATTTTGTTTAATATAAGTTTCTTTGCCGTATTTCGTCGTTCTTTAGTAGCTGTCAGTTTTTATAATCAACACCTAGTTCAGCAGTCTTTCGTCCAAGTCTCATTTCGTCTCGGCGACATTATCACTTTTTGCTCTTCTATTTACTCTTTTTTCAAGGCTATTTTCTTATTTTTAGCTAAAACTTTTTATTTAGAGTCATGTTCTTTCCCATCAGTTCGGGAGTGGTGATTTTGGGGTCGAAATTTATCCTTTTTCATTCCCTTATCTACTTCCGGTGGCTGTCAGATTGTCATCATTGTTCCTGTCACTTTTTATAAAGGTCATTAGCAATTCGCCACGTATATATTTCGTTCCCTTTTTGTTTACATGGAGTTTTTCTTTTGTTTAGCTAATTCTATCTGGCTATAGATTGACTCTCACCCCTCCCATAGATTTATTCTGGGATTTCTATTTGTCACTAAATCTAGTTTAAACACTTTAATTAAATTTATCTATAATGTTTCAATGTCTACAACTTTTAATAAGTATGGCAATACTTCTATAATGCTTTTTTCTCCGTACGAAGGCGGTGGCAGAGATTGAATAGTAGAAATCAACGGCCATACTTCTATGATGCTTATTTCACCATATGAAGATAGTGGTAGAGACTGAATAGTAGAAATCAATGCAAGTTACCTCTCTCAGGAAGTGGTTCGAATAAGGACATAGCTCTTATAACTAAGATACATCGCCTTGCACTCGAGTCAAGAAACATTATTTCTAATAGTATAAATCGATGCTTGGAAGTCTATCTGATCTCGTGCAACATCCTAAATTATTTATATAGTCTCTTGCACACTTTGGTCTTATACTGAGATAACTCAAGAAATATCTTAACTATCAACATCCTAACTATTATCAGCCTAGCCCTAATTGCTTCTCTTCAAGCATCCCACCTCCCAGGCAATTTGATTTTTCTGGGCGATCAGTTATCTCGTCCCTCCAGGATCCCAGAAACGGAAGCAGAGTTGATAGAGGCTATAGCCCAGTCAACTTTTCTCCAGCTATGTCTTCCCCTCATAGACCTATTTGCTTCTGGCAAGAACAGAAAGATATCCACCTTCATATCTTCCTTTCCGGATGTCATGGCTCTTTCAATAGACGCTCTAGCTCAGTCTTGGGACAACATCTTCGCTTATGCTTTTTCCCCTACGATTCTCATTCCTCTGATTCCTCTGGTTTTTGTGAAAGATCAGGCAACTTCCTTGTGTGAGTCTGTTAATAGCTCAGTTTTGGCTGACATAATCCTGGTTTCTGGGTCTCGTGGTCCTTCTTGTAGATCTCCCTCTGCTCCTTCCTACCTCCCACAATCTATTGTCCCGGATCAGAGGCTGGATTCTCCATCAGAATCCAGAAATCTTTCTCTCAGTCTGGAAGTTGTCGAGTTTCCCTTCATCAATCTTTTCAGTCAGTTTTCAGGAACTTTTGGAGAAATCACTCAGAACTTTCACTCGTAACATTTATTAGGCTCGATTTGAGTTATTCAACAAATGGGGTTAAGTCCATTCTATCCTTCCCTCTGTGCCCTCTTTGATTCAGGTCACAGTTTTCTGGGTTTCCTTTTCCATCAGAAAAAGCTCTGTTATCACTGTCAGTTCCTATCGATTTGGTCTGAACTCCTTGTCAAATGTCTTCTGGACCTTACGGTCCAAGTACAAAAATTCATTGCACAACCTCGTTAAAGGTATGGATAATTCATGTCATCCTTTTAAGAAACCCCTTCCTTCCTGGAGCCTTTCGCTTGTATCACAGGTTCTTGATGGGAAACATTTCGAACCCTTAGGTTCTGTTTGTTTAAAACATCTGACCATCAAAGCAGTATTTTTATTAACAGTAGCATTAGCTAACCATCGCTCTGAAATTCATGCCTTTTCTGCTGAATTGGATAGTTTTCAAATTATGGGTATTAGCATTATTCGTTATCCCAGGGCAGAATTTCTGTCAAAAACTCAGTCAGTCAAATTTTTGGGTAATCCCATTATAATTCATGAACTTTCTTCCTTTTCAGTAGAATTTGTACGTTAACGCTGTTAGGTCCTATCGTTTTTGCCTGGACTCTTTTGTCACATGTCTACATAGTCCTTCGGTTCAAGATCAGTAACATTTCACGATCTCTTTAAGGTTTTGGGAAATTCTCATCCTTCAGTAACCCCTTCCATCTTGGAATCTATCCCTTGTGCTTCAGGTTCTTGCTGGTAAACTCTTTTATCCTTTAGGATCTCATTGTTTTTAACATCTTACTCTCAGAGCATCCTTGTTATTAGAAATAGCTTCAGCTAGCCGTCTTTCGGACATTCATGCCTTAGCTGCTGATTGGGATAGTTTTCAATTTACAGGTTTTAGCATTATCATCTATTCTAGGTCAGAATTTCTGTCCAAAACTCATTTGAATTTTTAGATAAACCCATATTTCATAGGCTTTCTGCTTTATCTCCAGATGACTGTCTGGATCCCTGTTAGGGCTCTATATTTACAAATTCCGTTCAACTTGCGAACGATCCGATGATAGACATCTTTGGGTTACGTTTGCCATAGGCGTTGATCGTTCTGCCTCTTTAACCACTATTTCACGTTGGTTCATTGATACTATTAAAATTTGCCATGAATGAGCTTCTCCCGGGGACAATTCATTAGTTGGTGTTAAGGCCCATGTATCTGAAGGGAAATGAATTTTTTACAGCCAATGTTTGCTGGGTATTGCGGTTACAGAGTGACTGAAGGCTTCTTCAGGTATCTCCATACTCTCTCTCTAATGATGAGATCCATAATAAATCGCTTGAATGCTATATCTCAGAATAAGACAAGAAGAGGGTTAATCCAATACCCAGTGCCACTGAGTAGATCATTAAGCACAATGACAACCTCATTGGCTGATAGCTATCACATGACCTTGTTGGTAGCAACCAAGACTTCGTTCCTTTGACAGATCCAGTCATATAATCCAGCTTTGTGCAGATCCATGAAGAGACAGATGATGCTATCACTACTCGACTCTGAATATCTGACTAAAGCTGAAATAAATAATTAACCTAAATACTCTACATCGTTAAATCATATGTCTCCAGTCATCCAATCAGGTGAGCTTAAGGGTAATTAGCGTAATGATTGACAAGCATTAATTAGGGTCACTATAATGTGTATGTTCCAGTCGTGAAAAAACCCTGTAATGACAAGTGCACTTTAATGAGCTTAGCATTCACCCAAGGCAATATTGGCAACAGCTGGGCTAGTAGAGCTACACGTTTCTCTATTTGCTAACGCCCCCCCCCCCCCACAACCCCAACCATTGTTATGAATAACGATCATACAGCATGGCTCAGACTGGTCTGTACTATTCAGCGTTATCGATTAGACCTTTAATTTGTCTTTGGTTAACTCATTAACTTTTTTCATAACATTGCCTATATACAGTACAGCTCGGGTAAGATAGCATGTCTAAACATTCGACAGTACGTTTTATTTTTGGTTTGTAAACATTTATTCCTAAGCCAGATAAAACAAGCGTTATCGATTTTTCTTACAGATGTTTAAATTTGGCGGGGTCATTAGCTAGGTGGGTTGTGTATACAGCTAGAGGCTACACTGATTCAGTACAAGTTTATTTCGATAACCTCTTTGAAGTACACGAATATATAAATTAATGTATAAATGATAAAATTACTCAGTTACAGATACACATAGTATTATAATTGAAATGAATTCAGCTGTAGACTGTTCAGAGGTGTTGGCCCGGGTTGGGTCAGGTCAGACTCAACATTGGAGACAAAACCCCAGTGCGCATGCGCTAGGTCAGCAGTATATGAGGTTGGAAAAACTAGGGATATTACTCAACTTTAAATCAAAATATTTCCCATTAATACATTTTTGCCAACAAATTAACACTGGGCTAGAATTTATGTTTATTGTAGAGTCTAACTATACCAAAATCTAATTTGTAGGAACAAATTTTCTCGTGTCCTTTTTCATTTGAAGACGGGAACATAAGCAATTCGTAATTTTCATAAAAAATTGTTAACGTCCAATAGTCAAAATAGATTTTTTCTGCTATCTTTAGACGAAAATTATTTAACCTTAAAATACATAATTAATTATAAAAGATATGCCCTGAGAACGTTATAAAATATGTTTTGCAAAGATGTTTGACTTGTTATAGTAGTAATTTATGATGATGCTTGAAATGGGTGCTGAAAATTTTTAAAAATGTAGAAATTGCAGCAAGAAATTGCATAGACTACATAAAAACAGCTTACAATTTAGCTTCGATTGACGCCAACATAGGTGTTAGAATCACCCACCCCACCCTAAGCTTTTTAGTTGTAACTGCCAGAGATGTTATCTCAGACATAGGCAGGATATTGGCAATCTATTATCTAGCCAGGATAAATTATTGGTGGTTTGAAAATAAAATAAATAAAATAAAATAAAATGTTGCAATGTTGAACATTTTGAATTGGACTGGACGATGTTAACAACGGCACCCAGTCGAATTGGTTTCAGAATATTTAACCGCTTGTATAATTATATTGAAATTGGGATTTTGAGAATTCCGGGTTCATAGTATTGAAAATGACCCCAGTGTGCGCAAAAGGTGGGCTGAGCTTAGCTAGAAATCGACAGAGCATAGCTAGAAATGGGCAGGGCATTGCTAGAAGTGGATGTGGCATAGCTAAGTGGGTCCCTCTAATACATGGAATGATGCAGATGTTATAAAGATATATTACTCAATTCCATTCCACTTTATACAATAAGCATTGTTTTTTTCAAAACAATGTTCCTGCAAACTTTCTCTCTAAGACAACCACAGTTTCCAGCAACATTGTTTCTATGCTGTTATCCTGGCTTTTGTGTTACTTTATCCCTTTAATGGCTAAATCTGATCAAGAAAATTAAAATATTTGCTTATTGAATGTTCATTTACAGGCCGAGAAAAGAATATTTTTGAAAATGTACCCCTGGAATGCCTGTCTCAGTTATCGACCCAGTCATCCCAATGGTAAATTTTCAAAAATATTCTTGTCTCGGCCTACAAATGGAAATTACTCTAGACCACTGTATAAGCCGGCTTTGTCCGTCTTCATCATGAACGGGTTAACAATGAGGGCTTTGACGGTATTGCAATGTCACAGTTAAAGAAGACGCTGGGGCAAATCCTATCATTGTTCATGGTAACAGCAACAATGCTCAACTCTCAGTCAAAAGTGGTTCAGTTGAAAAAATACAAATACAAAAATACAACTGCATATTTTTTTTAATTTCAAATAACTACATTGGTATGCACACGCTTCATTTGTGTGCGTGTGTGCATACACACGTATGTGCATGCGTCCATGCATGCGTGTGTGTGTAGGCCATGGTGACATTGCAATCACCGTCAATAATTATAATGTTATTGAATTCCGCACACTACATAGGATAAACATATAGTTTCTGTTACTAGCATAAACAAATAGTTAATGTTCTGGAGATCCCCGAGTCTATGGGTAGACTGATCCCTTACGCATCAGTCATATCAATACTTTCAGTATCAGCTCCATCATTGGAATCATCATCATCATTGTCATCATCAGTGTCGGGATCTAGATTGTTGCTTACATAATATGTGATCAGAAATTTTCTTTTGTGAAATGCTGCGAGACTGCTTCATGGTATGTGTACCCTCGGTGATAAAAGGTTTAGTTTCCCTACAAATTATTTTAATGAGGATAGATTTCTGTAATCGTCTCCGCTGGTGCATTATGTCAGTACACTTTGTACCTAAAGCATCTGCCTATACGGAAATAGACTTGTCTACACCTTTTGAGGTATTTGTTCGCTTCACCTCCCTCATCTTCTAAACCTGATTGCTCAGCGTGTAATTCCTGCTTTTTATTTTGGAATATTTTGGAATAAACAATTGGTGAAGAGCTCCTGATTGCCTATGACTTCTTTTTCATCTTCACCTTCACCTTCATCATTGCTCTCAGACTCCATTGAGTACCGTATTCCCTCTATTAGAAGCCTAGGCTTCTATTAGGAGTGATGAAGAAATTTCACCAGCAGAATTTCTGAGAAAGAGGATAGGCTTCTATTAGGGAGTTTTCCCCAAAAAATGTTTAGTCGCTCCCAAAACCAGCTTCTAATAAGCTCATGTTAGACATCTACCGTTATCATCAAAGGGAAACCGCTATTTCCTGTTGCCGTATTGCAATAACCAATATTGTGGACTATATTGTCTGTAATAATTGTATCCTATGCAATATTTGTAAATCTTACGTGTATCATTCTTAAATGATGAAATAAAAATCAAACTGACAAGTCACTGTACACGTATTGTCGTAAACCCACTTATTTTGGACTAGGAGACCTCTCAAATAAGGTCTTGCAACGTCCCAAATGCAAATATCTCGAATTAATAATAAATTTATACAGAAGATAACGTTTTTAAAACAATTTGAGCAATAAATTCACTATTACCTAATCAGTAAATATATTCGGCAGTATATTTACTGGCAAGATTTTTATTCCTCTGGGAGATTTCGTCCCGGCCGATTTGGCTACATTACATTCTACCGAGTAATAATCGCCGTATTAATCAGTTACAGGACGGGTTTATGTCAGCACTCTCATAGCTACTCGAAGCACCTCTCCTGTTTGTGGATTAGGCAAGTCTCTAACCGGGTAATACTATTAGCGTCTTCGCACTGCTTGGGTAACAAGCTAAACCCGTCCCAAGTTATTTATATTTTTTCTCGACGCCATTTTATGTCAAACTTTGGATTAATTTTGATGAAATAAACAATGTTTATTAAGATATACGCAATATTTAGGCGGTTCCTATTAATAATTTCACTCCCGCGATGATGGATATAAGGTATACATTAAGCATAGGCGTAAGATGGTAAGAATTTGTCGCTTGAAGAATTGAAAACGTGTTCTAATTTTGTGTTATTTTTTTGCCATTTTGTATCATTTTGTTTTGATTTCTCATATGACGAATTTTGAAGTAATAAACAACGAATTATTTATTAATGTCAATATTTGGAAAAAGTTCATCGGACCAAGATGCTGAGTTTGGGGGTAGGCTTGTATTTAGGGGGTTTCCCATTTTCAAAGTGCTAAGAAAATCTAAAGACTGACATTGCTGAGTTTGGGGGTAGCCTTTTATTAAGGCATACGCCTCTAATAGGAGGAATACGGTAATTGTCTATGATTTCACCTTCATAATCACTGTCACCGTCGCTCACAGACTCTGTTAAGGCATAATTGCTTTCAGACTCCATTGAGTCATCACAGGCTTCACCCGACAAATCCATTGGCTTTTCTTCATCTTCGCTCTTGATCTCTGTCATTTCTTCATTTTCACTCTCTAGATGCTTGCTATCT
Source organism: Chaetoderma sp. LZ-2023a (assembly GCA_034401795.1). NCBI lineage: Eukaryota > Metazoa > Mollusca > Caudofoveata > Chaetodermatida > Chaetodermatidae > Chaetoderma > Chaetoderma sp. LZ-2023a. The sequence continues at coordinate 3,077,290 of CM067363.1, read as the reverse complement.
TCTTTGCTATGGAATCGTGTCTTATGCCACTTCTGGTCATGTAATCTAGATTTTATTGAAGTTTTTTCAGGTTGTAGCTGGAGAAATCTTACTGCCTAAGGTTCCCCTAACTATGTAGATAAAATACACGTTCAACCCCTTATGTTGTTTAAACTAGTGAAAAAGAGATTGAATTTGAGATATTTTATGGGAATGGATGTACGCTCGAATGCCACACTCGGTCGCATGTATAAATGTGCGGCTGCAAATCCATGCAGCAGCATATGTGGGCGCGTACGCGGCATCGAGGCCACATTTGCAGATATAGGTTTGTATGTACGAGCGCCCATCACACTCTGCCACATGTATAAATGTGCGGTCACACTTGCGGCCGCACATACGGCCACAAATACGATATAGGTTTGTTTGTATGCGTGACCAACACACATTTATACATGCGGCCGGAAATCCGTATAGCAACAACTTGAAGCAACCATTAATGTTCATTTTGAAAATAATGTTGCCGGAGCATGTTGATGGTATGTTTTCTCTAAATATTGGGGTTTATGCACTTTAATTAACCCTTTCACGACAAAGCCAGCTAAAAATGGCCTCTGTAGTGGTCTTGGCGAATGAACATTTGCAGGCTGAGGCTATTTTTTGAAAACTTACCACTGAAATGACTGACTAGGCATTCAATAAGTAAAAGGGTTAAATAAGTGTATGTTATTATGTTGCTGCAAGATGTTAGAGTACAGCTAAGAAATAACTTTAAATGCTTTTTGCAAGACAAATAATGTTGTTACAGTCCAGCCCCTATTATCAACTCATTGTGGCGAGTTCTGTATCATTGTGTGAATGGTGTGTCCATGATTTCAGTTATAGAGTCATTGGTGGATTTAACAAAAAATGATAGAATCCTCAAGATGGATGTAATAAAAAAATGATGTTTCACGTAAATAAATTTGTTTTTCATGTTTTCTTTGTCGGCAGATGTTTTGCCAATATGGTTTTTAGATTGTTTTTAACATATATACATTAAAAATAGCTTTCAAAGACGCTTTTCGCAAATCTACAATTTTCACATAGGCTCTGCAGTTACTCAAACACCTGGTACACCTGGCTAATGACCCATCCAAAATTTAAAGGTCCATAAGAAAAATCGATAGCATTAAATATGCCACACCCCTTCAGGAATCAATTTCCAGTACTGTCCAGCACAGAAATAAGCTAACATGTTTACAAAACAAAAATAAAACGTACTGTCGAATGTTTTGAACATAACTAGATTGAAAGACATTGTCGCCTAAGGTATAAATTGTCTTCAAATCAAATTATGCCTAAAATACACAAGAGAACAGTTCTTACTAACATGTTTTCTGTTCACATTTATAGACATGTTGTCTTACCCCTGAGTTGTACTGTATATAGGCAATGTTATGAAAAGGTTATTGAATTAACCAATAACACAGATTGCTAATGACCCATCCCAAATTAAATGTCTGTAAGAAAATCAATAACGCTGAATAGTACAGACCAGTCTGAGCAGGCTGTATGATCGTTATTCATAACAATGGCTGGGTGTCGGCTGTGGGGGTTTGCTAGCAAATAGAGAAACATGTAGTTCTACTAGCCCAGCTGTTGCCAATACTGCCTTGGGTGAATGCTAAGTTCATGTCTGCCCACTCATCATTACAGGGTTTTTTCATGACTGAAATGTACACATTGTTATAGTAACATGGGAGTAGGTCTACTTCAATAAACTTGAAACTTGTTGAAACTGTGTTAGCGACTGTACCAATTTTTAATATCAGTAATACATGTGCCTAGCAATTTCCAGAAAACTATAATAGTAAGTTGTTGAATATTTTGAAAATAATTTGACTGGGCGATGTTACTGTTTATGGCGATAAGAATGCCCAGTTAATTTACTTTCAAAGTATTCTACATAATGTTTATTAAATAGTAAAGACATACAATTTGTACAACTTGACTGTCATTTAAGCGATTATAATGGAATATCTCATTTCTCGCAGCATGCTAATGGATCTTTCCATTTTTAGCTATGCCCCACCCATTTCTAGTTAGGCTCCACCCACACCTTGATTGAGTTGGGATCGATCTATCTCTGAACTCCCAGACTAGCAATTTCCAAAGATAATCCTCTCCCGGTCCGCAGACGCTCTCCATAACAAAATTGAAATATGTATATACAAATCTGAGTGCAAAATAGTGTAAAGAGAGAGAGAGAGAGAGAGAGAGAGAGGTTTGTGGGAGTGTGGGATATAAAATACTGGGGTATTAGACCCTTTCACGGCCAAAATCTCCTTATCACAATTTCAGGGTATACAAACAGGAACGTTGTTAATGTTTGTAATAGACTTGAATCTTTCCATTTTTATATATGCCCCACCCATCTCTAGCTAAGCTCCACCCACACCTCTATCATATTGGGATAGATTGATCTCTGAACTCCCTGACCAGCAATTTCCAGAAAACTATAAGGGTAAGGTGTTGAATATTTTGAAACTAATTTGACTGGGCGATGTTATTGTTTATGGTGGCAATTTTAATTGAAAACTGAAAGAACCATCGTCTATAACCTGTGCAAATCCTGAGGCAACTTAGGCTGGAATTTGTTCCCAATATTGCATGTCCATTCGAGGCACGTTAAAATGTAATCAGTAGTTATTAATCTAACTCAATTGAAAATTGAATCGCTGAACTTTGTATGCCTGATGATCTTTACACGTGGTCGGTGTTGTTTTAAAGCTCATCTCGTTAATTTTTATCGGTTAGAGTAATAACTAAGCGATTGCCCTCATGCGATACATTGACCCTTGTACATCAACACGGCTAAAAAGTGCCGAGGTTCAGAAGTTTAATGATCAATCCATTAGACTAACAGAGTCATCTTCCGCAATCGCTCAACAATTGTCCTTATTAATCTCACATGACTGAATGAGTTCCCAGAGTCAGAAAAAAGATACCGTATTTCGCTTAATAGTAACCTAGGCTTCTATTAGGACAAGAGGTGCTCAATTTCCAACCAAACATCTCTGAGAAAGGGGGTGGGCTTATATTACAGTTTTCCCAAAAAAGTTTTCTAAAATTAATACCACGGAAATTCAACGTATTTTCTCGCGTAAAAATTCCCACTGCCTACGCCTATGTTTAATGTATACCTCAAAACATCACCGGGGAAGTGAAATTATTTGATTTGAGCGCCTAAATATTGTGTATCCTTTAATAAAGCTCGTTTATTACATCAAAATTAATCCACAATTTGATATAAAATGGCGTCGCGAAAAAATACAAATCACGTGATTTGCCTCCAATTGAAGAGTTTATTTTAGAGCGAGTACTCGGATATAAATATTCTGGAATCGGGGACTCGGGAATTTCTATATATTATCATTGCGCGATAGGAACTGAGTATTATATTGATCTTAAAAAAACGGGTACCCGTTTGCCCGTTAGCGTATATCTCGCGAGAACATGATGCCTCCCATCTCAAGAACCGCTGACTCGCCAACTTAAGAAGCCGGCTATATTGTCATTCGTAATAATTCAATTTGGAGAAAAAGACGAGTCCAGACATGTAACCTGTTAATCTGACTTACGCTACGCATTAATCATTACGCTTAATTACCCTTAAGCTCACCTGAATGGATGACCGGAGGCATGTGATTTAATGAGGGGGGGGGGGGGGGGCGGGCTTCATGATTGAATGAGTTCCCAGAGTCAGGAAAGGACGAGTCCAAACCTGTAACCTGTCACTCATACTTACACTATGCATTAACCCTTGTCAGTCATTATGCTAATTACGCTTAAGCTCACCTCATTGGATGCCAGAAGACACATGTTTTAACGAGGGTGCGGGACTTGAGGATTGAATGCGTTCCCAGAATCTGGAAAAAACAAGTCCAGACATGTAACCTGTCAATTATCCTTATGCTATACATTAACCCTTGTAAATCAGCATTACGCTAATTACCCGTAAGCTCACCTCATTGGATGCCAGCAGACACGTGATTTAACGAGGTTGTGGTACTTCAGGATTGAATGAGTTCCCAGAGCTCAGAAAAGACGAGTCCAGACATGCAACCTGTCAATCATCCTTACGCTATACATTAACCCTTGTCAATCAGCATTATGCTAATTACCCTTAAGCTCACCTCATTAGAGGACAGGCGGCACATGGGGGTTTATGGCCACCCTCTACATCTAACATCCAATCAGAATGGCAGAGATTGGGATGATTCAAAGGAAATGCTGCATATGCCGACACAAAGGATTTTCACACATAGGTGTGAAAATCCTTTGTGTTGGCATTTGCAGCATTTCCTTTGAAGCCTCCCTATCATCCCACTTCTACTAGTGTTATGTGCATGACAGAAGAATGATGGAATTTATGGTTGAAATTATGAATGCCAGGCTGATGAAACGGATGGACATATTGATGTACAAATGGCCAGGAAAATGTTGTCAAATAGCAGTTGTGAATTCCATTACAGCAACGTGATTCCACTTGCCATATTTATATTGTATGTACAAACAGGGCGAATATTACACACTAATATACAATTCTACCCATCCCTTTGAAGGACAGCAACACTTTTGACACAACATCACACAGAAGACAGCAAATCACTCATGCGGATCCAACATTCAATGCACCTAGTCATCTCTGAAACTGTACCTAGCAAGTTCGTGACTACGTTCTTTCGTATAAATGAATAAATTACTTTCAAATATTTATTTATACCTAAAAATAACCTGTTCACTCAGGACTACACCGGGCGTAGATGGCCAATGCATTAGTAATGGGGTTTCTGAGAGAGCTCTAGATTATACCATCGCCATGACGTAATACATGATAGAAATTAGACTTGCTATTATGTGCATTGTAGTGTCGCCGCGTCCGTGTTGTTCCTCCTATTGGGGGTCCGGTCCGTACGCAGGGTTCAAATCGGCCGGACGGATTTGCTGGTTAGTTATCATGGTTTTCTGTTCTATGGAGGTGGGATTCAGACACTCCGAAGAATACAAATGTAGGTCTCGTGGATCGGTTGAACGATAATGTTCCAGTGAGGCCGAGCAGGCATTCCTGCACACATCACGGTTCCATACCACGGTTTCATCTGTGCTATCTGTTAATCCTGTAGTGCATTTATACATGTTGTCCACTTTACAGTAGAATACTCTAATAGACGTAAACTCGACTCTACTATTGACACTGGCCGAATACGGTTTCTAAAGTCGGTTTAAGCCAACATTTGAATTGCTGGTTTAGGGAGAGGTACTGTCTCTAGCTGATCTATATCTTGCCAGAGAACAACTTATCAGAAAAATACCTACGTGAAAATATAAAGACGGAGGGTAGCCATGGCTAATATAATCTGAATATATAGGATATAAAAAATAACCGTCTCCTTAGAGACACTTTCGCCGAAGTGAGAGACAAAGCCTCACACGGGCTGCCGTCAATATTGGTTCATCCAACCATAGTGAATTGTGCTGTGATTGTGGGTATTGATACATGTGCGGTGTACACTGTATTACGAGAAATGGCTGGTCAGTCTCCGCAGATACTGGTCAGCCAGCATATACAAACTAATTAAGCTAGGTGGATGCCGCCGTAGTTAGCGGTCCTTCAAAGGAGCCTAACATGTTGTTTTTAACACAGATATTAATGCCTACAGAGGCCTAACACGCTAGCCTATCATTTAGAACAGATTTTCGTCTGCTTGCCCAAGGTGAGCTCTGGCCTGCCATAGGATTCGTCTGTGGAGCAAACCCAACAAACAGTCTGTGTACAGATGTTTCTCCAGCGACAGGGGCCGAGCTGAAATGTGACTCCCAGCCTGTGTCCACTAGAGCAGCCACAGCAAGACAAGACAAAGACAGGACAAATATAAGTGTTTAAAAGCACTGCAAACTAATTATGGCTTGGCAGAAGAAACCCGTAGCAGACTGTTGACGATTTCTAACTCTAGTAGGCATGGAGGGCCCACTCAGCCCTTCTAAGTCACCAGAGAGTTAGTCTGCTGAGCATGTCTTGCTGCAAGCCGAAGCGTTGAAATCAAGCCATATAGCCCTTATTGATTCCTAGGAGGTAATGTTTATTCCTGCGTTAGGTTTACACTGAAATGCCCAAGATTCACTGCCAAGGCCGATATAATTAGTTAGTTATTTCGCAGTGAATTCCTTCTTTGGCGTATGGATATTAAGGTATCACTGAAGATAATGAGAAAAGTGTGATGCATCTCCATTAGGATTGAATCCGCCGAGAAACCTACACGATTTCTGCGAGGGCACAACCGAACCAGAGGGGGGGGGGGGGGGGGGGGGGTTGGCCTAATATATATATATATATATATAATATAAAATAAGTATATCCGAAAATGGGTCGAACTTAGTTACAAAGAGAGACAGTTGCTGATGGCTTTTTGGACTCTTAAAGGTATACCACTAGATTTTGGTGGCACCAGAAGCGAGCTTTACAATAACTAAACTGCTTTAGACGCAACTGCCTCAGCTTGTTAACGGAGTTCTAACACAAATAACTGAGCTACTATATATGGCAGATTATGCCGAACTTGTGTCAGTTTCGGCACAAGAAAGGTGCCTGGTGTGGAGTGTTGATATATAAGATATCTAATGTTAAGTATGCCATTGTTGGTGTTCTTTTAGATGGCGAATGCGGTGTACAATATAATATAATGATTAATGGTAACGATATAATTATGAGTTAAAAAGAGAATGGCACAGGTCTTGAAAATATTACATGCAGAAATTTAGTAAGAGGTCGAACCTGGCTGTAAAAAATGCCTAATAGTCGTTGTCGTAGTATTATCAAAAGAGATGGGCACCAATTAGCTATAGTTGCAGAAGTGTACGCGAATAATAATCACACCTAATACTTGTCGGTGAGAAAAGGATATACAATAAGAAGATAAGAAAATGGCTTTTAGGTTGGCCTATTAGTCATTGGCGCATGAATGTAAAAAGAGGTGCCTAGTTACAAATGGCACAAACAATTTATACAATGTGAAAATATAAAGAGGCAGTACAGGTAAAGAATATGGATAAAAATATCAGTGAAGATGTCCGCACATTACTGGATATTCGTAGAAGTGAACTGGGAGGATGATGTACGAAGCGTGAAAGTTCGGCAAAGGAGTTCTGAAGTTTGGCACAAGACGAATGGTGTGGAAAGCTTAGCTGCTCCACAGTATGCAATGATCGGAACAGTAAAGAAAGGCTCAACAGTATCAACGACTTTAAGCCCGGGAAGAATTGCCTCGATAATAAGACTTAGTTCGAGCGATACAGTTGTTTCGTCTTAACCAGAAATGAGTTAGCACAGTTTTTCGGCCTGAATGTGGCCAGAAGTAAGGTAGCACAGTTTTTCGGCGCTACTATGATGCAGGTTGTTAGACCACTTTTCAGTCGTGGTACGGATAAGTTATGGCGTGATATTAATCGTACCTGTTAGATGGCTCATGAGTCTTTACACAAGATGTATTATTGAGTACAAGTTTACTGAAGGGAGTCTATATTCTTGCAGTTACGCACCATGCACTCTCGGCTAGCCTTGAGTTTGACTTCGGCCAATTAATTTCTATTAGGTTTTTACCCCAAGATTTGGCCAGAAAAATGTGTTTCGTTGCTTCTCACGGGTCTTCAAATGGCACTAGGAATTGCAGGAATTACAACGGTGTAGATTGCATTAGCTTTTCAGTGTAATGCATGGAGCTTCAAATGTACGTCTTGACACTTTATCTCAACTGATTTTTATGGGCTGATAAAGGGCCTTTTATACTTTTTGGTGTCCAATGAAAATACATCAGTACTCTGCTTCAGTCAATCTACACATGGCTTGTAACACCAGGCAAAACTATGCTGTCACATGTTATGACATCATAGGTACTACAGGGTTTACCTCAGTGTAGGTATGTAGTACACACGCCTATTTTATTGTATACGAAATCTCCGCCATTCTTTATTAGATTTCATTTTAGGAGGCAGATTCGGATTCCTGAGGGAATTCATGCTAAAATTTGTCCAAAGATGGAGTGGAATGGATCCGTATTAACAATTTAGAGAGCATGGAAAATATATACATAAAAGATGCCAGCTCCATACCTACAGTACAGCATGATTGGCCTATCTTAATTGTGATCTTGCAGACTCTATTGGTTTAAGTGTGTTACGACACACACGCTATGCATATAGACCATGATGTCATAATAGAGAGGTGAAGAGAAACGTGCTGGCATGGGCCATTCTGGCCAAGCCCCACGCAATCCTTACTAAAGCGTCTAACAACTAAAGGGAGACAACAGTTTATGGCAAAATTTTGCTAGCAATGCCATTTTAGAGTGTAGGCGATGTTATGGACTCTTGTTTTGTTTTTAGTGTGTTATGACAAATGCTCTATGTATATAGACTACATGGTGGTATTATTAGAGATCTGAAGAGGAACCTGCTAGCACGGACCATTCTGGCCTGGCCCCACATGATCCGTGCTACACCAACCCTCGTAGCTTGGCACCACGGGCCGAGCAATACCGATGAATGAATTGCGGTCACTAGGTGAGAATTATAGACTTCTTATTAGGCGCATAACGGAATGATAGAGAAATGAGGCACGTTGATATTAGATATAGGCGCAAGAGGCGAGGAGGTTTTGTAGTAGGGAGGCATACTTTTGGGGTTTTGGCCTGGGTTTCTTAGGCCCGGGGGCTTTGTTTTTTTTAAATTTTTGTGTTTGATTTGTGATCATTTATTATCATAATAGGCAATCATCCTAACACAGTAGTTTGCGAGGACATCTTCCAGCCAAAGGTTAATTATGTTTTGGCTGAAGATCTTAGCCACATGAACGACCTCTCGTTCGTATATAGGTATTATACAGGCTTTTTCAGCGCCGCATAATTGTATATTATATATAATAATATATCATCTGTCGTCCGTCAACTTTTTCTTTAAACGACTTCTCAAGAACCACTGGGCCGATTTCAATTATATTTAGCAGGAAGCATCCCTAGGGCATAGAGATTCGACTTTGTTCAAACGAAGCTGATCGGCCAAAATCTAAGATGGGCGCCAGCCAAAATGGCTGATTTTTAGAAACACTTAAAAAATTCTCCGATCCCGCTGGAGGAATTGATTCAAAACTCATAACACATCATCTATTGCAACGGTAGACCCAAGTTTGTTCAAGGCAGCTTGGTTGGCCGATTTGCCGGGCGGCCATCTTGGATGACCTAGTTTTCGTGAAAACAACTTCTCCCAAACCGCTGAAGGGATAGAGCTGAAATTCGGTAAATATGCTTAGGGACCAAGGCCCCTTCAAATTTGTTCAAGGGAAGTTTGTACGTTAAAAAACATGGCCGCCATCAACCAATCAAAATTTAGCATTTGTTGGTCATATTGGCTTTTTTGTATTTGATGTATTTTGATGCCGAAAATTGCTTTATATATGCTTATCAGTGTGGCGAGTTCAAATATGCCACTTTCGGGACTGTCGGATGAATGGTTTGGTTGCCATCTTGGTTTGTTTTCCCGCCATCGGCTCCCATATTAAAGCAATGGGGAATTCTTTAAATGACTTCTTCTCAAGAACCACTGGGCCAATTTCAATTATATTTTGGAGGAAGCATTCATAGGGCATAGAGATCTAAGTTTCTTCAAACGAAGTGGATCGGTCAAAATCCAAGATGGCCGCCGGCCAAAATGGCTGATTTTTCGAAACACTAAAAAATCTCCGCAACCGCTGGAGGAATTGATTCAAAACTCATAACACATCATCTGTGGCAACAGTAGACCCAAGTTTGTTCAAGGCAGTCTGATTGGCCAATTTGCTTGGCAGCCATCTTGGATGACCTAGTTTTCGCGAAAACCACTTCTCCCGAACCGCTGAAGCGATAGAGCTGAAATTTTTAAAATATGCTTAGGGATCAAGGGCCTTTCAAGTTTGTTCAAGGGAAGTTTGTTCATTAAAAAACATGCCCGCCATCAACCAATCAAAATTTGCGTTTCTTTGTCATATTGGCTTTTTTGTATTTGATGTAGTTTGATGGCGAAAATTGCTTTATATATGCTTATCAGTGTGGCTAGTTCAAATATCCCACTTTCGAGACTGTCGGATAAACCGTTTTCCTGCCATCTTGGTTTGTTTTCCCACCATAGTCTCCTATAGTAAAGTAATGGGCCCATAGTAAAGCAATGGGGAATTCTTTAAACGACTTCTCAAGAACCACTGGGCCGATTTCAATTATATTTGGCAGGAACAATCCTTATGACATAGATATTCAAATTTGTTCAAATAAAGCCGGTCGGACAATTTCGGTGGCGGCCATCTCGGATGTTGGCCGATTTTTAGAAAAGTCGTTAAATATGATCTAGGGCAACAGCTGAAACAAGTTTGTTCAAGAGAACTTGATTGGCCAAATAGTTTGGTGGCCATCTTGGACGACTTCTCCAGAACCGCTGGAAGGATCAGGCTGAAATTTGGGAGATTTGATTAGGGCCTAAGGGCCATTAAAATTTGTTCAAGGGAAGTTGATCCATCAAAAAATATGGCTACTGTAGCCCAATCAAAATGTAGCATGTTTGGTGGCCATATTGAATTTTTTTATTTTGACGAATCTTGAAGCCGAAATTGGTTTTATATATGTGTTTTGGCATTCTGATTTCAGATTTGCCATTTTCGAAACTGTCGGATAAACGTTTTAGCGGCCATCGTGGATCATTTTCCAATTAGAAACTCCCATGTACTAAAGCAATAAGAAATTTCAAGTGTATTTGGCAGAAAACATACTTAGGGCATAGAGATACATGTTTGTTCGAATGAAGTTGGTCTGTAATTTGCCTGGCGGCCATCCTGGATTTTTGAAATGCCTTTAAAAATCTTCTTTCCCGAATCCGCATGGGGGATTGATTCAAAACTCATGACAGGTTATTTACGGAAACAGCTGAATCCGGTTTGTTCAATGGAACTTGATTGCCTAATGCTTTAGCAGTCATCTTGGATGACCTGGTTTTCATGAAGACAACTTCGTATCCAGAATCGCTGAACGGATTGGGCCGAAATTTGGGAGATATGATAAGGGACTAAGGGCCATTAAGTTGATGCATAAAGAAAGATGGCCTCTGTTTTCTTGTTATAATTGTGCTCAACTCTGTAGGGTTCTACTTATTTTTGATGGCCTTTCTGGTTGAAATGCCTATGATGCAGGTGAGCGATACAGGCCCCTTGGGCCTCTTGTAATAATGAAAAGAATATATGTTATTAATATGCAGTTTTCTTATTGGCCGAATGTAGCTGGTGTTATCGGTCAGTTGCGGATGTTCATGTCAGTCTGAAACTGTCTTGGTATGAACAAGGTGTAGCCTAAGTGAGCGTCATTAAAGTTATGAATTGATGGAGCCGAAGCCGAAATGGTTGGAGGAGTTGCCGCGGGTGTTGAAGTTACTAATGATCCATCAATGTCTACTATTGATGTAGATGAGACGCCAAGGCATGGAAGAGATGTGTTGGTGCTGTAATAGCTGGTCAGGGTCGACATTCGCATAAACCTTCATCACTAGAATGCCTTGGTATGCCGCGTATGGCAAATTTATGGGTCTTGATCTTAGCTATGGCTGTGGATGGACTTCGGTATGCTGCCGCTTTCATTTTCTGTAGGCCGCTGTAGACACAGGCCGGAGCTGTTTTCTTCCTAACACACGGCGGACTGAGGTCTTCCAATACAGTTCGTTTGGGCTTCTTTGAGGCCGAAGTTAGTGCTGCTGTCGACGTTGACGGTGAGTCAATGGAAGTCGATCCTTCGATAGAGGGTAATATAGTAGATTCACTGGGTATCGACGTACTCGGCACCGAAGTTGCTGAGCTGTCTAGGTCGCTAGATTCCATTTGTAATTGTCCTGGTTCGTCTGAAGATAATGGCTGAAACTGTGATAATGCTACCGGGCCTAGTAGTACACAAAATTATGGGAGCAAAACTCGTGGAATAACTGTTAATTGTGCTTGCTATTGCAGGCGATGGTTTTCGTTTTCTGGATGTAGTTGTTTTTACGCTGAGTACTGAAAGTGGAGGTCGAATGAGATGCTAATATTGCCCCAAGTTCGTCTCTCTTCATAGAAAGTTTATTAGGCAACAGGTTAATTAGACGCACACGATGGATTTCAGCTGATGATTGGGTAATGCTGAGTTGCCAACCCATGAATAACTTGCTACACTGAGTGCAATATGCTCGGAGGAGTGTATGGTCTCGGTCAACATGACAAGTAAGTTCGCCTTTTAGGTTATACGGTCGACCACAAGGTATCCCACCTTCAGATATATTGAGACCATTACTAACTTCTGCGAGTTGTTGAGGCGTTAGTGACATAACGGTAGTTAGTTAAGTGTTCTTGGCTTCCCCGAATTCACAACACTTTGATAAAATAATAACAGAAATTCTATTCAGTTTACTCATAAAAAGACTGAAATTTAGTTTACAGTGCAAAAAGGGCCTATTGGCTGTTGATCTTCCTGTGCACCAATGATAGGGAACATGATTATTCTGCGACAAGTTCACCACTTTTAAAGTTTCTAGACCACATCGTAGTGTGGAGGCAGACGAATTTGGCCTTCCTCGCCTGTGTTATATGACCATACCCATGTGGGTATTTTCCCAAATTTGGTGACAATTCTCCAGGCTGCTAAACAGCTTTGTGAGAAGTAATAACTAGTCGAAACAAGTGGGTTTGTGTAGAAATTCCATCATCTGGAGCGCAGAGCTAATGGTTACCGATGAGTAGATTGTGAGTGAGTCTACTTGTTCCTGCGGATGGCCCAAACTACAGGACATAATTGGGTTTCCTGGCCTAAACTCTGGGATCTGCCACAGTTGTTTTGCATGTTTTGGCCCAACAGACTTCCTATGATCTGTTTTTGATGGGAGTGTGTTTGAAGAGAATTCGGAAATTCTCCATAAAAATTACTGCAAGATTTTGGCTTACTGTATCGGCTCGTGTCGAATCGTGTTTAGATATGTTCACACAGTCACATCAGGGCTGGCCAGGCAGTAGTGCATGATTTCCTCACGTTTAGGCATACACATATTGTAATGGACTTGGTTATGACACCATTCGATAAATATGGCATGCGTTTACCGAGTCAGGCTGGATTCCAAGCTGTCGCTACGTGCAGTCTGATCAAGCCGAGCCATCCACATGCTTGAGGAATCACACTACAGTACAACTTATAAAATATAATACAATGATAATAATGACAGGGTTTCCTGAGCACGAAGATCAGTAATGCGTGTAAACATGTTTCTTTAGGTGTTGATGTGTAGGTGTTGTTTGTGAGGTTTGTTTTGCCATTTCGATCAGGCACCATCATAGATTACTGTAGTTTGTGAATCCTTCCGTAATTGATTCTCAGCTTTTGGTGGCAAAATCCTACTTGCTTACTCACTACATACAGTCTGCGGGAATCGGCGTTCTCTTAATAAAACAATCTGGGATTGTGTGTGTGTGTGTGTGTGTGTGTGTGTGTGTGTGTGTGTGTGTGTGTGTGTGTGTGTGTGTGTGTGTGTGTGTGTGTGTGTGTGTGTGTGTGTGTGTGTGTGTGTGTGTGTGTGTGTGTGTGTGTGTGTGTGTGTGTGTGTGTGTGTGTGTGTGTGTGTGTGTAGATAGGTTGTTTATTCATGTATCTCCTCTAAAACATTTCAAAATCATGACATACCATAAGAAGTCGAAAATCTGGGTGTGGGGTGGGGGTGGGGCGGGCTGGGGTTATTGCTGGGGTGGCTGGGTGTGGGGCTGCGGCTGGTGGGGGTGGATGGGTTTGGTGTGTGGAGGTGGGGATTGTATGTGTACCTGCGTGGGTGCAACGATATATCTAAAAAATCTACTGGTCCGATTTAGCTGAAATATTAACACAACTAAGCACCGTGAAAGATATGTAGTAGACTTTGGCCATGATTTGGGAGGAAACCCTGGACATGTATCAGATAAAATTGTGGATTTATGAATATCTCAGAAACTGCTGCGGTTCGGTTTGGCTCAAATCTTAACACAAGAAAGTCTGTGCCCATCCATTATGATGCCACATGTTTGACCATGATCCCAAAAAAGTCCGAAAAATGAAAGAGAAACTTGTGAAAATTTAAAAATGGAGAGCGAATATTTTCAATATCAGACTGCTCTAGTTCCCAGTGTTTTTTTACTTTTATCTCTCATGTGAAGTCCATTTTCCACATCACATTAAAATGCAAGAATTATCTATCTTGAGAATAGTATTTTAGTTCAATGGCATTGTTTTAATTTCACCTAATCTCGGGGTGGTGGGAGGAGGGAGGGGAAGGATTGGGCATTGTTGTAAAATCAAATATATGGTGACACATCTTAACCCTTTAACATTCAATTTTAGTTAAGACAATTGAGACCTTCATTTAGTTAAATTCCATTAACAGAAGAAACAAATATTTCAGAAATCTTACCATTGCTTAATTTCTTTTAAAAATTGTTAAATTGTTCCTTCACACCGCTGAAGATTCCGGTTCAACATTAAAGATTAATGAAACCCTCAGGAAATTTAAGGATCCAGTGAAATAATTTATAATTCGAAAAAATGAGAGTGCACGCTATAGTGTGTTGTGCATGTGTCATATCAGAATTTGCCAAAACAAAGCGCTACTTTGAATATATTTTCAAACTTATCATTGGTATTTCGAGTAGAGAGAACCATATTTGGCCACAACATTCCCACTCTTGATGTGCACATTTCTTGTGAAGCTCCACCCATTTCTTGTTATTACTACATTACAACCTACCTCCTTGCATTACTATTGCTCTTTCCTTCTCTGAAGGGAAGCGTGGTAGGATGAATCTTTTTACAGCCAATGTTTGCTTGGTATTGTGGTTACAGAGTGACTGAAGGCTTCTTCAGGAATCTCCATACTCTCTCTAATGATGAGATCCATAGTAATTCGCTTGAATGCTATATCTCGGAATGAGGCAAGAAGAGGTTAATCTAATACCCATAGCCACTGAGTAGGTCATTAAGCACAATGACAACCTAATTGGCTGATAGCTATCACGACCTTGTTGTAGCAACCAATACTTCATTCCTTTTCCTACTCTATGAAGGAATAGGCATACAAATTTTACAGCTAATTTAAAAGTTTTGTAACTTATTAAAATCAGCCTGTGGATATTGAAAGTTAGAAGTTAAAGATCATCAGGATGTCAGACAAGAGAAAGAAACCTCCCAAGATAGGTGCTTGTAGGTTATGGTCTTTTAAGAATGAGTCTATGATCATTTCTATTTTCGTGGTGGATGCATTACCAGTTTTGGTTATTTGCATCTAGAGTGTATAGACATTTGAGTTGTCTATTTGTGCTTCTTTTTTAAACAGTGGCTTGTAGAGCTATTTAGTCCAGGAGCTAAAGCTAGGTCAGAATCGTGACGTAGCACACCCAGTATTCGGAAGGTCTGACACTTGCTGTGGCTTGGGGGACATGTCCCACACATTTTAAGCCCTGTTGTACAAACAAATTGTGGTAGCACTAATTAGTTATCCTGATTTCTTTGCATAGGGTGTCTAGGCTTTGGCTGTATCCACAGTGCACAACGATATAAGCATGATCGTGTCATAACTCAAAGTAATATCGTATTAGATTCACCATATATGATATTTAGACGGATATCGACCTAACATATATCCAACATACATTTTGCATGCATATACCAAAGGCGAGGGTGAAATGTGAAGGTTATATTTTATGTATGTTTACTAACTCCATCATAGAATCTGTATATCCAGCTGTACCACTGTTGACAAAGCACCCAGGTAATGGTGGTTGGAATGAGACAGATGGATGTGGTGGTAATCGGTGCGGAAAAACAAATTAAAATGAATACTACACACCTCACATCGCTCTCATTGTCATTGTCTACATATAATTCAAATTATGCCTGTAACACTTGTTCCGGGGTAATTTTGTAATTTGACATCACAAGTAAACTGAAAGTTTAATTCACTCATTTTCTCAAATACAAATCTTTTTTTGAAAAGCAAATAAGAATGCAAGTGGCATTTTATGAATTTGTATTCATGAGAAAGGTCGTTAATACATGCCTTGATTAATAAAGCCTAGTATTGATTTAATATATATGCACACACACTAATTACATTTGCGAAATAATTACAAGCGCTATATAACTAGCAATTAAGCAAATATGGACAGTGATAGTTGTGACGAGGAAGTAGCGTTTCATCTTCTCCCAGCAAAGCGTATCAAAACGACACAATGGACTCGCTGTATTATTTGTCAAGCACATAGTAGCGAAACTGTTAGCAATGCCACTGAAGTCGGTGTCTCAAAAGTTCATAGAGGCTTTCCAACACCGGGAGGATGACGTTTATGAAAGACTTAACTCAAATATTGATCAATTAAAACAACTGGATATCGTGTGGCATAGAAACTGTTATGCTAAATACACAAGCAAGCACAATATTAACTTTGCGAAAAGACGATCCATGACACCACCAACTCCTATGCCTCTTGATAAACAAATGTGTGGGTTACAAGATAGTCACATGTTTGGAGTACATAAGGAAATGGGGACTAATCGAATGAACAGGGATGAAACCGATGTGCAGAAGATACTTTCGATGTTCTCATCAGATATAATGACCAATCCCTTTAATATTGCGGAAAACGACGACAGCGAGTGTCTTCCGCTTGTAAACATTGCAACTGGCGTGGTATTGCCTAGTGAAATCGCCAAGAGACTTGTTTCCGCCTGTGACATTGGTAAGGAGATTATGGAAAATTTTGTTCAGGAGCGGCTGGACACTAACACGAGAAGCTTTTGGGACACGTTGCCACACTTAAAACTTAAAACATTTGCCAGCCTAGCACAGAAGAAAAAACTCAAAACAAATGATGAAAAAATTCACAATGTGAGATCTGACCGCGAACTATTTGGTCGATTAATTATTGCCGCAAGGTCCAGAGATGTTGATTTAAAACTAGTGATGACGTATGAACTGTCTGCTGTTCCACTATCATTGTCACATACGGATGGGACTCTAAGAAAGAATGTGAAAAGTGTTTTGTTAAGTGAACTAGAAAAGGAAGTAAATGTTGATGGACGGCTTCCACGTGTTGACAAGACAGGCGCAACAGCTTATGTAGTAGATGGCATGGCAATTGTGCAAATGGTTAAAACTGGAGGTACGTCTACATTTGGAGAATTGGCTGATAAATACTGGCACATCTTTACAGTTCCACTGAATCAAGAAGACTGCAACAGAGTAGATATAGTTTTTGACAGATATGATAGACTGGAATCTCTCAAAGCGGAAGAGCGGCTAAAACGTGGGTCATCAACAGCATTGGAAGTAAAGATTGCTGGAGAAAATACTCCCGTTCCAAAGCAATGGGCCAAGTACATCAGCAATCCAAGCAACAAAAGTAACCTGGTTGCATTTCTCAGCAAGCGGTGGCGTGATACTGGTCCAAATATGCTATCTGCCGACAATTGCGTCATTCTTGCTGGTGGCTTTAACGATGGAATGGATGTTGTTGTCATTTCAGCGAACAATTTGTCATATTTGGAAGAACTTCGATCAGATCACGAGGGAGCAGATACGCGTATGATGTTGCACGCGCTACACGCTTCAAAAGACCACATGCGTGTTGTTATACAGTCTCCTGATACAGACGTGGCAGGACTTAGTATATATACGTATCGTTCGCTTCACTGTTCTGAACTATGGTTCCGTACGGGCACAAAGGACAAATTGCGATACATACCAATACATACAGTTGCTCAAGTACTGGGCCCAGCTATCTGTCTGTCTTTGCCTGGGTTTCATTCTCTTACAGGTTGTGATAGCACTAGTGCATTATTTGGAGTCGCTAAGAGAAAAGCATTCAATCTCTTAAAGTCATATGAATGTCATCAGCTTAGCTTAGCCCAACTCGGCGAACATGTTGACTTATCACCGAATACTGCAATTCTATGTGAGAAATTTGTCTGTGAGTTGTATACCACCAGGGATGTGGGAAAGACAGCTGATGAAACCCGTTATTGGCTCTTGTCAAAAGAGACAAAGAAATGAAAATCTTCCACCTACAGCGAATAGTCTAAAGCATCACAACGAAAGGGCCAATTTTCAAGCTCTTGTTTGGAGACGTTCATTGAAAGCTGTTCAGAATCTTCCATCTCCAAATGGACATGGCTGGAGTATAGTGGATGGTCTACTCAAGCCTGTTCTAATGTCAAAGGATCCTGCTCCATTTGGATTAATTGAACTCACATCATGTAGATGTCAAAAGTCTGCCTGCAAAAGAACAGATCTCTGTCAATGCAAGGCTAACAATCTACTCTGCACTGAAGCATGCCTTTGTATGGGAGGTGAAATGTGTGACAATGTTCAGCATACAATTGTCGAAGATGACTCTGACACGGATGAGTAACATTCTCTCATTTGCTCACGTGATAAATATGTCCTGCCAGCTTGTGTAGACATGCACTGCATGTCAGTTAAAAGTTTAATTATGAAAAATGTAGAAAACATGGGCATTGTTGTAGCTAAGGTATTGCTAGTCACAAGAAGACCTAAGTGGCCCAATATGTACAAAGCAACATACGGGTGTCTTAAACGAGGTTGATTATGTATAAATCTGCGATATACGATCACTCCTTTCCATTTTGGTTAAGATTGTATTGATATAACATGCGTTTAAGTTTGTGAAAAATTTACCATTGTGAAAATTGTTTGAGAGCTACATTCAACACCTATTGTAAATGGGCTTCTCACGGGTTAGTGATACCACAATTTTCTTGTACAACATGGCTCAGAATATACCCAAGACATCGGTCTAGCATAATATAGAGACAAACCTTCTGAATACTGGGTGTGCTACGAAACCATTCTTCTAGACCCCTTTTGAAAATTGGCTCCCGGACTAATTGTGTTGACATGCTTGTAAGGCATTGAGCATGAATCCATGATTATCTCGCTAACATACTCTCTCAAAAGAAACTAAAATAATTTCAAATTTGAAATCGGTAAAGTCTCTTTTTATAAATCTTGGGTTTAATGCTGGCTAATCCTGAGTCATATTCGAAGCTTTACTCTATCGGATCTTGCTGTTTTTACGATTCAGATTTGGGAAAGTCTCCGAAAGCGGTCAAAGGAGAAGATTAAAGATAAGAATATGAACCATTCAATCAGATGTTCCAATGGCAGCTGCCAGAGGTTTATCAAATCAGACCATGTTAGACATGCGTGTTCCAAGTGCACATCGTGTACCCTTGAGTCTTCCTGCTTAATTTGCGGGTCATGGTCGCTTGCTACGAGAATGTCTTTTTCCAAACCTAATTCTCCTGTGGCCTCTAAAACTCCGGGAAATTCTTCTCCATTAGGGTCAGCGGTTAAGATAAAGGCTAAAACCGAGGTCAAGACAGTCTGCCATAATTCTCGAGAAAATTGTGATGTCTATGGAGTGTTCAGAAACAGGTCAGCAACATAGATTCATCCATTGACAGCAGGATTAGGGTGAAGCATTGGAACTGGCTGTTCCTAGAAAACGCTTGTTCCCAAAATCTAATAAATCTTCATTAACTAATTTGTACTGTTTCAGGGGTACCACAAAGAACAATGCAAAGAACAAGAGCACTAAGACCTGGTTTGCACCTCGTTAACCGCTAGTTCATAAGCCAGTCACGCCATCACAGATTTCTTCAGTATCTTCAATCAACATTCTGCAGCATGCGCCCTTGCAGACCGATGAAGGTCTCTGGCCTAATCAGGTCACAAGTCGGTCCGGTCTGACACCTGTCACTACTACATCTTCACTGGCTGGGCTGAAGGATTTTCCCACCAGAGTGGTCCAGGTCGTCACACATCCGCTGTCCTCTACAAAGCCAATCGCATCTTCATATATTGTCTCTGCTGTTACTCCGGTTAGACTCCCGGGCCTGGTTTTTTTCCTGCCCCCGGGTCTGGACGTTGAGCGGCTTAGGTTACCGATTCCATCGGGGGGGGGGGGGGGGGGGGGCGACCCCGGCTTTTTGTCCGGGTCCTGCCTCCGGGGTGGCGTCGGGCTCAGAGGCTGTGCATGCTTCGGGCCCGGGTATTTTTCCCGGCCTCAGGTTGGGAAGTCGGCCGGCTCAGGTTGCCGATTTCATCCTTGGCTCCGGACCCGGGTTTCTACCTGGGTCCGGCTGTTAGGGATTCTTCGGATTCTGCTTTACTTTGGGCCCCGGACACGCCCCCGGGTTTTTTCCCGGGTCCGGATCCTGGTCCTCTTTTTTAAAGTTTTTCTCCCGGCTTTCCGGCCCCAGATCGGGCCCATGCCCGAATAGGGACCGGTCATTCCGGCGTGTCAGAATCTGTTTTGAATTTGTCTCCCACCTTCCCCGCCCCGGCTCCGGCCTCGGCCAGAGCGGGGACGGGTCCTCCCGGCGTGTCAAAATCTATTTTGGAATGGGATACTATTAGTAATCCCAGAAAGGGTCCAGGGCCTCATCTGGGGTTAGTAGATCCGTGCCCAGGTCCCCTAGAGGACCCGTGTCCATCTGGATCTCATCTTTCTCCCAGTAGGTTAACTTCAAATTCTCTGTTTCCCTCTCATCTTAGTAATTTGGAGACTGTTAAACATAACCCAGTCATTAGTAAATCTTTATCAGATAATTCTCGCTCAGATTTCTCTGATTTGTCATCTAGTGATCATTCCAGATCATTCGCAGGTAGTTATTCTAGTTGTCAGAATCCCTCATGTTCTTCAGATCATATGTCCCAGGAAAGTTTTGCTCAGGACTTGGTTAGTTGTTATCTTAATGATTCCTTAGTCAATGAAATTACTTCTATTGGCCTTTCCAGTAAAGATTATTCCTTGTCAAAGGACAGTTCTGGGAATTCTATTATCACTGCATTTCTTAGTTCTGTTGATTTCCTTCCATCCTTTGAATCTTCCCTAGTCCCTAGGAGTATTCTTAGTCATTCGCATCCTAAGGTTAAGTTTGCGACTTCCTCATCTTCATCATCATCCTTCATTAGTCTCGGATATTTTGTCAAGTGATGTCGAAGTTTCCTCCATTGTGGATGATTTTCAGGATTCTATCCCTTCTCAGGATTCAGTTTCTCTTTTACCTCATGATCCAATTCAAGGGAGGCCCTCTGATTCCAAGCTTTTGTTGCTTAGAGCTGCTGAGAATGATTGGTCTAATACTCGCTAATGGGTGTCAGATTCGCTTCATGTTGAATTACAGCCTGAACGTACTAGCAACATTTCGTACGAATCTCCTTTGGTTCCAGAAGACAATACTTCAAATTTTTCAGCAGATATCTTGGATCATTTTTCCCAGCACAGATTTTTCACTGGTTCCTCCTGATTTATCTTCGTCCATTAGAGTGCCTCTTTCTGACTTTGATGCTACTATTAGACCTACGTCTCTGTTCGGCGATGCTTGGGATCTTATCAAGGATACTGGTAAGTATGGAATTTCGGATTCAGCTAGGATTAGATCCTTAGAACAATCTGCTAGGCTAAGATTTAAGCTTTCTAATTTCTCGGATCTTCTTTCAGAAGCTATCTTTAAGGTTTCCTCTAAAGGCGAATCTATTCCTCAGTTGGCTTTGTCTTGTATGGCTGATATTTCTAGATTTAACCTTAATTTGGACGCGAGACTAGTTAGTTTTGTCAACAAATGTAGAAAGTGAGCCCTTAGTTCCTTAGCCATTTCTCAGAAACTTAAGGACACTCTTATCTCCACTTCCTGTTTTGGTAAGGAATTGTTTGGTCTGGAATCTACTAATCTCAACATGAAAGAGGTGGATAGACTTAAAAGTATTCATGAGATCTCTTCAAAAGTTGGTATTCCTCAGGCCTCTAATAAACATTCCTTCACTCTGGTTCATTCCTCCCCTCCTTCATCTCCTAAGAAGTTTCCTCGTTCTGATACTCAAGCTTCTTTCCCCTCTAGGACGTTTGTGAATTCTAATAGATCCTTTAATAAATCTAGATCTCCTAGGAGTTACTCTCGAGCTCAGTCTCCTCGTAAATCTCCTCAATGTAGGTCTCCTGGTCAGGATAAATATTCAAATGTGGTTTCCAATAGGTCCAGAGCGCAAATTCGGTTTAGGAAACAGTCTAGAGGTTCTTGTAAATCGAGTGGTCCTTTTCATCCTCGTTTTTGATGTCATAAGTTCAGGAGATGGGCCTTTTGTTACTCTTCCAGCAGATTTAGACTCAGTCCCCTACTGTTTCAAGTTTTCCAAGCATCCCAATAGGCAATCGTCTTTCCAGGTTCAGAGATTACTGGGATCTGCTTATTCAAGACCAGTGGGTGCTAGAAACCATTTATCACGGCCATCATCCTTGTTGGAAGGAAAATCCTCCCTCTCTTTCTGTCATTCCTCGTTGGATCCCTGTTCCTTCTTGCCCAGAAAAACTCTAGCTCTGGAATCAGAGATTCTATCTCTGACATCAAAACATGCGGTAGAGGAGGTGTTGAATTGGCAATGCAATCCAGGTTACTTCTCGACCATGTTTCTAGTTCAGAAGAAGACAGGGGTTTGGAGACCCATTATAAATCTGAAATTCCTCCATCTGCAAATTATGAGCCCATCCTTCAAGATGGAGACAGTTCTATCCATCATTCAATCACTCCAGATGGGCTTGTGGACTATATCCATCGACCTCAAAGC
The DNA here is from genome assembly GCA_034401795.1 of Chaetoderma sp. LZ-2023a. NCBI lineage: Eukaryota > Metazoa > Mollusca > Caudofoveata > Chaetodermatida > Chaetodermatidae > Chaetoderma > Chaetoderma sp. LZ-2023a. Next base: position 3,054,577 of record CM067363.1, on the reverse strand, counting down.
CATTCATCTGGCTTTCCGCAAGTTCCTTCGTTTTGCTTACAAACGCAGAGTTTGGCAGTTCTGGGGTCTCCCGTTCAGGTTAACGACTTCCCCGTACGTATTCACTCGAATAGTATTGTCGGTAGCCATTTGCCTTCGTCTGAAGTCAAGCAATCTCAATTCACGTCTATATAGACGATTGGCTTTTCAAGGCTCCCGATCCTGTATTCCTCATTGCGGATGTTTCAGATGCTATCCAGGTGTGCCTTCTCTTGGGTTGGATCATCAATGTGGAGAAGTCGCGTCTCTCCCAAAGTAATGTTCTACCCACCTGGGAGTCACTTTCGACCTTGCTCAGGGGAGATTATTCCCCTCCCTTCCTAATGTCCAGACGTTAATGTCCACAATTCAAGCACTCAAGGTAGGTCAATTAGTTATGGCCCAATCCTTTCTCAGAATCATTGGCCGCATGGTTTCAGTAGAAAAAGTGATTCCTTGGGCTCCTCTGATGAGATGACCCTTCCAGTTTTATCTTATGACCCATTGGAATCAGTCTAGATTCTCTGGATCTTCCAATTCTCATCAAGTTCTCTCTCATGACTGTTTTGGAAAGACCGCCGGTCCCTTATATTAGCGGTTCCTCTACATCTTCCAACCCCTCAGGCAATTATCTTCACAGATGCATCCCTGGAGGGGTGGGGAGCCATTTGGGATTCCAGGAAGATTTTGGGAACCTGGTCCCTCACAGAATCTTCCTACCATGTCAACCTGTTAGAACTGTGGGCTGTTTTCCATGCCTTAGCTCATTGGGAGCCCTTAATTCTCGGTATGTCAATCCTTATCAGATCAGATAATTTCACAGTGGTCTTGTTCATCAATCATCAGGGGTGGGGTTGGGGTGTGTGGTTTCTTCGAGCATCCCACGCCCCAGGCAAACTGAATTTTCTAGCCGACTAGTTATCTCGCCCTTCCAGGATCCCAGAAACAGAATGGGAGTTGAAAGAGGTTGTAGCCCAGTCGATTTGTCTTCAGTTCGGTAGTCCCCACATAGACTTGTTTGCTACCCTCAAGAACAGAAAGCTATCCACCTTCATATCTCTCTTTCCAGAACCCATGGCTCTTTCAGTAGACGCTCTAGCTCAGTTTTGGGACAATATGGTCGCTTACGCCTTTCCCCCGACGATTATCATTCCTCTAGTCGTCAGAAAGATCAGACAACATCCTTGTGTAGTCCTATTGATAGCTCTGTTTTGGCCGACAAAATCATGGTTTCCGGATCTCCTGAACCTTGTAGATCTCCCTCTGCTTCTTCCTGTCTCCCACAATCTATTGTCCCAGAACAGAAGCAGGATTCTCCATCAAAATCCAGAAATATTTTGTCTGGAAGTTGTCGAGCTGCCCCCTTCTTCATCAATCTTTTCAGTCAGATCTCAAGAACTTATGGAGAAATTTCTCGGATCTTCCACTAGAAACATTAAAAAAAGCTCGATTTAAGTTTTTCAAAAGATGGTGCTCAGCCCATTCTACCCTGCCCTCTGAGGCCTCTGTAACTCAAATCACCAATTTTCTGGTCTTCCTCTTTAACCAGAAGAAACTTTCGATTAACACCATCAGATCCTATCGTTTTGGTCTGAACTCCCTTGTTCAGTGTCTTACTGATCCTTCGGTACAAGTTCAGAAACATTTTCACGACCTTATTAGAGGTATGGGTAATTCTATAATTCTAGACCACCCCCCCTTTAAAAAACACTTCCTACTTGGAACCTTTCACTTGTTCTACAGGTTCTAGCAGGGAAACACTTTGAACCTTTGGGTTCTGTTTGCTTGAAACATCTTACCCTTAATGCAGATTCCTGTTAGCAGTAGCTTCAACCATCCGTCGTTCTGAAATTCATGCCCTTTCTGCTGAACTGGATAGGTTTCAGATTACTGGGAATAGCATTATTCTCTATCCCAGGGCAGAATTCCTGTCCAAAACTCAATCAGTTAAATTCTTGGGTAAATCTGCTATAATTCATAAACTTTACTCCTTTTCACCATGATTCTGTCTGGTGCCCAGTTAGGGCCCTTAATATGTATACGTTTCGCACTGAATCGAAATGATCTGACAATAGACATCTTTGAGTCACATTTGCTGAAGGTGTGGATCATCCTGCCTCCTTAACAACTATTTCTCGTTGGATAGTTGATACCCCTGGGGACAATGCTATTGTGGGTGTTAAGGCCCATGATGTTAGGAGCCTTGCCACCTCTTGTGCCCTTTTAATGGATCTTCTCTAGATGACATGCAAATTGCTAACTGGAAATCAGAAAATACCTTTATTAATTTCTATCTTAAAGATTCTGGACCCTCTTCCTTTTTCTATAAGACCATTCATAAGGTAGCCTCAGGGACCATGACTCGTATTTCTTCTTCATCATTATCTTCTCATCCTTCATCATCTTCATTCATATAAGAATTATATTAGGGGTGAGTGTGAGTTCATTACTTCTTTCTCATGCATGTATTTCACTTCTTTCATATCATCACTTTCATCACCCTTATTTATTCATCTCCTTTTGCATGATCTTTCTGTTTACTGTCTCCTTTGGTCATTTATGATCCCCCTTCATATCTTCTCCTTTTTTCTTCTGTTTCTTTTTATTAAGATACTTTGAGAGTAATTCGGAGGAATTACTATCTTTATCTTCCTCGTCTTGTTGTTACTAACTTCATACTCATCTCTATTTTCACATCACTGTTGAGCAAAATTCGCCTCCTGTGCTTTGTTCAATGTTGAAATCTATATTTGAGCAATAGCAATGCAAGGAGGTAGGTTGTAGTAATAACGACCAGACGACCCGGAGGGTCTGGCCTTATGTTTTACTAATAACATATACATTACGGCCTTACATTACGGCCCACCTCAAGCGTCTCCTCTGTAAAAAAAAATAATTTTGGGGTGGGGGGGTTTGTGTTGGTGGGGCTTCAGGCTTCATTGTAATGGTCATATCTTGTTAGATTAGTTATATTCAACATAAGATATTCATTATGTCAGTCAGCCTTTGGGTATACCCGAATATGTCAGATTTTGACATATTTGGGTATTTCAGAATGAAATTTCCTGTCATATAATGTGGAGTATTTCGGTTAGTTTATAAATTCAGCTTTAGTCAGATATTCAGAGCCGAGTAGTGATAGGATCATCTGCCTCTTCATGGATCTGCTTAAAGCTGGAATATATGACTGGATTCGTCAAAGGAATGAGGTCTTGGTTGCTACAACAAGGTCATGTGATAGCTATATCTGCCAATGAGGTTGTCATTGTGCTTAATGACCTACTCAGTGGCTATGGGTATTGGATTAACCCTCTTCTTGCCTCATTCTGAGATATAGCATTCAAGTGAGTTACTATGGATCTCATCATTAGAGAGAGTATGGAGATTTCTGAAGAAGCCTTCAGTTACTCTGTAACCACAATACCCAGCAAACATTGGCTGTAAAAAATTCATCCTACTACGTTTCCCTTCAGAGAAGGAAAGAGCAATAGTAATGCTAGGAGGTAGGTATATGTAGTTAGTAAAACAAGACCAAACCCTCCGGGTCATCTGGTCGATATGCCTCGCACATTTCTTGTGAAGCTCCGCCCATTTCTTGATATGCCACGCACATTTCTTGTGAAGGTCCGCCCCTTTCTTGCTATGCCTTGCACATTTCTTGTGAAGCTCCGCCCATTTCTTGACATGCATTGCACATTTCTTGTGAAGCTCTGCCCATTTCTTGATATACCTCCCACATTTCTTGTGAAACTCCGCCCATTTCTTGATATGCCTCCCACATTCCTTGTGAAGCTCTGCCCATTTCTTTATATGCCTCGCGCATATCTTGTGAAGCTCCGCCCATTTCTTGATATGCCTCCCACATTCCTTGTGAAGCTCCGCCCACTTCTTGATATGTTTCAAACATTTCTTATGAAGCCCCGCCCATTTCTTGATATGCTTCAAACATTTCTTATGAAGCTCCGCCCATTTCTTGATATGCCTCCCACATTTCTTATGAAGCTCCGCCCATTTCTTGATATGCTTTGCACATTTATTATGAAGCTCCGCCCATTTCTTGATATGCCTTCCACATTTCTTATGAAGCTCCGCCCATTTGTTGATATGCCTCACACATTTCTTGTGAAGCTCCGCCCATTTCTTGACATGCCCTGCCCATTTCTTATGAAACTCCGCCCATTTCTTGATATGCCTCCCACATTTCTTGTGAAGCTCCACCCATTTCTTGATATGCCTCGCACATTCCTTGTGAAGCTCCGCCCATTTTATGTCCATGTTCAAATCGATTTTAACACTGAACAATGAATTCCCACAATCTCAAGTTTAAGGTAACTATTCAAGTAAGTGTTTAAATATTTTGAAACTAATTTGACTGGGATTTTATTTTTGTAATTTCAAAAAATACATTTAATTCAAACGTTTACTGTTAGACGTTTGCCGCTTTACTGGTGGATCTATGCCATGTAACTGCAACAGCAGTTAACAAGTGATGTATTATGATTATGACGTCAGACTAGGGCTTCACGGTATTGGAAAAATTAATACCGGTTACGATATCAATTTCCATACCGGTATACCTTAATACCGGTATTATTACGATGGGCAAAATAGAGTGAGGCTCCAGTAGTACGATTCCATAGTCAAGATATTTCCCATACATACGAAGAAGGCCTATATCAGCGCTCCTGAAACTGTCGACGTAAAGTTCCACAAAACCAATAAATTATACGAATCCCGATATTAAACGTTAAATGTTAACTGTCTTCCATTAAATCATATCCCAAAATGGCTGAAATTCAACCAAATGGTCTGTACAAATGATTTGAATTTGCCACGAAATTACAACTTCTCCGAGTCGAGATCACGAGATACCGGTAACTAGTGACAATCTCATCCCAAATAAACTCGCCCAGTGATACTGTGAACAACCAAGACTGTTGATGTTTGACTGACAAATGCTGTTGCTACGAGTCAAAGACGTTGGCTATGCTGAATGTAAATCTATGTTTTACTCATTTTCCTGACTACGTTTGATGTATGTGCCAGAATAATAAATAAACTGTACACGAAAACGTGTGCCTTATACAGCGAAATTGCAATGTGACGAATCCGTCAGGAATTATGCAAATCTCCACGCAGTGGTACAACCAAGCCATTATAATACATACTAAATAGACTATAATATGCCTACGCTCGCTGAGTCTCGTTTTCATTACAGTAGCTTGTATCGATCGATATCTAATGCTACCCGCCAACATAAGAAGTGAATATAGATCACTGAAGTTTTTCTCATATTGTCGGTTCCTCTTTACTTGGGCCATTGGCCGGTCGCTACAATGTTGTAAAATTAACTAACCAGGCTGTGGGAATTGATATAAAATATCACGCAAAATATTCATTTGATATTATGATTTTCTAGAAAACAACGGCCCGAAATTATAAAATATTAGCTTATAAAATATTAGTGCAAGAAAAGATAGGTTTTAGATATTTTTAACCACCCCCTGTCCTATGAGGTTAATTAAAATAAGCTGTATTCTATTTTTTGCACGAAGTACGTTCTTATAAGTAGTAATTTATCAATTACTTTAACCCTAGCCTCTAACAACAATTTGACAGATATGGATAGCTAAGAAAATTTTCAAGTGTGATCGTTAAATATCATTTTCCTGTACGAAGAGCAGTAACTTATCACGTTAGCCAGATATATTATTGGAATGTAACTAATGGAAAGTGGATTATCTGCCTAACAGAAGGTTATACCGGTTTTATGTTATATCTTGATATTTCGGTATCAACAAAATCATACCGGTGTGACTACCGGTATGGCTATGATACCGGTATTTGGTATAATATCGTGAAGCCCTACGTCAGACATTTGAGTAACAGATCTGATCCCTCCATTGATCACACTCATAAAGTCAGATCTCACTTTAGGCTCGTTAACGTTCTTCATCTGAGATCTTTCTAAAGTATGATAAATTTGATATAAAATGCCAATGAATTTGTAATTATCTAGTTCTCTTACCATGCCTGATGTACATGTTTCTGATTTGCAGATTATCTTCAGTTTACGGAGAAACAACAGGAAGCCTGGCATGAAGTAGTAGGTAAGAATTCCCTCCATAGTTACTGACAACAGCATCTGTGATCTTTAGGTCACATAATTCACAACAATCTCTGAGACTGCTCAGCTTTTTGACCCAGGAAAGCAAGCCTTTGCTTAGTCAATGCCCATGTACAGACCAAGAGAAGACAGTTTTTGAACATTTTCAACTTCAAGGACTGCCAGTCATTCCAGTAGTAAATTGTCAAAAAATGGTCTTCTGGTGGCCTGAAAATGGACATTGGCCAAGACCACTACAGATACCACTACAGACCACTACAGATATCGCTACAGACCACTACAGATATCGCTACAGACCACTACAGATACCGCTACAGATACCGCTACAGACCCCGCTACAGATACCGCTACAGACCCCGCTACAGATACCGCTACAGACCCCGCTACAGATACCGCTACAGACCCCGCTACAGATACCGCTACAGATCCCGCTACAGACCCCGCTACAGATACCGCTACAGACCCCGCTACAGATACCGCTACAGACCCCGCTACAGATACCGCTACAGACCCCGCTACAGATACCGCTACAGACCCCGCTACAGATACCGCTACAGATCCCGCTACAGACCCCGCTACAGATACCGCTACAGATCCCGCTACAGACCCCGCTACAGATCCCGCTACAGATACTGCTACAGACCCCGCTACAGATACCGCTACAGATCCCGCTACAGACCCCGCTACAGATACCGCTTTCACCTTGCTTGACCATTAAAGCTTTAACGGCCATGAATTCAGAATCTGTTTTTCACCATATTTCAAATTGGTTGTTTTTAGCAGATGGACATTGATATGCTTTTCAAAGGAAATTATTTTTCATGGGATCAAGTTGGTGATGCTATCAAATTAAAGTTCAGAACTTGTGCTTTCTCGTGACATAAAACATAAGGATGTTCTATCTATCCAGCTTGCTGAGACCAGTATCTGGAACAATTTAGTAAATATGCCTAATTTCAGGGGTCATCTTCAAAGGTTAAAAATACAGAATGCCTAAGTTATATACAGCTATAGACGATTCATTTCTAGCCATGCCCCATCCATTTCTAGGCATACCCCGCCCATTTCTACCTAAGCTCCACCCACTGTTGGCACATTTTTTGGATAGCTTTATATTCTTAGAATTATGAATTACCAGAATCCTAATTCCATGGTCACTACACAGGTACGAATTTGAATATTTTAAAACTACGGTAGGAAAAGCTCCCAGATTAGTTTTAAAATATTCAACAGAATGTTTATTAAAAGGCGAATCCATCAATGACGTAGAATTCATTTAATTGATGAACAGATGTAACCCATCCCCCACCCCATTCCCCGCTAGATCAGGATAAAGTTATTGTGAACACAACCGTACACAGGTATTAAATCATAATACTTATTGAGAACACGGCCTTACACAAGAACTAAATCATAATACTTATTGAGAACACAACATTACACATGGACTAAATTATAATACTTATTGAGAACTCGGCCTTACACAGGAGCTAAATCATAACAGTTATTGAGAACACGGCCTTACACAGTTATTAAATCATAATACTTATTGAGAACACAGCCTTACATAGGCACTAAATCATGCTACTTATTGAGAACACAGCCTTACATAGGTCTGAAATCATAATGCCTTACTTGTGGTTTTAAGATGGTGGCTTCAAATTGCATTGACATATTTTATTCTCGTCTGTGAATTTTCCCCACGATGACAGCATCAAGGTTAAGCTTTGTGTTTAGCAAATCATGTTGCTTTATATTTCGGGATTGGCTATGGGAATAATGACTAAACTGGGATACACGGGTTGCGTATGCTGTTAGGAAGCAGCCTGATAACATTGATGTCACAAGGTGAAAGGTCAACGTCACTGTGACATTCATGCAAAACTGTTTTTGAACATTAAGCTTTCTGTGCGTGTACTAGGATAGGTTAACTATCTTGGATACATGGTGTTCTATGAAGTTAGAAATTCTCAGTGCGACATAGTTACGAGATCATTGTGGCCTTGGTACAAAACTGGCTTTGTTATTACACCACAAAAACATCCATTACCGTTCAATCACTACTTGCTAAATCAAATATCTGCATTTAGCTATCAGAATATGATTTTTATGCTCGCTTACATACTCCCTAATGCCAATACCATCACCATGTATACCCTCAACCAGGGTTCTGGAAGAGGGACCCCCTGCATTAGCCTTACAATAGACTGGCACCAGTCTGTACTCACTCCTTGGTGACGCTTGTCACTAAGCACGCTCTCGCGCATGCGCAGTAGGTCCTAAATGTGAAAACTGATTCACTTTTCAAATATTCTGCTGGCCGTACAGTTTGCCTGCTATCAATCTGTTATAGAAGTTTTAGCTTTGCTCTGAAAGTTTTCAGTTACAATCTATTTGACTATCGAAACATGCCTACCATGAAGTCAATCCTTCCTAAGTTATGTTTAACTTTTATATCATGGTGTTTTAGAGGTGTATGTAACTCTAGTTTTTGAGTTACCAGTTTTCGTGTCACTACTCCCGTTTTCGAGGTTAGAGTAACCATGCCTATTATATACCATCAAAGTACCATGTTTTTAAAATAGCCAATACCACTCCTATTAACGTAGATCCTAGGGCTCTCAAACAACAACATTCAAGAATCATATGATTCGAGTCTTCAGTCACTTATCTTAGTACGCCTATGACGTATCCTTTGTAGATTTTCTCATTAGTTTTTTAATGAAGCTAGTGCTTTATTTCCTATCATTTCTTATTTTTATAGGAAGTGGCCTTCTGAGAAAGTCAAATGTACGTCAAACAAGTGTGATCGTTTTCATTCTAAAGACTATGCGGGCCACGTTTGCCTGAGGTGTACCTCCTGCACCCCTAAAAAATGTGTGGGATTTGTAAGGGTTGGCCGTTGGTCATCTCAAAAGCTTTCTTCAAAGATTTTGTCGCTAAGCCTGTGTTGCCCTCAGGTCGCTCTCCCTCCGTTGTTGAGTGTATTAAGGCAGTAACAACTGCTTCTACCTCTGTTAAAACGTCTGTATCTACAACAGAGGGGGGGCTGCTCTTCTAGCTCTTCCCTAGATCCGGTTATGGCGTTATTTGCCAGGTTCGAATCCTTTGCTAACGTGCTAACAAAGTCTTTAGATGAGCGTATTTCATCGGCGATTAAGGCTGCTAAAGAGGAGTCGTCAGACTCTGAACTCAGCCCTCAATCTCGTTCACGTAAGTGGGGTAAGCCCGTTTCTTTGACGTCTAGACAACAGATTAAGTCTCCGAAAGGTAAATCCGGTGATTCTAGAAAGAAGCCTGGTAAGTCATCCTCAGGTAGGAACCAGGCTAAAGACCATGTTAGTCTTGAGGGTCAGCATAATCCGCAAGCGATGGCATCGGTGGCGGAAGCTACCGATCACTCTTCTCATGCCAAAGTTCATTTCTCTGTGATCCCTATTGCCAGAAATGTATTAAGATCGTCTATCGCCTCTACTCCCATCTCTGCTCTGGCTTGTCTGGGCAAGCGGGTTTGCATTCTCGATTGTCTTCTGGTTTTACCGGGCATCCGGAAATGAGCACCATGATTGTTTCTGGCATGGCTGAACATCCGGTGTCTCATGGTAATCTGGCTTTTCCGTCTACTTCCGTTTCCGGTGTTGCCGGTTCCGGTTGTAGAATTCCTGATTCCGGTAGGAAGAATGTGATTCTGGGTCTGTTGGACCTGGCCTTGCATCAATCGTCTATTTCCGTTTCCGGTTTTTCAGCCTCCTCTTCCGGTAGTAGTGTTGCTACTTCCGGTAGGAGGAATGTACATCCGGGTCTGTTGGACCCTTCTATGCATCATTCCTCTTCCGGTTCCGGTTTGCCATCTAACTCTTCCGGTAGTAGTGTTGCTACTTCCGGGAGGAAGAATGTATATCCGGGTCAGTTGGATCCGTCTTAGCATCATTCTTCCTCTTCCTTTTCTGGTTTGCCAGTTTCCGTTTCCGGTAGTAGTGTGGATACTTCCGGTAGGAAGATTGCACTTCCGGGTCTGTTGGACCCGACTGTGCATACATCATCCTTTTCCGGTCCAGTTTTGTTAACTTCCGTTTCCGGCGGCAGTGTAGCTAATTCCGGTTCGACTTATGCATATCTGGGTCTGTTAGATCCGTACTTGCAATCAACTTCCGTTTCTGTTTCCGGTTTTTCCGTTTCCGCTTCTGGTGACAGTCTATCTGCTTCCGGCTTAAGAGATGCTTCTCCAGGTCAAGTTGATCCGGTGAACCATTCTATTTCTGGACACGGTGTTCCAGTTTCTGCTGGAAACAATTTTTGCGCATCAAATTATGAGCTGCCGACTAACTCAGATTCCCATTTTAGTAGTATGTCAGTTCCTTCTGATTCTAACTATTTTCTCGCCGCTCCTACTCCCGTTTTTGATAGGCATTATCCTGATCGTTCTTCTCTCTCTCAGTCTGTCCTTTCTTCGGATTTTGTTCATCCTTCCTTTCGTGATGTAGTATCACAGTCTCATTCTTTTTCCTCTTCTCTCCTATCTCAGGTAGTTTCTCAGAAAGGCAGTAGTCATCCTTCTTCTTCCTCGTCTTCTGTATTGTCGGCTAGGGATTTTTCGTCTTCCCATGTTTCTAATTCTTCTTCTCTCTTTCACTCTTCTACTATCTCTCCTCCTCCAAGTTTTCTTCATGTTCCGCCTTCTCTTCATCAGAACTCATCTTCCACTCATATCCCTTCTTCATCTTCCTCTCCGTCTGTCTCTGCTCTTTCTTCTTATTCTTCATCTCCTGCTTTTGATCATTTGGATCCTATTGTTTCTGTCGTTCTTTCTCCAGAATTGGAATTTCAGATAGTTGATTCAGGTTTAGATTTTTCTTTGTTTTCAGTAAGTCGAGATTCCTCTTCATCGCTCTATTATTTCAGCTAGATTTTTAATTCTTTCCAGATTTTCAGCCAGTGGTTTGGATTCATACTCCTTCACTTCTAATCAGCGAGAAGACCGTGGTTTTAGTCCTTCTAATCAGTCTTCTTTGGTTTTGGACCCTTTCTCGGACGCTACCTCTAGAGCTTTATTCTCTCCTTCCTCTCTAAGAATCTTTGATTCTTCTGCTTCTCTAGATTCGGACCTTTGTCCTCCTCCCTCTTCTCCATCTCATTCTTCTGTCAATGCTACTCAGAGATCAGTCAGGGCCAGGGATCTGAAGAGGTTCTATCCTGTGAGGGCCTCTCCGGATGACTGGTCTAAGTCTCATCAATGGATAGCTTCTTCTCTATCTCTTCTTCTTCAGGATGAATTTTCAATTGATCCTCCTTCGTTCGGATCTGCTCTTTCATCTTCAGACTCTTCATCTAATGCTCCTTGTGTTCTTCCAGTGGATAATTTGGTAGTAGATATGTTGGATTTTTATATTAATGATGTTCAATCAAAAGGTTTCTCTCTTACACCCAAGATAGATGCTCCGGTTCAGGTGCCGAAAGATGATTTTATTAAATTGGCGTCTACTCAATCTCTTAATGGTCCGACTTGGGATGTTCTTTCTTCGAATCTGAAGGAATCCTCTAAGGTAGAATCGTCTTCTTACCTTTTTAAATGGGAGTCTGTCTGTCGTGCTCAGTTGAAATCAGCTAATTTTCTGGCCCTTCTTTCAGAGGCTCTCCTCAGGAATCAGGAGAAGGGTGGTCAGATTCCTCCTGAAGTTTTTCGTTCATTAGCCGATCTTTCAAGAGGTTCCTTGAACTCGGTTTGCCGTTCCTTGGGCTTCATCACCTCTAAAAGAAGGTCAAGGAAACTTTCAGAAGTTAATATTTCAAACTCTCAGGAGTAACCTGATTTCTGCTCCTCCTTTCGGATTGGATATCTTCAGCCAGAATTCTAATTCAATTCTTAGAGCGGAGTCTGATCGTCTTAGATCAGCTAAGGATCTGCATGATCAGATCGCTATTTTGAGGCCTTCAGCTAAAAGAGACTCTTCCTCAGTCAAGAGTCCGTCTTCCTCTCCCAGGAGGAAGAGTCTCAAGCCAGATGAGTATGGGGCTTATCCTTCTAGGGTTTTCACTAACTCTAATCGGTCCAACGTTTCCCAATCCAGGTCCGCAGAGGAGGATCGTTTCAACTCCATTTCTTCTCATAGACCTAGAGCCCAAGTTCGTCAAGCCCCTTCTCAGGTGAGAAGGGGTCAGTTTTCCTCTCGAGGTTCTAGATCTAGTTCTAGAGGCCACTCCTCTAGAGGTTTTCAACCTAGACGGGTTTGAAGGGATGGCCTCCGCCCGGGTAGGCCTTTCCTCTTCTCCTTTCCCAGTCCTTCCTCCTCTTCTACCACCTTTGGATCTATCCCTTCTTCCCAGCGTGCCAGTAGGAGGGCACCTGTCTCTGTTTTGGGAGACTTGGCAAGCCCTCGTTCAGGACTCCTAGCTTTTAGAACAAATCTGTTGGGGGTATGCACCGTCTTGGATACATCAGCCTCCTCCTCTGTCTTGCCAGCCCAAATGGACTCCAGTTCCATCCAATCTGGAGAAGTTGGGAGCCCTGGTCGACGAATTGGAGTCAATGTGTCTAAAGAAGGCTATAGAAAACAGGTGGATGGCGTCCAATTATCAATCTAGAGATTAAATCTTCTAATATCTACTCCAAAATTCAAGATGGAGACTGTATCTCAGATTATCGCCAGTCTGAGTCCAGGCATGTGGATGTCGTCCATAGACCTAAAGGACGCCTATTTTCATATTCTCATCCACCCTTCTTTCAGAAAGTTCATGAGATTCGCTTTCAAGGGCCGAGTATGGCAGTTCAGAGTCATGCGTTTCGGCCTGACCATGGCTCCTTTCTTCTTCACCCGCCTAGTGTCAGCAGTTGCATGAATTCTGCACCGTCGTTCTATTCCCCTTCACGTTTATATAGACGATTGGTTACTAAAAGCAGAATCTTCCTCAATTCTGTCAAGTATCGTTCCAGAGGTCTGCTGTCTGGCTTCCAGTCTAGGATGGATCATAAATCTAGAAAAATCATCTTTGGCTCCGTCTCAGGTTTTCACCCACCTAGGCGTTTCTTTCGACCTGGTTCGAGGCTTAGTCTTCCCTTCAGATATAAGACTAGAAGCCATCCTAGTAGCCATGGATATTCTGTCCTCCTCTGCCGTGGTCAGAGCAATCTTTTCTCAGGGTGATAGGCTTGATGGTCAGCGTCGAGAACATCATTCCGTGGGCGGCGCTGATGAGAAGACCTTTCCAGATGTATCTTATGTCCCTGTGGAAACAGTCGATTCATTCAATTTACCATCAGATCCCTGTCAGAGAGCATTTAAGTCCCCACCTAGAATTTTGGAAGTAACGCTCTCTGCTTCTGATGGGTGTTCCTCTGGTCAAGTCTTCTCCTCAAGCGATCATCTTCACAGACGCTTCCCAGGAGGGATGGGGAGCGGTCTGGGATTCCCTGTCTGTCTCAGGCCTGTGGTCCATGGATGAGTCAGCAGCCCACATCAATATTCTGGAGTTGTGGGCTGTCAAGAAGGCTCCTTTCTTGGTCGGATCGGGTGAAGGGCCTCAAAATCTTGATTCCATCAGACAATTCAACAGTAGTCTCTTATATCAACAAGCAGGGGGGCACAAAGTCTTCTCTCCTTTGTTTGGAGGTGTGGAATCTCCTCATGTGGTGTTGCATGAACCATATTTTCCTGGTGTCCACCCATGTCCCAGCATGTCTGAATTTTCTGGCGGATCAACTGTCTCGCCCCTCCAAATTTGCCCACACACAGTGGCAGTCAAAGAGGTCGGTTGTCAAAGCGATCTTCAGCCTCCTGGATCGTCCCCATGTAGATCTGTTCGCGACCTCTCTGAATGCCCAGATCTCCTCTTTCATGTCTCCTTTTCCGAACAATCAGGCGTTGGCGGTGGATGCCCTGTCTCAGTCCTGGACAGGAATCTTCGCTTATGTGTTCCCTCCAACTATCCTGGTTCCTTTAGTTCTGAAGAAAGTCAGGGACCAGTTCTGCGAGATTTTGTTGATAGCTCCCTTTTGGCCAAAAAGGATCTGGTTTGTAGACCTTCTCGATCTTCTAGTAGACTTCCCTCGTCTGCTTCCAGTGTCCCCAGATCTGTTGTCCCAAGTAAGGGGAACTTGCCTTCATCCAAACCCAGGAATCTTCAGTCTGTGTTTGGAGAATATCGAGTGCTCGGTCCCTGAGAATAAATTTTCTGCAAGATCTCAGGAAATCATTGATTCGGCCAGGAGGGAGTCGACCCGAAGAGTTTACAAGGGTCGACTTAAGATTTTTGGAGAATGGTGTTCAAATCATGATCTCGTGCCCGATTCTGTTTCTATTTCCCAAGTGTCAGATTTTTTATCCTATCTGTTTGATTCTCTTCATCTGACTGCTAACACTCATTTTCTTTAGCATCTTCTCTTCCTTGTTTGTTAAATGCTGATGTTAAAGATACTACGGTTCTTAATGGTTTCATCAGAGGTTTAGGTAATATTCGTCCTATTGCTAAACCTTTGCCTTCCTGGAACTTGGCTTTGGTTCTTCAGGTTTTGGCAGGTCATCATTTCGAACCTATCTCTACGATTAGCTTAAAGCTTTTAACTTTTAAGGCGGTCTTTCTAGTGGCTTCTGCTTCTGCTAGAAGACGATCTGAGATCCATGCTTTTTCTGCTGAAAAGGATCGATTTATTGAAGCTGGAGACGGTTTGGTATTATATCGTAGAAGGAATTTTTTATCAAAAACTCAATCAAACCGTTTTCCAGCTAAGCCGATTATTTTAAAATCTTTATCTTCCTTTTCTCCGTCTGACAGATTTTGGTCCAGTAGAGCTCTTAAAGCTTATAAGCGTCGTACCGATTTTAAGAGATCCGATCCGTCCCATTTCTGGATTCCGTATGCGGAAGGGGTAGCCAGACCAGTCTCTAAAGCATCTATTGCTAGATGGATTTGTGAAACCATTCAACTCTGCTACGAGATTGCTTCTCCTGAGCAAATCAATCTCTCTCACATTAAGGCTCACGATGTTAGAGGGATGGCTACCTCTTTCGCTCTTTTTGCTGGCTCTTCTGTAGACGAAGTTATGCAAGTTGCAGGATGGAAATCCGAGTACTTTTACCAGTTTTTATTTGAAAGACCAGAGCGCAGCGGCTTCATTCTTTAGGAACATTACAATTTTAACAAAAAAGGCTGAAGACCATTTACCAAGCACATCCCACCATTTTCGTTAGGACTGTGCGTCTGCGTGCAATGGTGAGAGTTGTTCTTTGGTTTTTATTTATTTCTTTATGTTTAAAGTTTTATTTGGTTGTTAATCACTGTTATTGATTTAGATGCACCATTATGTTTTGTTATTAACATTTGGTTTGTCTTGTTTGATTTTTATCCTTGCTTATGGATTCTCAAATCTCCTCCCACCAATGTTTTGTAGTGGGACACTGACCAAATCTACGGGTTTAGCAAGTAGTGATTGAACGGTAATGGTAGTTTTTGTGGGGTAATAACAGACCCCCCTTTAGTGGGTTGGTCTGTAGTTTTATTAACCACTATAAAAACATACTTACCGTTCAATCACTACGACCCGGTCTCAGCCACCCCACTGGCTATTGATTTGAGAATCTAGGCTGGATATATGGCACTTAAATTTAGAAAAGTGAATCAGTTTTCACATTTAGGACCTACTGCGCATGCGTGAGCGTGCTTAGTGACAAGCGTCACCAAGGAGTGAGTACAGACTGGTGCCAGTCTATTGTAAGGCTAATGCAGGGGGTCACTCTTCCAGAAGTCTGGTTGAGGGTATACATGGTGATGGTATTGGCATTAGGGAGTATGTAAGCGAGCATAAAAATCTTATTCTGAAAGCTAAATGCAAATATTTGATTTAGCAAGTAGTGATTGAACGGTAAGTATGTTTTTATAGTGGTTAATAAAACTACAGACCAACCCACTAAAGGGGGGTCTGTTGGGGGGTTTTCAGCAAATTTCAAAGATTTTAGTCACCATCCCAGGACTATTGATAATAAGGACAATTAGTTATCTCTACAAGATGTTGAAATGGTTTGAGTGTAGCTTTCATGACTTACACTAGTCAATTCTTGTGGCGTCACTTGACAACATCGATTGGTAAAGCGATTGTATATGATAGCCCTCTTCTCTGCGCATGATCTGCTCACCTGGGAAAACGTCAACGGCCTCTTACCTTTTTGCTTCTCATCTGACCCAAGCAACCAGGACAAAGACTATCTGCTCCAACTAAACAAATGCAGGACTAGCCAAGGAAATGTGCCCAGGAAATGCCATTGTCTCAAGATTTTACAGGCTTCCAACAATCCATGAGACCAAAACCAAGACCTCTTCGGCCCACAAAAGTTGCACTCAACGTCAATCAAAGACATCAGATATCCAGGAGATTTAACCAATTTTCCATATTGTGTTCTTTCAATGTTATGTTTTTGCGTTTGGCAAACATTCTCAGCTTATATTTCAGAATCGGTTAAACCTATTGGAACTAAACTTGAATACATGTTTGTTTTTGCCAAAGCAGCTTGAAATAAATCTGACAACAGTGAAGTCACAAGCCGAGGTCAAGGTCAACGGCCTTGAAAAATGTTGCAATTCTTTTCAAAGTTAAGTTTCTGTGCTTAAGTCTACATCTCATCCTCATGTAGCAGATTGGTCAATGTTTGGGGAATTGTACTTGGACATCAGGTGACTCTTGCGGGAGAACAATTAATGTCAAGCTCAGAATATAAAAATCTATTTCTGATCCTTGCTTTTAAGTTTGATGTGCACATCCGTTATCACACCTCATGTTACTTTTGAAGAGATGGCTGGTCTATTTGATTTTGTGGTCAACGGCAATGGTCAAGCTCATACTGTACTTGATGCATCGTGGATCAGCCTTTGCAGATGCCATTCATAGGCCAGCTGATCCCTCAAGTCATGATCAAATGGGTCACATGTTAGCTGGATCACCCTCAAAATGGCGTACGTCTGTCACGAAGGTGGCACTAGTCCATCATGAAAGTGAAAGGCAGCAATAGCATCTAGTCAAATTAGTTTCAAGATATTAACAGCTGACCTCTATAGTTACTTTGAAATATAAATCTGTGATTCGGGTTTCAAAGCTTCAAATAGATTCCAATACAGTTACAAAGTGGATGGATCTTAGCTAGAAATGAGTGTGCATTGCTAACAGTGGATCCCTATAGTAAATCTTATATCTTGGATATTTGCTATAAATTTTCACTAGTATCACTAAGTGCAATCACATGACTGGGTGGAAGTAGCACTTTAAATACAGTCACATGATGAACATAAGTATTACGTGGTATCTTTACCTATCTAAGCATGCACACACTTTTACTCTCATCGGAAGCGAGTGGAATTTGTATCATGTTATACCATTATCTGATTATACACTTAGACATTCAGATATGTAATCGGGGTAAGTAGGGTACCTCGATAACATATCCAAACTTTTGTTCAGTTACCAGTTGTAGAGTATATCAAGTTAGGTGGCACGCATTGTGTCACCTATTCCGGGATTACAAAAATCTGGGTAAAAATTCATATTCAGTATTAAATATGGTATTGAATAATGTGTTTCTGTGGACATTGCAAGGGTAAAGTTCAAATGTTTCAGTAATTGGGTCCAAGGTACACTCTGTTGCTTAATCATCAGAGACGTAGTATTGCTCTGTAAAAGAAGTCTTTAGATATCTCAACCCTTGGATGGCCAAATGCATTCTAAGCGAGTGGTTTACTGATGCACACACCCTTGGTTTACTAACCCTGTCTTCACATGTTGTTGATAGGTAGGGAGGCTGCAGGATGCCGTGTCTCGATTCACTTTCGAAAGCGGTTTGCTTGTCAAGCCTTTTTTCCTGCTCCTCAATCTTGGTAACGTATTGGTTTTATTTGTCTAAACTTTCATACACCTTAGGTTTTTCCTTGATAGGAGAATTGAGTGTGTACGCATGCTGAACTGTTTGATAATAAATGTCAGCTGAAAGTTTGAGAAAAAGAGGGTTTGTGGCATAAGAGGAAGGCTTCCAAGTCAGCTTTGCCTGACATAGAAGCCTTCAAGCAAGAGATTCTTTACTAAGGAAGTCGAAGAGGAAGCATTGTTAGGTTATGACCAAACCAATCAGCCGGAGACCATAGATGTGCATTCTCGTAAGCCCCTGACTGGGCATTCGGGAAGTAATTTTCAAGGAGATACTCAGGTTGGGGGTAACTTTCACAGCTGTTGGTTGGTCTGGTAGGTGCAGGGGCTGTGCATACTGAATCCCTCGTTTAAACGACAGATTCGGTATGGATGGTATGGACCATGGTTCCATGATGGTCACTTTACATTGTTCCGGCTCTTGGATCAGCCCTGGTGCATCCCATGCCAGCCCTCATGGGTCTGTGTAGTTTGCCTGGCTGTTCCGGAGTTATCAAGCCACCTACCGCAAATCCACCTGGAATGCTGACTCCCTCGGAAGCCAGCAGGCACATTTTCGACAGCAACGAGTCTGGGCTCAGACTCTTCGAAATGATGTTGGGTATTGAGGACTGGTTTGATGCATGCCAGTGGCTAATAGGCATCAAGCTAGAATGCTTGATAGAGCCGTTTGCGATTCCACGGTCCCAGCGTCGATGTCTTCATGGAAAGCCGACGGCTACCGCCATGCAGTCTCTGCATTATGCTGAACTTGTGGTTTCCGTGTTCAGCGAGGCAGAGGAAGCATTATTCAAGGTGCAAGGGAAACTTGTGACGGCACCATGAGAAGTTTCAAGCCGATATCGTATGTCATCGAATTAATTCCTGAAATATGGCATGGTCCCAAAGATGGGTGCGGATAACTGCACAGCTTTAGTGGAAGACATGCGGTCTGGCTCCCGGTCTGACATGGGACCATTCTGTACTAGTGCTATGCATTCAGCCAATGCTATGTTCTGTGACTCGGAGCGGGTGACACAGGACCGCTCTGTCTTGCAGTGGCTTTCCGCCAGGTGTCACTCCGACTGGATATGCAATCAGCTGCCACTGATACTGTCTCCAGTTCAAATCTGGACTCAAATTCCAATAGATCCAGACCAGTTGTTGTGCATAGAGGAAGAAATACAATCCCTCATACTGAAATGGGAAATTCATCCTGCCCTGACAAATCTTCTGGGATTCGATTCAACCGTGTTGCTGGTGTCAACGAGTACCGCTAGGTGGTGACTAATTCTTAATCTAAAGCCACTCAACAAATTCATTCTCACACTGAGTTTCAATATGGAAACAGGAAAAAATGGCATTGCCAGGATTGAGAAAGAGAATGTGGGCAGCATCCATAGATTTAAAGGATGCATATTTTCACATTGCCATATCAAGAAGTTTCCGACGTTACATGAGATTTGCATTCCAGGAGGGTTCGGGAGCTTGCCTGGAAGAATCCAAAGTATCAGGGCTTAGATCGGGATCAGTCAACAGAAGACATCAACCTGCTACAGATGAGAGCAGTAATCTTAGCACTGCAATATTTTCTCAGGGAAGTCCATGGACAGATCGTTCTTGTTGGATTAGACAGCTCAACAGTAGTGACTTAGATCGGTCTCTGCACAATGACATTAAAACTGCTGTGTTAGTATCTAGATCAAGGTATTAGCCTGAAAGCAATCATTCCGGGAGGGCTAACCCTCCTAGCTGACTCCTTGAGCCACAGGATGAGAGTGGCAACTGAGTCAATGTGTGGTGGATCGTCTATATATATTCGCAATGAAGAAGAATGCAAAGATGAGGACATATGTCTCTTCCATACCAGATCAGAGCACTATAGCAACATATGCGCTAGCTATCAGCTGGGAGGGAATGTATGCATAGGCATATCAACCAGGAATCATGCTTCAAAAAAAATTCTTCAGAAAACCAGGCAGGAGGAATGCAAAGTGCTTCTGATCTCCCAGAATTGGCCACTCCGATCATGGTATACGGATCTCCTGGACCCTCTGGTCTGCAACCTGGTTCCTTTGCCGCTGATGGACAACATAATGTTCTAGGGCAAGTCTCTCCACAACAATCTGTCAGTGTTCCAATTGACTGACTGGATGTTGTCAAGAAATCTGCAATTAAGAAGGGCTTTTCTGAACAAGCAACCAATTTCATGGTTGCCATTTTCAAAGTTGAATTACAGTGCCAGACGGTGGTCAACCTCCAGAGCATATAATTACAAAATCAACAGATTTTCAGAATGGTGCTCAACAAGATTATAGTCCTATGGCACTATTTCGAAGCTATTCGACGCTCCTTTCTATTAAAAAGAGGTAGGGGAGCGCATTTTGCGTAGCATCTATCTAGTAATAGCGTCAGTATCAGCTGATCGTGTGTTTACTTTCTGGTTGCTATCAGATGTGTTGTGCCTCCAAAAGCAAAAGAACTATCTTTGAGGAAACAGCGGGTCATGTGACCATGCCTACCTCCCTTCACTTGCGAATTCTGGTTATATCAAAGAGTATTTGTGATGGTAAGTATACACCAAATGTGAAATAAAGGGGATTTCTTTTTTCATGAGAGTTGATACTTACCATCACGAGTACGACCCAGCCTCTACAGCCCAACAGAGGCATGGTCTCATTACGTAGTTGCCGACTTGTAGCCAATGATTCATTATCATGGTGTTGTGTCAGTCAATGCATATGCCGCGAATGCACAGCTCGGCTTGGGCATGTGCCAATCTGACAGCTAGGCTATCTTCCTATTAGTGACTTGTTTATTTTAAATTTTGTGCTAAATTGAGCCAGTTAGATATATTAGCAAAAATCAAAGAGTATTCAAGATGGTAGGTATCAACTCTCATGAAAAAAGAAATCCTACATTTCGTTTATTTAAAAAAAATAATGTCTTGGTCTGCAAATGGACATTTTCTTGAGAAATTTAAATTTCAAATTTTTTAAACAATTAATGATACTACTACTACTACTACTACTACTACTACTACTACTACTACTACTACTACTACTACTAATAGCCATTTTTCATTTTTTGTCTTCTTTCAGACGCTCTAAGTTCTGCAATGCCATGTAAGTAAATGAATTGAATGTAGATATACTATTTTATCATATTTCTCTTTCACATCAACATTAACCCTTTAATGCTCATGATTGGACATAATTTGAAGAAGAAAAAGATTTTTGCTTGGTTAATGTCAATTTACAGGACAAGAGAAGAGTATGGTTGAAAATTTACCACTGGAATGACTGGCTCTGTTATTAGGTCAGTGGCCCCACTCATCTCAGTCGTAGAATTTTAAAAATGTTCTCCGAGGCAGCAAATTGACATTCCTCAAGCTAACTACAAATGCCAGTTTTGGTGACTTAATCAGTAATTGGATAGACAAGTCCGTGGTAACGGTTAAACATCTGCGAAGATGGTTAATAATCCTAGAACATGGATGAAGAAAAGTGCATAAATTTACACTTTCAAGAGGCTAGAGAGCAATTACTGCTTTATGTTGCCTGATATCAGCTGAGTTAGAGAACAATTACTGCTGTATGTTGTCATATATCAGCTGGGTTTGAGAGCTCCTGTATGTTCCCTGATATCAGCTGAGTTATAGAGCTCCTGTATGTTGTCTGATATCAGCTGAGTTTGAGAGCAATTACTGCTGAATGCTGTCTCATCAACTGGGTTGGACAGCTCATGTGTATTCTGTGATATCAGCTGAGTTATAGAACTCCTGTATGTTGTCTGATATCAGCTGAGTTAGAGAGCAATTACTGCTGAATGTTGTCTGATATCAGCTGAGTTAGAGAGCAATTACTTCTGTATGTTGGCAAACTTTAGCCTAATAATAATAATAATAATAATAATAACAAAGTGACCCAATCCATTTCTAGCTATGCATGGTCCATTTCAAGCTATACCTTGTCCATCTCAAGCTATGTCTCATCTATTTGAAGCTAAGTTCCACCGACGTTTTATGCGTGTTCGAATCAATTTAAAATACACTGAAACCTGAATTCCTAGAATCCCAATTTCAAGGTTAAGCTGTTTAATATTTTGAAACTAATTTGACTGTGGCAGCAACAGCTAGGCTTGCACGATTTTTGCTTTGAAACATCGCGATCAATTTTGTAAAAAGAATCGCGATTTTTTATTAAATCGTAGATCCAAATTCCCATAAGTATAAACCTGGGTAATGTGACAAGTCACGAAAACTGGGACTTGGAATTTCCAGAAAAAGTTTAAATAAATGATACAACGATAGCACAAAATTAGAACGCAATTTCATGCGACAAACTCTTACCATCCTATGTCTATGCTTAATGTATACCTTTATCCATCATCGCGGGAGTAAAATTATTAATTAGGATCGCCTAAATATTGCGTATAGTTTAATAAACATCGTTTATTTCATCATAATTTGATATAAATTATAAATTATGTGATGTATCAGCTTCCGCTTTGTAGGATGTGTTTAGGTTATTACCCTAGTAGCGCGAAGACGCTAATATTAGTACCCGGTGAGATACTGCACAATCCACATACATAGGATAGTAGCTAAGAGTAGCTACGGGAGTGACGGCGTAAACCCATCTGAATCTGAATCTTCTTAGTAGAGTCCTCCAAATATGGAGCACCTCCTTTCAGGAGTAGAAAGTTCACGTTGTAAGTGAATATAGATAAATAAACAGTTAATCACGCAGGCACGTCGATATCCGAGGCAGCGGAGACAAGGTTAAATAGTAATCTCGCAAGCACATCGATAACCAAGGCAGCGGAGGTAAATTTTGTTCAGTTTGGTTATATATACATATATATATATATACATAGCAAATGATTGAGCGGGATGTATTTGTTCGGAATTGTAAGCAGAATAAACGTAGTCAAACGCTAAGTGGGTGACTAGTAATTAATTGCTAAAAGGTTCCTTGAATTAATTTGATCAGACTAGGTACGGTTTACATTCAATGTGTGTGGATCGCTGAACTTGGCGTAGTTACAGGGCCGGTTGAATTGTTGGTCAGCAAACACCATCTCTCTCTCTATGCAGCTTCAAGAGTAAGGAACATGTTATCCGTTCCAGCTTCATACACAGTTCATCATCAGAGCAGATCACCTCTGGTATAGACTCATGGTCTAGGTCCAATATGGCCTGAAGTAGTATCTCTTTGTTGTGAGCAAGGAGAGCATCGCACCCTGATGAATTTGTGGTGCTAAGTAGGTCGTTGATACAAGGAGCACGTATCTTTGGTAGGCTAGGACACACTAAGATAAAGTGCTTCCTATCTTCTGGTGCTGTGCCACAGAGTTTGCATGTAGGATCTGTGTTGAACTGATTTTGTTTGGCCTGATTAGCCTGGAGCCAATATGTTCCCGTGAGAATCCTAGCTCTGATGACTGCTTTGCGTTGCTGGTTACGACTACTTGTTGAGGCTTTCCATAGTCTGGCTACATTGAAGGAGCTGATAGAAGCCATAGAGACATACTTAAGTGATGACTTAGTGGCTAGTTCACCTGTTGACACATCGCTCCAATAGCTCGTAACTGCAGATTTTACTTCTTTCGCCCATAGGGTTTTAGAGGGGATGTTGCTGAGTAAAGCATTGGCTGTAGGCAATCTGTACTTATATAGAACATCCTGAACATAAACAAACCAGCTGGATGATGTGGAACTCTTCATTGCTAGCTGACGGATGGCTATGTCATGCTCCAAGCTCCCTTCCAGGGCCAGTGTATTTCTGAGTAGGCCAAGAGTTCTCATATCTATGTAGGCTTCAACTGATAGAACTCCTAGTAGACCGTGAACAGCTATTGTGGCAGTATTATCAGGGAGTGCAAAGCATAGAGGACTGGAATATTTCCATGCTAGAAAGATTGTTAGACCTACACTTCCATAGTTCTGCACCATATAGGAGGATTGGTAGGATGAATGTTTTCCAGATAAACGCACATACCATCGGGCTTAACCCATTTTTACCATGGAACCCTGATCCAAATAAGGCAAACATAGCCCTTGTTGCAGTCTTTATATTCCGCTGTATTCTAGCTTCTAGCAGCTCTTTTTCCTTGACTTTGGATTTGTGGAGGATACCAAGGTGTATGGCCTCATCTGATGGTTGTAGTTCCGTACCTTGAAAGACCAGTTGAGCATTACTGCCAAATATCTTGCTTTCAATGACATAGGTTTTGCTAGTGGTGTAGGTAGTTCTGCTTTTCTTGCTGTCATTGTCTATACGGTTTAGACGGATTTGACCATCAGGGCTCTGTGATGGGGTTAGGATGGCTATATCGTCGGCGAGCCCCACTGCTGATGTGTCTAGGTAACCAATCTTTGCACCTATGCCGGCTTCCGCAATTCTGTCAAGCAGCGAGTTCGTGTAGACCGTATACATCTCAGCGGAGAAGTTTTGATCTTGACCAGTGCCCTGCTTGATGTTAAAGTGCTCTGACAGATCGCCTTTCCACTTTACTCTTGCTCGCAGCCCTCTATACCAGTCGACCATGATCAACCACAGGGGTTTAGGTATGCCTGTATGGAAGAGTTTTTGCAACAAGCCATCAATCCACATCATGGCGAATGCTTTAGCTGCTAAAGATAACAGATAGGTGCTCCTTGTTATCATCATATTCAACCCTCAAAATTTCAAATATTTGCGAGACCCATTTTTGGGTCCCGTGTTTTCAGGTCTGCGTAACCAATTGTTCGGTTGCGCAAAATCAGTTTGCGTAACCAATTGGTTGCGCAAATTGGTTGCGCCATTTTTTTATCCAAACCTGCGTTATCTGAACATATTTCATCTATATATTAAGTTAATAATGAATTTAAAGTGCATGTTGCTGAATTATCATTAGCATATTGATTACAGCATGGACTTATCCACCAATTACCTAATTTACAGATAAAATATGTTTAGTTACTCAACTATTGACCTCATAATCAATTATATCACATATAGGTTGATGTCACCAGTCACTATTATAATTGACAGACAATACTAACTTTCATAGTAGTCTATCAGTAAGTATTAATTGTATGTCTTTGCAATTTAATAAACATTCTGTTGATTGTTTTGAGGGGAAGTTTGTTTCAAAGTATTCACCAAGTTAGCTGTGTAGTTACCATGAAATTAAGATTCTGGGACAAAGCTTGAAGCATACCTTAGCCTAGAGATGGGTGGGGAATAACTAAAAGTGGATTCATCCATTGTGATATAAGTACTGTAATATTTCTCAAGTAAATTTGTCACATTCATTCGTTCCATTTCCAGACCAAGAAGAATATTTTGGAAAGTTTACCCCTAAAATTACAAGCTCAATAACCGAGCCAGTCATTCAGTGTTAAGTCTCCAAAAACAATACTCCTTTGGTCTGCAAATGTACATTTTCTCTGCCAAAATATCAGTATTTGTATGACAACACTCATTGGTAACATCTGTCCAGCTTGCAACAATTTCAGGGTTCATACACCTTGGGCACAATAAAATTCCATACTTTTTCCAAACATATATTTCAAAATTCCAGACCCACTATAATAATTAGTGACTAATGACCCAATATTTATAAATAACTTAACACCCTCCTCCAACCCCACCCACAAACCCCACTACAAAAACAATGAATTGAATATCTTACATTGTTGTGGCTTACCTAGTTGAGCAACCCTCTCCAACCCACCCACCACCACCTTGAAAGCAATAGCTTCCAGTCATATTATTTTCAAAATATTTAAAAGAATATGCTTTAATTTGTAAAGAATTTCACTTGTATCAAAGAACTACCGTCTTAATTGCCCCCAAAACAACAGGGGTTGAAATGTTTATAAAATTGTACCTGTGACGGGTAGATTTTTTTGGAACTGTTACCAAATATTTGTACTTGTACAAGCAGCGTACATTTCTAATATAAAACAATAACCCGCAAGTCCGCCACAATAAAAAGTGTAACCAGCTCTAAGGCATTTAGTAGATTGCTTGACCCATCTTAACTTGTACGCTTTAAACTGACAATTTAGTGCAAATGCGATTTACTTGAAAATAAGAGTTACTACGCACTGGATTTCCTGACATATAGTCCTGTTTTCTCGGTCGCTCCAAAGCAATGAACCACTTAAAGATCGGGTGGTATTACTGTCAGAACCTTCCAATAATAATATATTGGGTCATATAACCCGTCAAAGTGGGCGCTAGCATATTGCTTTACTGCGTTTAAAAGCGGCACAGTGACTAGATTTTTCGTTCGCCATTAGCCATCAATATTAATCGCGAGAGTCGCACAGGGATTGGTTGAAATAAATCATGTGATTAATTCGTTATGAATGACAACGAGGCACGTGATCAAAATTTTACTACGATAGTAATTTTCATTCATACCTATTGAAATCGGATATCCCGCGAGCCAATCAGAAACTACGAGTGCGTATTATCGATTGTTATTAACTACGACTGTACAGTCACACGAGACATTTCTCATTACCAGTGTATTAGCAGACCCCCCTCTAGGCTGATTTGGGACATAATTGTTATTGTTGAAATTAGTAACCAGGATCGTGGCGTTCTGTAAGAATGGAATGTTTACGTTTTTGGAAGCGTTTATTTACAAGAATCCAGTTGGATTCCCGTATTTTTCAATTTCGGGAATATTACGAGAATCCCGTCGAGTTTCGAGGCCTGACTTATTGTGTGTCATGGACAAATACACACTGACACAGTAGCTAAGATCTATGAATGTAACAGTTTAATTTAACAGATAAATTCTTAACCAGCTGTCTCTACAAGCCAACTGAAACTCAAGGAGAATATACTGTGAGACTCACTCAACAATGCATGTCTTCCTATGTTATATCGGGATCCAATCGTGTATATAAAATAATACATCGTGAACATGCCAGCCGACGGTTGCACGTACTTGCATGCAACGGTTTATAATTGAACAGCCTGTTGTTGATGCATAACGTGTAGCGAGACTAGTTCCTGGCCTATGTAGTAATGCTAGCGGAAATACAACAGAAGTTTGTTGACACTTCTGTTTTACACGATCAGAGATAACCACCGTTCTGGGCTTTGTCACTTACGCGACCATTTTTTCGTTCATGGTAATTTTACTCCACGTGACCGACACGCAAATGAAACGATCGTTTGTGCCAAATTTTGAGGGCTGCATATTCGTAATTGGTTTCGGCAACAATAAGAGCAGCATTAAGGACTGATACCAAATCTGTGAATCCACGCTGCAGCCTGGATTGACTAACTTTTAGTATGGAGATACACCTCTGCATCACTACTATCTCTAGAACCTTCCCAATCAAGGAGTTGACTTGAATGCCCCGGTAGTTAGCAGGTATGTTTTTTGGTTTACCCTTCTTGGCCACAGGGAAGGTCAGTCCATCTTTAAAGGATCTTGGCACCGTCAGCAGTTCGATCGTCAAGTTAAAGATACTGGTCAGCAATGGGATAATGCTTTCCCCTGCATTCTTCAGATGTTCTGACATAATTCCATTCTCATCAGGGGCTATCATCATCCTATAGCGCAGTTTATAGTTGCTTTCAGAATGTACGATTTTTATTTAAGAGTAATCAAGGCATCAAGCACACTAGCACAGTTCAAAATACAACAATCTGGAATGTTGTTGCTTTATTTTCTTTAATTTTATTAATTTTATTTTGACTGAATGAAAAAGGAAAAATTATTACACCACCTGAAATTGCTAACTCTAGAATTAAAAAGAATTACGTTCACTGATTATTGCCTAAAACTCTGCAACTAAGTATATACTTGGTATTTCATGACAGACTCGGGGTCTGCAGCGAAAGAGAGAAAATTATATGGCGATTCGACGGAGTAACTAGCTGGTTTTCTCAATGACAAGGGCATTACCTCGCTATTGTTAGCTTGTTTGTCGTAGCGCTTTGTATTGTGATTAGTAATTATTCGACACATGTGTGGCACGACAGGATATACGCGCAATGAACACGGGTGTGAATCGATTATAATTGTACTCATGTACTGATAAAATGCGACGGAAAAATACACACTTCAGATTTTAAACAAACATTAAATTTTTGACGATTTTCTGATTTTTCCTCAATTGCATCATAAAAATTGCAATTTTAAAAATAAATCGAACCTCATGATTAAATCGAAAAATCATGCAAGCCTAGCAACAGCCCCCTGTGAAATTGGTTTCAAAATATTCAACAGACTATTTATTTAAATGTAAATTCATCAACGACATATAATTAGTTCACTTCATGACAGATTTGATTCCCCCGATGGTGCTATATGTCATTATGATTATTACGTCAACTGGCGTAATTGATTATGACCTCGGATACTTCAGTGACAGATCAAATTCCTGCATTGGAAAGGAGGGTGTGTGAGAAAATGTAAGGTAAGCAACTAGACATACAATGAACAAAATCTTTCCTCATTCTAGGTGTACCGGTCGCCTTGCAAATGGTCACATGTGGAAATGATGAGCTCCAGCAGAAAATCTGTAACATTGTGAAACTGCTATTTAAAGATGATCTGATTCCTCAAATATTTAAAGAATTTGAATGCATATTACAAACGGTTAAAGACGGCAGCATCATTCTAGATCTAGAGTTCAGATCAGTACAGGGTATACTACGCTTCTGGCTCGAATATATTGATGGTTCGTTGAAGGTAAATATCCACTTAGCTAACAGATTTCTATAGCATCTCACTAACAGGACCTCTGAAGGTAAATACCCTCTAAGCTAACACTTCTATAGCATCACCTCACTAACGAACCTCTGACGGTAAATATCCACTAAGCTAACTGGCTTTTCTCACTAACAGGACCTCTGAAGGTAAATATCCACTAAGCTAACAGACTTCTCTCACTAACACGACCTCTGAAGGTAAATATCCGCTAAGCTAATAGACTTCTCTCACTAACATAACATCTGAAGGTAAATATCCGCTAATCTAACAGACTTCTCTCACTAACAGGACCTCTGAAGGTAAATATCCACTAAGCTAACAGACTTCTCTCATTAACAGCGCCTCTAAAGATAAATATTCACTAAGCTAACTGGCCTCTCACTAACCGCCCCTCTGAAGGTAAATATCTGCTAAGCTAACAGACTTCTATAGCACCACCTCATTAACGGGACCTCTGAAGCAGATCTGGGGGTCCAATGCAAATGCATTTGCATTTAAATGCATTGAAATACTTTTTCTCAAGTATTTGCATTTGAGGATTTCAAATCACAACTATTTGCATTTAAATACTTTTGCTATATGAAGTATTTGAAAAAGCATTTGAAAACTATTTGAAATTTCAAATACTTTAGCAAAAGTATTTAAATGCAAATAGTTGTGATTTGAAATCCTCAAATGCAAATACTTGAGAAAAAGTATTTAAATATATATACAGCAGGATCTTCCAAGCAAAGTAAATTAAAAATATTCCCAAACCTTATTTAATCATAAAGAATGCATTATGGCCCTGAAACCCCTTTGACCACTGAAATATCAGCTTCCCAAAGTCAATTTCATATGTACATTCTGGAAACAAAATTGCTGTCAACTGTTGGTATCTAATGTGACAGCAACAGATTTAAAAAAGTGTCAAATATACACCAGCCATTCTTCTACTGACCCTGTATCAATTATATTTGGCCTTAATGTGATAAGGGTTAATATAATAGCTATAATATATGTATCAGTTTGTGAAATCATAATCAAAACAAAGAATATTAAATGCAATCTTTAAAATAAATAGTTACATTTTCTATTTTGCTTTTTCATATACAGAATTTGGTATGTAATGGGTTTAAACTGTGCATGTGAGATGTTGATTTGCGCCAAGGAATAGAGCTATCTAGAATCAAACCAAACAGAAAACTTATCTTGAAGCAATTTGACTGGAAGCCAGTGCTGCCTTAGGCAGCAACAACTAGCATGCAAATTAGTTTCAAACTATTCACCAGCATTTGTGCTACATCATAAGGGCTTGTGTCAGGTTTATGTACAGAAGTGTTTGTCTATAGGGTCAAATGATTGTATGAAGTAGTTGAGCATATACCAGGGTATGATTATAAGACAGCAGGATGGTGTTGAAGCAATGAAGGTACACTCCAGGTGCAGGTGCAAAGATTTGAAGCAATGAAGGTACACTGCAGGTGCGGGTGCAATGATTTGAAGCAATGAAGGTACACTCCAGGTGCGGGTGCAAAGATTTGAAGCATGAAGGTACACTCCAGGTGTGGGTGCATAGATTTAAACAGCTCTTAGCTTTTCAATGATGCAACTAATTTTTCATGACATAGCAAATATTTTGTTGAATATTTTGAAATTTATTTATATTAGCTGCTGCTGCATATTCAAGTCAAGTTATTTTCAAAGTGGTCAACTGCTTTTCTGTGTGCTTGCTTTAAAAATGTGGTTTAAAAGTATTCCATCCGTGAAAGGGCTAATGGAATAAACTTATCAACAAAATGAATTTCTCATGAAGAATGTACACTTGACAACAATTGGACTGTATTGGTTCCTGTGGGAGAAATTACTTTCTGTCAAAATAATTTTCAGTGACAAAATTTTAATTACAAGAAAATGCATAGTTTATTTAACCCTTTCATCGATGAAACCAGCCTTTAACACAATTTGAATGTAACCATACAGGAAAGCTGTTGAAATATTTTGAAATTAATTTGAATGGACGTCGTTGCTGTCTTAGGCGGCAACAATTTCCAGACAAATTAATTTCGAAATAGTTAAAAAAAGTTCTCATTAAATGGGTTAAACAATATTTCAAAATGAAAGAAAATATAAGAGAAGGTCAAGTATAGTTGGGATAATGTGAGTTTAGCCAGTGAGGGCAGGTGTGATTAGAAGTGTGTGTGAAAATGAATAGAATAGGTGAATGAATACCATTGGGCTTATCATAGCAATAAAAGGGGATTTGTGGATTTAAACTATACAAATCAGTGTTTAATCATTGAATGGAATAAATTAGTCAACAATGTAGAAAATTTATCATAAGAAATGTACATTTGAAAACAAGTTGATTGAAAGGTATTTATTCCTAATTGGGAAATTACTTTCAGTGCAATCATTTTCAAACTAAAAAGATCTTAGCTTTAAGAGTGCGTATAATTTATTTAAACTTCCAATGCTAAGATATTTATTACCGTAATGAATAAGTTGCTGTCAAAGCTGCTTTATTGACTACCTGTTTATAATATCCAATACATCTGACCGTCTAACGCAGCAAACACGTAGTCAAATTATTTTCAAAATTTTCAACAGCTTTCCTATTCTAAGAGATCACCTGCCTTAAGGTCCCTTCTGTTAAATATTTTGAAAACAATTTGCCTGGAGTGAGCCTCAGGTAGACTAGCTTTTCAAAATCTGAGAAAAGAATATGAAGGTCACAATTTAAAATGTCGCCGGCTACCTGGAAGAAACTTATGATTTTGCAAGGAATATATAAATGCACTTAGAAACTTAATAGGAGGGTTTACTTTCACTAATACAGATAATGCTCCTCATGTTCCCCATACAAAATATGACTTCTGAGTTAGTGCATAATTCCATGTTATATCATTCGCAGTAATCCCTCAGATGTTCCAATAAAAGAGCTATCTGGTATATAGACCACTTTTTTCAATTTGCAAATCCAATTTAAAAGCAGTACATTTGACCCTCTACGTAATAAGAGATTGTGCATTGACTCTAATCCTCAAAGTTGTTCAAGGAATTTTCAATTTTCTCATAAAAATGTCCATTTGCAGACCAAGAGAAATCTTTTGAAAATTTATCACTGTAACAACTGACTGGCTTGGTTACTGAGCTAGTCATTCCAGTGGTTCAGAATTTGGGTGTTAAAAGGTTTAAGTGAGAAGCTCTATTCTCCTTTTGATGGTCTGTTAATACGAGTTTGACTCTATATGGGTATATATGTCACTTCTGAACTTTTGGAAATCAATTTAACTGAACGATGCTGCTGGATGGTACATGTTATAGTACAGTGTACAATTGTTTAACCCATTTCCTCTCAGAAATCATGAGAGTTATATCTGATAATGGCTAGTAATGAAAAGCATTTGAAAGTATTTGAAATACTTTTAGAAAAGTATTTATATTTGCATTTGAACAAAGTTCAAAGTATTTGCACTTCCATTTGCATTTGAACCAATGTGAAGTATTTGCATTTGCATTTAAATACTTTTGAAAGTATTTGACCCCAGGTCTGGCTGGTACATGTTATAATACAGTGTACAATTGTTTAACCCATTTCCTCTTAGAAATCATGAGAGTTACATGTATATCTGATATGGCTAGTAATGAAAAGCATTAAAAAATATTCGAAGTTTTTGAAATACTTTTAGAAAAGTATTTGCACTTGCATTTGAACAAAGTTCAAAGTATTTGCACTTGCATTTGCATTTGCCCCATTGTGAAGTATTTGCATTTGCATTTAAATATTTTTGAAAGTATTTGACCCCAGGTCTGCTCTGAAGGTAAATATCCACTAAGCTAGCAGGCGTCTATACCATCATCACACTAACAGGACCTCAGAAGGTAAATATCCACTAAGCTAACAGGCTTCTATATCATCATCACACTAACAGGACCTCTGAAGGTGAATATCCACTAAGCAAACAGACTTCTATATCATCATCACACTAACAGGACCTCTAAACGGAAATATCCACTAAGCTAACAGGCTTCTATATCATCACACTAACATATCATCATCACACTAACAGGACCTCTGAAGGTGAATATCCACTAAGCAAACAGACTTCTATATCATCATCACACTAACAGGACCTCTAAACGTAAATATCCACTAAGCTAACAGGCTCATATATCATCATCACACTAACAGGACCTCTGAAGGTGAATATCCACTAAGCTAACAGACTTCTATATCATCATCACACTAACAAGACCTCTGTTGTTATGACCCTGTACAAACTGAACACATGAGTCTTTACACTGTTCAAAGACGGACACGTTAACTAGTTAACGGTCCAGATTTACCCAGAGAATTAACATTTTTTGCTTGGTCAATGCCCATTTGAAGGCCAAGAGAAGAATATTTTGAAGATTTACCTCTAGAAGGTCTTTTTGGCGTGCAAATAAACATTCCTGGAGAGTACTGCAAAGGCCAGTTTTGACCGGATTGACCCTTAAAAGGTTAATAGATATGACACGGTCTTTGTCGTAACCAACGTTTCTAAATTTAGGATTTTAAACTAAACTATAAACTAAAGAGTTCTGAGAGATGTCTGGGTGCAAACTATAACTATGGTAATTTAAGTGTTACTTGGACTAAGAGACCATGCCCATTTTTAAGTCAAGGAGGACTGACCCTTCACATTGAGCCATTTCCTTTTTTTCGAGATCCGTCACATCCCTGTACTGGAATGAAGACAATGGTTTTAAACATTGATTGATTTATTTCACAATAAGCCATAAGCCCTTGAGTGTAAATGATACATTATGCATTGTACATATTGACAATTAAATTAGTATGCTATACTTTTATCTAGATACCTAATCTTATAACTAATACAGTGAAATTATATCTATCTAGCGTTATATTCACTAGCCCATAAAAACAGAAATAATAACGTTTATATAGCTGCTTAGCTCTAATTGTTGACAGTAAACAGCGATAGTTGTCACCAACCCGTCCAACGCCGCGGTCCCGAAAATTAAATTTCATGCAAATTATATATATATTTTTAGAGCTAACCTAGTGCAAAATACCCAACATAATATTTACATACATAAGTTTGAACCCTCATAAAACGTGTTTCCTACAGAGTCAGACAAATTGTCAGACATACCATCATCACAGATGTCATCTTGGTGGTTGTGACATTACTAAATACTAGTAGCTTGTCTGTATCGGTGATTTATAGT
This sequence comes from Chaetoderma sp. LZ-2023a, assembly GCA_034401795.1. Classification (NCBI taxonomy): domain Eukaryota; kingdom Metazoa; phylum Mollusca; class Caudofoveata; order Chaetodermatida; family Chaetodermatidae; genus Chaetoderma; species Chaetoderma sp. LZ-2023a. Next base: position 3,020,603 of record CM067363.1, on the reverse strand, counting down.
AGACATTCATTTTTTCACAATAGGCCATAGGCACTTGAGTGTTAAGCTTGTCATACATATATTATCATCGTATGCAATCCAAAACTGTAAGTTGTAAAATTGTCGTGAAATTGGAAATACTTAGATTTAGTAGTAGTTGTAGTGGTGGTGGTGATAGTAGTAGTAGTAGTAGTAGTAGTAGTAGTAGTAGTAGTAGTAGTAGTAGTAGTAGTAGTAGTAGTAGTAGTAGTAGTAATAGTAGTAGTAGTAGTAGTAGTAGTAGTAGTAGTAGTAGTAGTAATAGTAGTAATGGTAGTGGTAGTAGTAGCAGCAGCAGCAGCAGTAGTGTCATTATTCCGGGCTCTAAAAAAATGACAGTTCCGATTTAGGCAGAGGATTTTCAGACGTCAGTGATATGGATAAAATACCCTGTATCCGGATGAAATTATGGATATGTGAATTTCTAGAAAACTACTGGGCTGTTGTGGTTCAAATATTAAACCAGGAAAGGGTGTGACTATACACTAGGATTCCACAACTTTGACAGTGATCCGAAAAAATCTGGAAAATCATAAAAAAATCCAGAAAGTCAGAAAAAATCCAGGAAATCAGAACAAATCTGGAACCCACAGCTACCAAGATTCTATCGATCTTGTATTAGCAGTAAAAAAATCTTGACTAGTGACACAACATGTACGGTTTTAATGCGATCAATCAGTGATCTCTAGCATACTCTATCTGTCATGTTTGTATGAAACAATTGTTTGTTACAAATCAATGCATATACATTTTCCAGACCAAACTTAGAAAGTATGTACTGACGCCGGAAGTATACCAAGCAGCGGCGGGAACGGACGTAGATCTTTGCCTGGAGATCAACGAACGTGACTTATTGCATACCCTAAAAGTCTTAATCATTAGACAAGGTATGAGGAAGTGATTAACCCTTTTAACACTCACGCCGTCCTAAATGGCTTCTGCACTGGTCTTGAGAAATGCTCCTGTGCAGACAAAGAGAAGACTATTTTTGAAAACATATCATGTGATTAACTGGTTATATAACAGAGCCAGTTAATCCAATCATGAAATTTCAAAAATAATCTCTTAGTCTGCAAATTGACATTCTGTATGAGAAAATTGCAATCTTTAAACAAATTTGAGGATTAAAGGGTTAATCACTGACAATTATGTGTTAATTGTTTTCATTCTCACAATGTCATTCACCATTTCATTAAAGTGATACTAATCTCATCTCTAATCTTGTATTGTATTGAGACAGTATGGTACAGTACAGATATTACTAATCTCATCTCTAATCTTGTATTGTATTGATAGATTATGGTACAGTACAGAGATACTAATCTCATCTCTAATCTTGTATTGTATTGAGACAGTATGCTACAGTACAGAGATACTAATCTCATCTCTAATCTTGTATTGTATTGAGAGATTATGATACAGTACAGAGATACTAATCTCATCTCTAATCTTGTATTGTATTGAGACAGTATGATACAGTACAGCGATACTAATCTCATCTCTAATCTTGTATTGTATTGAGACAGTATACTACAGTACAGAGATACTAATCTCATCTCTAATCTTGTATTGTATTGAGACAGTATACTACAGTACAGAGATACTAATCTCATCTCTAGCCTTGTATTGTATTGAGACAGTATGCTGCAGTACATAGATACTAATCTTATCTCTAATCTTGTATTGTATTGATAGATTATGGTACAGTACAGAGATACTAATCTCATCTCTAATCTTGTATTGTATTGAGACAGTATGCTACAGTACAGAGATACTAATCTCATCTCTGATCTTGTATTGTATTGAGGGATTATGGTGCAGTACAGAGATACTAATCTCATCTCTATTCTTGTATTATATTGAGAGATTATGGTACAGTACAGAGATACTAATCTCATCTCTATTCTTGTATTATATTGAGAGATTATGGTACAGTACAGAGATACTAATCTCATCTCTAGCCTTGTATTGTATTGTATTGACTCAGAGACAGTATGCTACATAGATACTAATCTCATCTCTAATCTTGTATTGTATTGAGACAGTATGATACAGTACAGCGATACTAATCTCATCTCTAATCTTGTATTGTATTGAGACAGTATGGTACAGTACAGAGATACTAATCTCATCTCTAATCTTGTATTGTATTGAGAGATTATTGTACAGTGCAGAGATACTACTCTCATCTCTAATCTTGTATTGTATTGAGAGATTATGGTACAATACAGAGATACTAATCCCATCTCTAATCTTGTATTATATTGAGAGATTATGGTACAGTACAGAGATACTAATCTCATCTCTAATCTTGTATTAGATTGAGAGATTATGGTACAGTACAGAGATACTAATCTCATCTCTAGCCTTGTATTGTTTTGAGGCAGTATGCTGCAGTACAGAGATACTAATCTCATCTCTAATCTTGTATTGTATTGAGAGATTATGATACAGTACATAGATACTAATCTCATCTCTAATCTTGTATTGTATTGAGACAGTATGATACAGTACAGCGATACTAATCTCATCTCTAATCTTGTATTGTATTGAGACAGTATGGTACAGTACAGAGATACTAATCTCATCTCTAATCTTGTATTGTATTGAGAGATTATTGTACAGTGCAGAGATACTACTCTCATCTCTAATCTTGTATTGTATTGAGAGATTATGGTACAATACAGAGATACTAATCCCATCTCTAATCTTGTATTATATTGAGAGATTATGGTACAGTACAGAGATACTAATCTCATCTCTAATCTTGTATTAGATTGAGAGATTATGGTACAGTACAGAGATACTAATCTCATCTCTAGCCTTGTATTGTTTTGAGGCAGTATGCTGCAGTACAGAGATACTAATCTCATCTCTAATCTTGTATTGTATTGAGAGATTATGATACAGTACAGAGATACTAATCTCATCTCTAATCTTGTATTGTATTGAGACAGTATGATACAGTACACCGATACTAATCTCATCTCTAATCTTGTATTGTATTGAGACATTATACTACAGTACAGAGATACTAATCTCATCTCTAGCCTTGTATTGTATTGAGACAGTATGCTACAGTACAGAGATACTAATCTTATCTCTAATCTTGTATTGTATTGAGAGAGTATGGTACAATAAAGAGATACTAATCCCATCTCTAATCTTGTATTATATTGAGAGATTATGGTACAGTACAGAGATACTAATCTCATCTCTAATCTTGTATTAGATTGAGAGATTATGGTACAGTACAGAGATACTGATCTCATCTCTAATTTTGTATTGTATTGAGAGATTATGGTACAATACAGAGATACTAATCCCATCTCTAATCTTGTATTATATTGAGAGATTATGGTACAGTGCAGAGATACTAATCTCGTCTCTAATCTTGTATTGTATTGAGAGATTATGGTACAATACAGATATTACTAATCTCATCTCTAATCTTATATTGTATTGATAGATTATGGTACAGTACAGAGATACTAATCTTGTATTGTATTGAGACAGTATGCTACAGTACAGAGATACTAATCTCATCTCTGATCTTGTATTGTATTGAGACAGTATGGTACATTACAGAGAGACAGTATGCTACAGTACATAGATACTAACCTCATCTCTAATCTTGTATTGTAGTGAGACAGTATACTACAGTATAGAGATACTAATCTCATCTCTAATCTTGTATCGTATTGAGAGATTATGGTACAGTACAGCGATACTAATCTCATCTCTAATCTTGTATTGTATTGAGAGATTATGGTACTGTACAGAGATATAATCTCATCTCTAATCTTGTATTATATTGAGAGATTATGGTACAATACAGAGATACTAATCTCATCTCTAGCCTTGTATTGTATTGAGACAGTATGCTGCAGTACAGAGATACTAATCTCATCTCTAATCTTGTATTATATTGAGAGATTATAGTACAATACAGAGATACTAATCCCATCTCTAATCTTGTATTATATTGAGTGATTATGGTACAGTGCAGAGATACTAATCTCATCTCTAATCTTGTATTATATTGAGAGATTATGGTACAATACAGATATTACTAATCTCATCTCTAATCTTGTATTGTATTGATAGATTATGGTACAGTACAGAGATACTAATCTCATCTCTAATCTTGTATTGTATTGAGACAGTATGCTACAGTACAGAGATACTAATCTCATCTCTGATCTTGTATTGTATTGAGACAGTATGGTACAGTACAGAGATACTAATCTCATCGCTAATCTTGTATTGTATTGAGAGATTATTGTACAGTGCAAAGATACTAATCTCATCTCTAATCTTGTATTATATGGAGAGATTATGGTACAATACAGAGATACTAATCTCATCTCTAGCCTTGTATTGTATTGAGACAGTATGCTGCAGTACAGAGATACTAATCGCATCTCTAATCTTGTATTATATTGAGAGATTATGGTACAATACAGAGATACTAATCCCATCTCTAATCTTGTATTGTATTGAGACAGTATGCCACAGAGATACTAATCTCATCTCTAATCTTGTATAGTATTGAGACAGTATGCTACAGTACAGAGATACTAATCTCATCTCTGATCTTGTATTGTATTGAGACAGTATGGTACAGTACAGAGAGACAGTATGCTACAGTACATAGATACTAACCTCATCTCTAATCTTGTATTGTATTGAGACAGTATACTACAGTACAGAGATACTAATCTCATCTCTAATCTTGTATTGTATTGAGAGATTATTGTACAGTACAGAGATACTAATCTCATCTCTAATCTTGTATTGTATTGAGACAGTATGTTACAGTACAGAAATACTAATCTCATCTCTAATCTTGTAATGTATTGAGAGATTATGGTACAGTACAGAGATACTAATCTCATCTCTAATCTTGTATTGTATTGAGTGATTATGGTACAGTACAGAGATACCAATCTCCTCTTTAATCTTGTATTGTATTGAGAGATTATGGTACAGTACAGAGATACTAATCTCATCTCTAATCTTGTAATGTATTGAGAGAGTATGGTACAGTACAGAGAAACTAATCTCATCTCTAATCTTGTATTGTATTGAGAGATTATGGTACAGTACAGAGATACTAATCTCATCTCTAGCCTTGTATTGTATTGAGACAGTATGCTGACAGTATGCTGCAGTACAGAGATACTAATCTCATCTCTAATCTTGTATTATATTGAGAGATTATGGTACAATACAGAGATACTAATCCCATCTCTAATCTTGTATTATATTGAGAGATTATTGTACAGTACAGAGATACTAATCTCATCTCTAATCTTGTATTGTATTGAGACAGTATGTTACAGTACAGAAATACTAATCTCATCCCTCATCTTGTAATGTATTGAGACAGTATGGTACAGTACAGAGATACTAATCTCATCTCTAATCTTGTAATGTATTGAGAGATTATGGTACAGTACAGAGATACTAATCTAATCTCTAATCTTGTATTGTATTGAGAAATTATGGTACAGTACAGAGATACTAATCTCATCTCTAATCTTGTAATGTATTGAGAGAGTATGGTACAGTACAGATATACTAATCTCATGTCTAATCTTGTATTGTATTGAGAGATTATGGTACAGTACAGAGATACTAATCTCATCTCTAATCTTGTGATGTGTTGAGAGATTATGGTACAGTACAGAGATACTAATCTCATCTCTAATCTTGTAATGTATTGAGAGATTATGGTACAGTACAGAGATACTAATCTCATCTCTAATCTTGTATTGTATTGAGTGATTATGGTACAGTACAGAGATACCAATCTCCTCTTTAATCTTGTATTGTATTGAGAGATTATGGTACAGTACAGAGATACTAATCTCATCTCTAATCTTGTAATGTATTGAGAGAGTATGGTACAGTACAGAGATACTAATCTCATCTCTAATCTTGTATTGTATTGAGAGATTATGGTACAGTACAGAGATAACAATCTCCTCTTTAATCTTGTATTGTATTGAGAGATTATGGTACAGTACAGAGATACTAATCTCATCTCTAATCTTGTAATGTATTGAGAGAGTATGGTACAGTACAGAGATACTAATCTCATCTCTAATCTTGTATTGTATTGAGAGATTATGGTACAGTACAGAGATAACAATCTCCTCTTTAATCTTGTATTGTATTGAGAGATTATGGTACAGTACAGATCATTTGAATTTTGAACACGGTATAATACATTTATGTTGAATATTTTGGAGCTAATTTGTTTGGAATACATTGCTGCCTTTATGGCTTCCTTATTAAATTATGTTCAAAATATTCACCAGTACATTTTATTTTGTTTTGTTAAGCGGATCAAGGGGGTGCACTCGGGGGCACATGCCCCCCCCCCCCCCCCTGGCAAGGCTGTCAAATTTTTTTCACTTACGCAGTGGCGGAATGAGCCCAGTTTCAAGAGTTAACTCTCTTGAAATTTTGGGTACCCCCCCCCCCCCCACTGCAGCAAATGACCTGGATCCTGTGTCACAATGGACCTTTCCAGTTATTTATAAGCCCCGCCTCCCTCTAGCTAACCTTCACGCACACCTCGCTCGTGTTGGTATTGATCGATCCCTGATCTCTGCCTATCAATTTCCAGAAAACTATACAGTTAATTTGTTAAATATTTTGAAACAAATTTAACTAGGCGCGGTTGCTGTCTGTGGCAACAGCGCCCAGTCAAATTAGTTTCAAAATAGTCAATAGAATCTTTATTAAATAGTAAAGACATACAATTTGTACAACGACACATAGTCCGTCTTAAATTATGCGTTCGTGATGTCCTTATCTGCGTCATTCATGATGTCATTGATTGTGATGTCGTTCTACACTTCACATAGTTAATTATGACCTCATATGATGGATGGATAAATTGGAAAGTTCTATTACTTGCTTGTGTGGATCTTTTTAATGCTGAACTGGAGGCGGATTCCTCTCACAATACTGTGATGTCATGTAGGTCATTTTATGTAGTAACTAACATGTAAAATATTTTGAAACTAATTTGACTGGAAGTAGTTTCCTGTCAAATTCTTTTAAACATATTTAACAACTTACCTGCGGGGTTGCTTTATTGCTACGCTGCCTCTATTTGGCTAAGCGTATATACCGAGGCAGAAAATCTAGGTATTTTATGATTGGGTGAAATGTAAATCATGGTAGCATTCATAGATTGGAGAAATGTACCGGTATCAAAATGTACTAAATGCTGAATATTGTTTTCTTTGACAACATGATACAAAGCTAAAGATGTCATGCATAGTTTGTATGTAGAACATTGTATCCCCTGAATGCATGGTTTATATGTGGAACATTGTATCATCTGAATACGTGGTTTATATGTGGAACATTGTATCATCTGAATACATGGTTTATATGTGGCACATTGTATCATCTGAATACATGGTTTATATGTGGAACATTGTATCATCTGAATACATGGTTTATATGTGGAACATTGTATCATCTGAATACATGGTTTATATGTGGAACATTGTATCATCTGAATACATGGTTTATATGTGGCACGTTGTATCATCTGAATACATGGTTTATATGTGGAACATTGTATCATCTGAATACATGGTTTATATGTGGCACATAGTATCCCCTGAATACATGGTTTATATGTGAAACATTGTATCATCTGAATACATGGTTTATATGTGAAACATTGTATCATTTGAATACATCGTTTATATGTGGCACATTGTATCATCTGAATACATGGTTTATATGTGGAACATTGTATCATCTGAATACATGGTTTATATGTGGAACATTGTATCATCTGAATACATGGTTTATATGTGGAACGTTGTATCATCTGAATACATGGTTTATATGTGGAACATTGTATCATCTGAATACATGGTTTATATGTGGCACATTGTATCATCTGAATACATGGTTTATATGTGGAACATTGTATCATCTGAATACATGGTTTATATGTGGCACATTGTATCCCCTGAATACATGGTTTATATGTGGAACGTTGTATCATCTGAATACGTGGTTTATATGTGGCACATTGTATCATCTGAATACATGGTTTATATGTGGCACATTGTATCATCTGAATACATGGTTTATATGTGGCACATTGTATCATCTGAATACATGGTTTATATGTGGAACGTTGTATCATCTGAATACATGGTTTATATGTGGCACAGTGTATCATCTGAATACATGGTTTATATGTGGCACATTGTATCATCTGAATACATGGTTTATATGTGGCACATTGTATCATCTGAATACATGGTTTATATGTGGCACATTGTATCATCTGAATACATGGTTTATATGTGGAACGTTGTATCATCTGAATACGTCGTTTATATGTGGCACATTGTATCATCTGAATACATGGTTTATATGTGGAATGTTGTATCATCTGAATACGTGGTTTATATGTGGAACGTTGTATCATCCGAATACGTGGTTTATATGTGGAACGTTGTATCATCTGAATACATGGTTTATATACACCTGTGCAAAAGTTAAGCACCAGCAAAAACAATAGAACGTAGAAACATGATGGTACAACTAGGCTGCCATACTTTTTGTCCCCGCGTTAGCTGACATAATTCCAAGTACGAAATGCATATGCATGCATGACTTCACGCCGCTTGATGTCCGTGCGTGGCGGGAAACAGCACACGTGTTCAGTTATGTAAACGTCCAGTTTGAGGTGTAGAACATTACATACAGATTTAGGCGACAAGATTAGGAATTTTGTGTTCATGACCGTGGTTTATTTGTACAGAGAGAATTAGCTCTTGATTGTGAACCGCTATGGCAAGACGAAGGTTAAGTGATCGTGTGAAATGGCAAATCATAGGCATGCATACCACTGGTATGTCATGCAGAGAGATTGGCAGACAGCTGAACATTAACCATACTGTAATCAGTCGTTTGATTGCAAAACATGGGCAGCAAACTAACGAGGTGAAGGACAGGCCTAGATCTGGAAGACCGAAGAAGACTACTGCCCGTGATGATCGAGCCCTAGTACGCCTTGTTAGGAGATCTCCATTCACCAACAGCAGAGTGCTCAGCCAGCAATGGGAAACGCGCAATAGAGTGTCAATGTCTACCGTCAAAAGGAGATTGTATGCTGCTGGCATGAAAGCTAGGAGACCTGTCAGACGTACTCTCCTCACTGCACACCACAAAGAGGAGCGTCTGAGGTGGTGCAATGAAAGAAGACACTGGAACATGAGATCCTGGAGACGGGTACACTGGTCCGATGAAAGTCGGTTCCTGCTTCATGCCACAGATGGTCGAACTCGTGTATGGAGGTCCAGACGCACGGCGTACGACCAACGTAACATCATGGAAGAAGTTCCATTTGGTGGAGGTTCCGTTATGATATGGGGGTGCATCTCATTTGATTGTAAGCTGGATCTGTTGACTGTACCTGGAACACTAAATGGACAAAGATATCAAGATTCCATACTGGATAGAGTTGTGGTCCCTCATTTTGTAAATCATGCACCTGGAACCCACCCTATATTCATGGATGGCAACGCCCGACCACATCGTGCTAGAGCTGTGCATGAATACCTCCGCCAGAATGCCATCGAAACCCTACCATGGCCAGCAAGGAGCCCTGACATGAACCCTATTGAGCATATCTGGGACATTCTGGGAAACATGGTGAGAAGGAGGGATCCTCCTGTGCAGAACCTACAGGAATTAACAGACGCACTCCATCTTGAATGGCAACGAATACCACAATGGCGTATCAGTCGGTTGGTGACCAGCATGAGACGTCGTGTCCAGGCCGTCATCCAGGCACAAGGTGGATATACCCGGTATTAATAATGACAGTCTCAAACTCGTGCACAGATGTTAAACTTCGTTTTCAGACACCATTAATGACAATCTAGCCACGTGTGTCAACTGTAGGGCAATAGTTGTCAGTTGTGTCAACGTAACCATATTCAGGCCTCGTTTTCAAGTTCAAACAAAAACATACAGTGTTTCCCCACCATCATAATCAGCATTCCTCTAGTTGCATTATTACCTCTTGCACTAAGATGGATGGGTACATAAATGTTTATGCTATTGCTTTCTTCATAGCACATGAATATACCCTCGCATGTGCGTAAAAATAGGGTGGTGCTTAACTTTTGCACAGGTGTATATGTGGAACATTGTATCATCTGAATACATGACTTATATGTGGAACATTGTATCATCTGAATACATGGTTTATATGTGGAACATTGTATCATCTGAATACATGGTTTATATGTGGAACAGTGTATCATCTGAACACATGGTTTATATGTGGAACATTGTATCATCTGAATACTTGGCTTATATGTGGAACATAGTATCCCCTGAATACATGGTTTATATGTGGCACATTGTATCATCTGAATACATGGTTTATATGTGGCACATTGTATCATCTGAATACATGGTTTATATGTGGAACATTGTATCATCTGAATACATGGTTTATATGTGGCACATTGTATCATCTGAATACATGGTTTATATGTGGAACATTGTATCATCTGAATACATGGTTTATATGTGGAACATTGTATCATCTGAATACATGGCTTATATGTGGAACATTGTATCATCTGAATACATGGTTTATATGTGGCACATTGTATCATCTGAATACATGGTTTATATGTGGAACATTGTATCATCTGAATACATGGTTTATATGTGGAACAGTGTATCATCTGAACACATGGTTTATATGTGGAACATTGTATCATCTGAATACATGGTTTATATGTGGAACATTGTATCATCTGAATACATGGTTTATATGTGGAATGTTGTATCATCTGAATACATGGTTTATATGTGGCACATTGTATCATCTGATTACATGGTTTATATGTGGCACATTGTATCATCTGAATACATGGTTTATATGTGGAACATTGTATCATCTGAATACATGGTTTATATGTGGAACATTGTATCATCTGAATACATGGTTTATATGTGGAACGTTGTATCATCTGAATACATGGTTTATATGTGGAACGTTGTATCATCTGAATACATGGTTTATATGTGGAACATTGTATCATCTGAATACATGGTTTATATGTGGAACATTGTATCATCTGACTACATGGCTTATATGTGGAACATTGTATCATCTGAATACATGGTTTATATGTGGAATGTTGTATCATCTGAATACATGGTTTATATGTGGCACATTGTATCATCTGACTACATGGTTTATATGTGGAACATTGTATCATCTGAATACATGGTTTATATGTGGAACATTGTATCATCTGAATACATGGCTTATATGTGGAACATTGTATCATCTGAATACATGGTTTATATGTGGCACATTGTATCATCTGAATACATGGTTTATATGTGGAACATTGTATCATCTGAACACATGGTTTATATGTGGAACATTGTATCATCTGAATACATGGTTTATATGTGGAACATTGTATCATCTGAATACATGGTTTATATGTGGAATGTATCATCTGAATACATGGTTTATATGTGGCACATTGTATCATCTGATTACATGGTTTATATGTGGCACATTGTATCATCTGAATACATGGTTTATATGTGGAACATTGTATCATCTGAATACATGGTTTATATGTGGAACATTGTATCATCTGAATACATGGTTTATATGTGGAACGTTGTATCATCTGAATACATGGTTTATATGTGGCACAGTGTATCATCTGAATACATGGTTTATATGTGGCACGTTGTATCATCTGAATACATGGTTTATATGTGGAACGTTGTATCATCTGAATACATGGTTTATATGTGGAACATTGTATCATCTGAATACATGGTTTATATGTGGAACATTGTATCATCTGACTACATGGCTTATATGTGGAACATTGTATCATCTGAATACATGGGTTATATGTGGAACATTGTATCATCTGAATACATGGTTTATATGTGGAACGTTGTATCATCTGAATACATGGTTTATATGTGGCACATTGTATCATCTGAATACATGGTTTATATGTGGCACATTGTACCATCTGAATACATGGTTTATATGTGGAACATTGTATCATCTGAATACATGGTTTATATGTGGCACGTTGTATCATCTGAATACATGGTTTATATGTGGAACGTTGTATCATCTGAATACATGGATTATATGTGGCACATTGTATCATCTGAATACATGGTTTATATGTGGAACATTGTATCATCTGAATACATGGTTTATATGTGGCACGTTGTATCATCTGAATACATGGTTTATATGTGGAACGTTGTATCATCTGAATACATGGTTTATATGTGGAACATTGTATCATCTGAATACATGGTTTATATGTGGCACATTGTATCATCTGAATACATGGTTTATATGTGGCACATTGTATCATCTGAATACATGGTTTATATGTGGAACATTGTATCATCTGAATACATGGTTTATATGTGGCACATTGTATCATCTGAATACATGGTTTATATGTGGAACGTTGTATCATCTGAATACATGGTTTATATGTGGAACATTGTATCATCTGAACACATGGTTTATATGTGGAACATTGTATCATCTGATTACATGGTTTATATGTGGCACATTGTATCATCTGAATACATGGTTTATATGTGGAACATTGTATCATCTGACTACATGGTTTATATGTGGAACAGTGTATCATCTGAACACATGGTTTATATGTGGAACATTGTATCATCTGAATACATGGTTTATATGTGGAACATTGTATCATCTGACTACATGGTTTATATGTGGAACATTGTATCATCTGAATACGTGGTTTATATGTGGAACGTTGTATCATCTGAATACATGGTTTATATGTGGCACATTGTATCATCTGAATACATGGTTTATATGTGGCACATTGTATCATCTGATTACATGGTTTATATGTGGCACATTGTATCATCTAAACACATGGTTTATATGTGGAACATTGTATCATCTGAATACATGGTTTATATGTCGCCCATAGTATCCCCTGAATACATGGTTTATATGTGGCACATTGTATCATCTGAATACATGGTTTATATGTGGAACATTGTATCATCTGAATACATGGTTTATATGTGGCACATTGTATCATCTGAATACATGGTTTATATGTGGAACATTGTATCATCTGAATACATGGTTTATATGTGGAACGTTGTATCATCTGAATACATGGTTTATATGTGGCACAGTGTATCATCTGAATACATGGTTTATATGTGGAACGTTGTATCATCTGAATACGTGGTTTATATGTGGAACATTGTATCATCTGAACACATGGTTTATATGTGGCACATTGTATCATCTGAATACATGGCTTATATGTGGAACATTGTATCATCTGAATACATGGCTTATATGTGGAACATTGTATCATCTGAATACATGGTTTATATGTGGGACATTGTATCATCTGAATACATGGCTTATATGTGGAACATTGTATCATCTGAATACATGGTTTATATGTGGGACATTGTATCATCTGAATACATGGCTTATATGTGGAACATTGTATCATCTGAATACATGGCTTATATGTGGAACATTGTATCATCTGAATACATGGTTTATATGTGGAACGTTGTATCATCTGAATACATGGTTTATATGTGGAACATTGTATCATCTGAATACATGGCTTATATGTGGAACATTGTATCATCTGAATACATGGTTTATATGTGGGACATTGTATCATCTGAATACATGGCTTATATGTGGAACATTGTATCATCTGAATACATGGTTTATATGTGGAACAGTGTATCATCTAAACACATGGTTTATATGTGGAACATTGTATCATCTGAATACATGGTTTATATGTGGAACGTTGTATCATCTGAATACATGGTTTATATGTGGCACATTGTATCATCTGATTACATGGTTTATATGTGGCACATTGTATCATCTGAATACATGGTTTATATGTGGAACATTGTATCATCTGAATACATGGTTTATATGTGGAACATTGTATCATCTGAATACATGGTTTATATGTGGCACAGTGTATCATCTGAATACATGGTTTATATGTGGCACATTGTATCATCTGTATACATGGTTTATATGTGGCACATTGTATCATCTGAATACATGGTTTATATGTGGAACATTGTATCATCTGACTACATGGTTTATATGTGGAACAGTGTATCATCTGAACACATGGTTTATATGTGGAACATTGTATCATCTGAATACATGGTTTATATGTGGAACATTGTATCATCTGACTACATGGTTTATATGTGGAACATTGTATCATCTGAATACGTGGTTTATATGTGGAACGTTGTATCATCTGAATACATGGTTTATATGTGGCACATTGTATCATCTGAATACATGGTTTATATGTGGCACATTGTATCATCTGATTACATGGTTTATATGTGGCACATTGTATCATCTAAACACATGGTTTATATGTGGAACATTGTATCATCTGAATACATGGTTTATATGTCGCCCATAGTATCCCCTGAATACATGGTTTATATGTGGCACATTGTATCATCTGAATACATGGTTTATATGTGGAACATTGTATCATCTGAATACATGGTTTATATGTGGCACATTGTATCATCTGAATACATGGTTTATATGTGGAACATTGTATCATCTGAATACATGGTTTATATGTGGAACGTTGTATCATCTGAATACATGGTTTATATGTGGCACAGTGTATCATCTGAATACATGGTTTATATGTGGAACGTTGTATCATCTGAATACGTGGTTTATATGTGGAACATTGTATCATCTGAACACATGGTTTATATGTGGCACATTGTATCATCTGAATACATGGCTTATATGTGGAACATTGTATCATCTGAATACATGGCTTATATGTGGAACATTGTATCATCTGAATACATGGTTTATATGTGGGACATTGTATCATCTGAATACATGGCTTATATGTGGAACATTGTATCATCTGAATACATGGTTTATATGTGGGACATTGTATCATCTGAATACATGGCTTATATGTGGAACATTGTATCATCTGAATACATGGCTTATATGTGGAACATTGTATCATCTGAATACATGGTTTATATGTGGAACGTTGTATCATCTGAATACATGGTTTATATGTGGAACATTGTATCATCTGAATACATGGCTTATATGTGGAACATTGTATCATCTGAATACATGGTTTATATGTGGGACATTGTATCATCTGAATACATGGCTTATATGTGGAACATTGTATCATCTGAATACATGGTTTATATGTGGAACAGTGTATCATCTAAACACATGGTTTATATGTGGAACATTGTATCATCTGAATACATGGTTTATATGTGGAACGTTGTATCATCTGAATACATGGTTTATATGTGGCACATTGTATCATCTGATTACATGGTTTATATGTGGCACATTGTATCATCTGAATACATGGTTTATATGTGGAACATTGTATCATCTGAATACATGGTTTATATGTGGAACATTGTATCATCTGAATACATGGTTTATATGTGGCACAGTGTATCATCTGAATACATGGTTTATATGTGGCACATTGTATCATCTGTATACATGGTTTATATGTGGAACGTTGTATCATCTGAATACATGGTTTATATGTGGAATGTTGTATCATCTGAATACATGGTTTATATGTGGAACATTGTATCATCTGAATACATGGTTTATATGTGGCACATTGTATCATCTGAATACATGGTTTATATGTGGCACATTGTATCATCTGAATACATGGTTTATATGTGGAACGTTGTATCATCTGAATACATGGTTTATATGTGGCACATTGTATCATCTGAATACATGGTTTATATGTGGAACGTTGTATCATCTGAATACGTGGTTTATATGTGGCACATTGTATCATCTGAATACATGGTTTATATGTGGAACGTTGTATCATCTGAATACGTGGTTTATATGTGGAACGTTGTATCATCTGAATACGTGGTTTATATGTGGAACGTTGTATCATCTGAATACATGGTTTATATGTGGAACATTGTATCATCTGAATACACGGCTTATATGTGGAACATTGTATCATCTGAATACATGGTTTATATGTGGCACATTGTATCATCTGAATACATGGTTTATATGTGGAACCTTGTATCATCTGAATACGTGCTTTATATGTGGAACGTTGTATCATCTGAATACGTGGTTTATATGTGGAACATTGTATCATCTGAATACATGGTTTATATGTGGCACATTGTATCATCTGAATACATGGTTTATATGTGGAACCTTGTATCATCTGAATACGTGGTTTATATGTGGAACATTGTATCATCTGAATACATGGTTTATATGTGGAACAGTGTATCATCTGAACACATGGTTTATATGTGGAACATTGTATCATCTGAATATGTGGTTTATATGTGGAACGTTGTATCATCTGAATACATGGTTTATATGTGGAACGTTGTATCATCTGAATACATGGTTTATATGTGGCACATTGTATCATCTGAATACATGGTTTATATTTGGAACATTGTATCATCTGAATACATGGTTTATATGTGGCACATTGTATCATCTGAATACATGGTTTATATGTGGAACATTGTATCATCTGAATACATGGTTTATATGTGGAACATTGTATCATCTGAATACATGGTTTATATGTGGCACGTTGTATCATCTGAATACATGGTTTATATGTGGAACATTGTATCATCTGAATACATGGTTTATATGTGGCACATAGTATCCCCTGAATACATGGTTTATATGTGAAACATTGTATCATCTGAATACATGGTTTATATGTGAAACATTGTATCATTTGAATACATCGTTTATATGTGGCACATTGTATCATCTGAATACATGGTTTATATGTGGAACATTGTATCATCTGAATACATGGTTTATATGTGGAACATTGTATCATCTGAATACATGGTTTATATGTGGAACGTTGTATCATCTGAATACATGGTTTATATGTGGAACATTGTATCATCTGAATACATGGTTTATATGTGGCACATTGTATCATCTGAATACATGGTTTATATGTGGAACATTGTATCATCTGAATACATGGTTTATATGTGGCACATTGTATCCCCTGAATACATGGTTTATATGTGGAACGTTGTATCATCTGAATACGTGGTTTATATGTGGCACATTGTATCATCTGAATACATGGTTTATATGTGGCACATTGTATCATCTGAGTACATGGTTTATATGTGGCACATTGTATCATCTGAATACATGGTTTATATGTGGAACGTTGTATCATCTGAATACATGGTTTATATGTGGCACAGTGTATCATCTGAATACATGGTTTATATGTGGCACATTGTATCATCTGAATACATGGTTTATATGTGGCACATTGTATCATCTGAATACATGGTTTATATGTGGCACATTGTATCATCTGAATACATGGTTTATATGTGGAACGTTGTATCATCTGAATACGTGGTTTATATGTGGCACATTGTATCATCTGAATACATGGTTTATATGTGGAATGTTGTATCATCTGAATACGTGGTTTATATGTGGAACGTTGTATCATCCGAATACGTGGTTTATATGTGGAACGTTGTATCATCTGAATACATGGTTTATATACACCTGTGCAAAAGTTAAGCACCAGCAAAAACAATAGAACGTAGAAACATGATGGTACAACTAGGCTGCCATACTTTTTGTCCCCGCGTTAGCTGACATAATTCCAAGTACGAAATGCATATGCATGCATGACTTCACGCCGCTTGATGTCCGTGCGTGGCGGGAAACAGCACACGTGTTCAGTTATGTAAACGTCCAGTTTGAGGTGTAGAACATTACATACAGATTTAGGCGACAAGATTAGGAATTTTGTGTTCATGACCGTGGTTTATTTGTACAGAGAGAATTAGCTCTTGATTGTGAACCGCTATGGCAAGACGAAGGTTAAGTGATCGTGTGAAATGGCAAATCATAGGCATGCATACCACTGGTATGTCATGCAGAGAGATTGGCAGACAGCTGAACATTAACCATACTGTAATCAGTCGTTTGATTGCAAAACATGGGCAGCAAACTAACGAGGTGAAGGACAGGCCTAGATCTGGAAGACCGAAGAAGACTACTGCCCGTGATGATCGAGCCCTAGTACGCCTTGTTAGGAGATCTCCATTCACCAACAGCAGAGTGCTCAGCCAGCAATGGGAAACGCGCAATAGAGTGTCAATGTCTACCGTCAAAAGGAGATTGTATGCTGCTGGCATGAAAGCTAGGAGACCTGTCAGACGTACTCTCCTCACTGCACACCACAAAGAGGAGCGTCTGAGGTGGTGCAATGAAAGAAGACACTGGAACATGAGATCCTGGAGACGGGTACACTGGTCCGATGAAAGTCGGTTCCTGCTTCATGCCACAGATGGTCGAACTCGTGTATGGAGGTCCAGACGCACGGCGTACGACCAACGTAACATCATGGAAGAAGTTCCATTTGGTGGAGGTTCCGTTATGATATGGGGGTGCATCTCATTTGATTGTAAGCTGGATCTGTTGACTGTACCTGGAACACTAAATGGACAAAGATATCAAGATTCCATACTGGATAGAGTTGTGGTCCCTCATTTTGTAAATCATGCACCTGGAACCCACCCTATATTCATGGATGGCAACGCCCGACCACATCGTGCTAGAGCTGTGCATGAATACCTCCGCCAGAATGCCATCGAAACCCTACCATGGCCAGCAAGGAGCCCTGACATGAACCCTATTGAGCATATCTGGGACATTCTGGGAAACATGGTGAGAAGGAG
The DNA here is from genome assembly GCA_034401795.1 of Chaetoderma sp. LZ-2023a. Lineage (NCBI taxonomy): Eukaryota > Metazoa > Mollusca > Caudofoveata > Chaetodermatida > Chaetodermatidae > Chaetoderma > Chaetoderma sp. LZ-2023a. The sequence goes on along the minus strand of CM067363.1, from coordinate 3,001,682 downwards.
GGATCCTCCTGTGCAGAACCTACAGGAATTAACAGACGCACTCCATCTTGAATGGCAACGAATACCACAATGGCGTATCAGTCGGTTGGTGACCAGCATGAGACGTCGTGTCCAGGCCGTCATCCAGGCACAAGGTGGATATACCCGGTATTAATAATGACAGTCTCAAACTCGTGCACAGATGTTAAACTTCGTTTTCAGACACCATTAATGACAATCTAGCCACGTGTGTCAACTGTAGGGCAATAGTTGTCAGTTGTGTCAACGTAACCATATTCAGGCCTCGTTTTCAAGTTCAAACAAAAACATACAGTGTTTCCCCACCATCATAATCAGCATTCCTCTAGTTGCATTATTACCTCTTGCACTAAGATGGATGGGTACATAAATGTTTATGCTATTGCTTTCTTCATAGCACATGAATATACCCTCGCATGTGCGTAAAAATAGGGTGGTGCTTAACTTTTGCACAGGTGTATATGTGGAACATTGTATCATCTGAATACATGGCTTATATGTGGAACATTGTATCATCTGAATACATGGTTTATATGTGGAACATTGTATCATCTGAATACATGGTTTATATGTGGAACAGTGTATCATCTGAACACATGGTTTATATGTGGAACATTGTATCATCTGAATACTTGGCTTATATGTGGAACATAGTATCCCCTGAATACATGGTTTATATGTGGCACATTGTATCATCTGAATACATGGTTTATATGTGGCACATTGTATCATCTGAATACATGGTTTATATGTGGAACATTGTATCATCTGAATACATGGTTTATATGTGGCACATTGTATCATCTGAATACATGGTTTATATGTGGAACATTGTATCATCTGAATACATGGTTTATATGTGGAACATTGTATCATCTGAATACATGGCTTATATGTGGAACATTGTATCATCTGAATACATGGTTTATATGTGGCACATTGTATCATCTGAATACATGGTTTATATGTGGAACATTGTATCATCTGAATACATGGTTTATATGTGGAACAGTGTATCATCTGAACACATGGTTTATATGTGGAACATTGTATCATCTGAATACATGGTTTATATGTGGAACATTGTATCATCTGAATACATGGTTTATATGTGGAATGTTGTATCATCTGAATACATGGTTTATATGTGGCACATTGTATCATCTGATTACATGGTTTATATGTGGCACATTGTATCATCTGAATACATGGTTTATATGTGGAACATTGTATCATCTGAATACATGGTTTATATGTGGAACATTGTATCATCTGAATACATGGTTTATATGTGGAACGTTGTATCATCTGAATACATGGTTTATATGTGGAACGTTGTATCATCTGAATACATGGTTTATATGTGGAACATTGTATCATCTGAATACATGGTTTATATGTGGAACATTGTATCATCTGACTACATGGCTTATATGTGGAACATTGTATCATCTGAATACATGGTTTATATGTGGAATGTTGTATCATCTGAATACATGGTTTATATGTGGCACATTGTATCATCTGACTACATGGTTTATATGTGGAACATTGTATCATCTGAATACATGGTTTATATGTGGAACATTGTATCATCTGAATACATGGCTTATATGTGGAACATTGTATCATCTGAATACATGGTTTATATGTGGCACATTGTATCATCTGAATACATGGTTTATATGTGGAACATTGTATCATCTGAACACATGGTTTATATGTGGAACATTGTATCATCTGAATACATGGCTTATATGTGGAACATTGTATCATCTGAATACATGGCTTATATGTGGAACATTGTATCATCTGAATACATGGTTTATATGTGGAACGTTGTATCATCTGAATACATGGTTTATATGTGGAACATTGTATCATCTGAATACATGGCTTATATGTGGAACATTGTATCATCTGAATACATGGTTTATATGTGGGACATTGTATCATCTGAATACATGGCTTATATGTGGAACATTGTATCATCTGAATACATGGTTTATATGTGGAACAGTGTATCATCTAAACACATGGTTTATATGTGGAACATTGTATCATCTGAATACATGGTTTATATGTGGAACGTTGTATCATCTGAATACATGGTTTATATGTGGCACATTGTATCATCTGATTACATGGTTTATATGTGGCACATTGTATCATCTGAATACATGGTTTATATGTGGAACATTGTATCATCTGAATACATGGTTTATATGTGGAACATTGTATCATCTGAATACATGGTTTATATGTGGCACAGTGTATCATCTGAATACATGGTTTATATGTGGCACATTGTATCATCTGTATACATGGTTTATATGTGGCACATTGTATCATCTGAATACATGGTTTATATGTGGAACATTGTATCATCTGACTACATGGTTTATATGTGGAACAGTGTATCATCTGAACACATGGTTTATATGTGGAACATTGTATCATCTGAATACATGGTTTATATGTGGAACATTGTATCATCTGACTACATGGTTTATATGTGGAACATTGTATCATCTGAATACGTGGTTTATATGTGGAACGTTGTATCATCTGAATACATGGTTTATATGTGGCACATTGTATCATCTGAATACATGGTTTATATGTGGCACATTGTATCATCTGATTACATGGTTTATATGTGGCACATTGTATCATCTAAACACATGGTTTATATGTGGAACATTGTATCATCTGAATACATGGTTTATATGTCGCCCATAGTATCCCCTGAATACATGGTTTATATGTGGCACATTGTATCATCTGAATACATGGTTTATATGTGGAACATTGTATCATCTGAATACATGGTTTATATGTGGCACATTGTATCATCTGAATACATGGTTTATATGTGGAACATTGTATCATCTGAATACATGGTTTATATGTGGAACGTTGTATCATCTGAATACATGGTTTATATGTGGCACAGTGTATCATCTGAATACATGGTTTATATGTGGAACGTTGTATCATCTGAATACGTGGTTTATATGTGGAACATTGTATCATCTGAACACATGGTTTATATGTGGCACATTGTATCATCTGAATACATGGCTTATATGTGGAACATTGTATCATCTGAATACATGGCTTATATGTGGAACATTGTATCATCTGAATACATGGTTTATATGTGGGACATTGTATCATCTGAATACATGGCTTATATGTGGAACATTGTATCATCTGAATACATGGTTTATATGTGGGACATTGTATCATCTGAATACATGGCTTATATGTGGAACATTGTATCATCTGAATACATGGCTTATATGTGGAACATTGTATCATCTGAATACATGGTTTATATGTGGAACGTTGTATCATCTGAATACATGGTTTATATGTGGAACATTGTATCATCTGAATACATGGCTTATATGTGGAACATTGTATCATCTGAATACATGGTTTATATGTGGGACATTGTATCATCTGAATACATGGCTTATATGTGGAACATTGTATCATCTGAATACATGGTTTATATGTGGAACAGTGTATCATCTAAACACATGGTTTATATGTGGAACATTGTATCATCTGAATACATGGTTTATATGTGGAACGTTGTATCATCTGAATACATGGTTTATATGTGGCACATTGTATCATCTGATTACATGGTTTATATGTGGCACATTGTATCATCTGAATACATGGTTTATATGTGGAACATTGTATCATCTGAATACATGGTTTATATGTGGAACATTGTATCATCTGAATACATGGTTTATATGTGGCACAGTGTATCATCTGAATACATGGTTTATATGTGGCACATTGTATCATCTGTATACATGGTTTATATGTGGAACGTTGTATCATCTGAATACATGGTTTATATGTGGAATGTTGTATCATCTGAATACATGGTTTATATGTGGAACATTGTATCATCTGAATACATGGTTTATATGTGGCACATTGTATCATCTGAATACATGGTTTATATGTGGCACATTGTATCATCTGAATACATGGTTTATATGTGGAACGTTGTATCATCTGAATACATGGTTTATATGTGGCACATTGTATCATCTGAATACATGGTTTATATGTGGAACGTTGTATCATCTGAATACGTGGTTTATATGTGGCACATTGTATCATCTGAATACATGGTTTATATGTGGAACGTTGTATCATCTGAATACGTGGTTTATATGTGGAACGTTGTATCATCTGAATACGTGGTTTATATGTGGAACGTTGTATCATCTGAATACATGGTTTATATGTGGAACATTGTATCATCTGAATACACGGCTTATATGTGGAACATTGTATCATCTGAATACATGGTTTATATGTGGCACATTGTATCATCTGAATACATGGTTTATATGTGGAACCTTGTATCATCTGAATACGTGCTTTATATGTGGAACGTTGTATCATCTGAATACGTGGTTTATATGTGGAACATTGTATCATCTGAATACATGGTTTATATGTGGCACATTGTATCATCTGAATACATGGTTTATATGTGGAACCTTGTATCATCTGAATACGTGGTTTATATGTGGAACATTGTATCATCTGAATACATGGTTTATATGTGGAACAGTGTATCATCTGAACACATGGTTTATATGTGGAACATTGTATCATCTGAATATGTGGTTTATATGTGGAACGTTGTATCATCTGAATACATGGTTTATATGTGGAACGTTGTATCATCTGAATACATGGTTTATATGTGGCACATTGTATCATCTGAATACATGGTTTATATTTGGAACATTGTATCATCTGAATACATGGTTTATATGTGGCACATTGTATCATCTGAATACATGGTTTATATGTGGAACATTGTATCATCTGAATACATGGTTTATATGTGGAACATTGTATCATCTGAATACATGGTTTATATGTGGCACGTTGTATCATCTGAATACATGGTTTATATGTGGAACATTGTATCATCTGAATACATGGTTTATATGTGGCACATAGTATCCCCTGAATACATGGTTTATATGTGAAACATTGTATCATCTGAATACATGGTTTATATGTGAAACATTGTATCATTTGAATACATCGTTTATATGTGGCACATTGTATCATCTGAATACATGGTTTATATGTGGAACATTGTATCATCTGAATACATGGTTTATATGTGGAACATTGTATCATCTGAATACATGGTTTATATGTGGAACGTTGTATCATCTGAATACATGGTTTATATGTGGAACATTGTATCATCTGAATACATGGTTTATATGTGGCACATTGTATCATCTGAATACATGGTTTATATGTGGAACATTGTATCATCTGAATACATGGTTTATATGTGGCACATTGTATCCCCTGAATACATGGTTTATATGTGGAACGTTGTATCATCTGAATACGTGGTTTATATGTGGCACATTGTATCATCTGAATACATGGTTTATATGTGGCACATTGTATCATCTGAGTACATGGTTTATATGTGGCACATTGTATCATCTGAATACATGGTTTATATGTGGAACGTTGTATCATCTGAATACATGGTTTATATGTGGCACAGTGTATCATCTGAATACATGGTTTATATGTGGCACATTGTATCATCTGAATACATGGTTTATATGTGGCACATTGTATCATCTGAATACATGGTTTATATGTGGCACATTGTATCATCTGAATACATGGTTTATATGTGGAACGTTGTATCATCTGAATACGTGGTTTATATGTGGCACATTGTATCATCTGAATACATGGTTTATATGTGGAATGTTGTATCATCTGAATACGTGGTTTATATGTGGAACGTTGTATCATCCGAATACGTGGTTTATATGTGGAACGTTGTATCATCTGAATACATGGTTTATATACACCTGTGCAAAAGTTAAGCACCAGCAAAAACAATAGAACGTAGAAACATGATGGTACAACTAGGCTGCCATACTTTTTGTCCCCGCGTTAGCTGACATAATTCCAAGTACGAAATGCATATGCATGCATGACTTCACGCCGCTTGATGTCCGTGCGTGGCGGGAAACAGCACACGTGTTCAGTTATGTAAACGTCCAGTTTGAGGTGTAGAACATTACATACAGATTTAGGCGACAAGATTAGGAATTTTGTGTTCATGACCGTGGTTTATTTGTACAGAGAGAATTAGCTCTTGATTGTGAACCGCTATGGCAAGACGAAGGTTAAGTGATCGTGTGAAATGGCAAATCATAGGCATGCATACCACTGGTATGTCATGCAGAGAGATTGGCAGACAGCTGAACATTAACCATACTGTAATCAGTCGTTTGATTGCAAAACATGGGCAGCAAACTAACGAGGTGAAGGACAGGCCTAGATCTGGAAGACCGAAGAAGACTACTGCCCGTGATGATCGAGCCCTAGTACGCCTTGTTAGGAGATCTCCATTCACCAACAGCAGAGTGCTCAGCCAGCAATGGGAAACGCGCAATAGAGTGTCAATGTCTACCGTCAAAAGGAGATTGTATGCTGCTGGCATGAAAGCTAGGAGACCTGTCAGACGTACTCTCCTCACTGCACACCACAAAGAGGAGCGTCTGAGGTGGTGCAATGAAAGAAGACACTGGAACATGAGATCCTGGAGACGGGTACACTGGTCCGATGAAAGTCGGTTCCTGCTTCATGCCACAGATGGTCGAACTCGTGTATGGAGGTCCAGACGCACGGCGTACGACCAACGTAACATCATGGAAGAAGTTCCATTTGGTGGAGGTTCCGTTATGATATGGGGGTGCATCTCATTTGATTGTAAGCTGGATCTGTTGACTGTACCTGGAACACTAAATGGACAAAGATATCAAGATTCCATACTGGATAGAGTTGTGGTCCCTCATTTTGTAAATCATGCACCTGGAACCCACCCTATATTCATGGATGGCAACGCCCGACCACATCGTGCTAGAGCTGTGCATGAATACCTCCGCCAGAATGCCATCGAAACCCTACCATGGCCAGCAAGGAGCCCTGACATGAACCCTATTGAGCATATCTGGGACATTCTGGGAAACATGGTGAGAAGGAGGGATCCTCCTGTGCAGAACCTACAGGAATTAACAGACGCACTCCATCTTGAATGGCAACGAATACCACAATGGCGTATCAGTCGGTTGGTGACCAGCATGAGACGTCGTGTCCAGGCCGTCATCCAGGCACAAGGTGGATATACCCGGTATTAATAATGACAGTCTCAAACTCGTGCACAGATGTTAAACTTCGTTTTCAGACACCATTAATGACAATCTAGCCACGTGTGTCAACTGTAGGGCAATAGTTGTCAGTTGTGTCAACGTAACCATATTCAGGCCTCGTTTTCAAGTTCAAACAAAAACATACAGTGTTTCCCCACCATCATAATCAGCATTCCTCTAGTTGCATTATTACCTCTTGCACTAAGATGGATGGGTACATAAATGTTTATGCTATTGCTTTCTTCATAGCACATGAATATACCCTCGCATGTGCGTAAAAATAGGGTGGTGCTTAACTTTTGCACAGGTGTATATGTGGAACATTGTATCATCTGAATACATGGCTTATATGTGGAACATTGTATCATCTGAATACATGGTTTATATGTGGAACATTGTATCATCTGAATACATGGTTTATATGTGGAACAGTGTATCATCTGAACACATGGTTTATATGTGGAACATTGTATCATCTGAATACTTGGCTTATATGTGGAACATAGTATCCCCTGAATACATGGTTTATATGTGGCACATTGTATCATCTGAATACATGGTTTATATGTGGCACATTGTATCATCTGAATACATGGTTTATATGTGGAACATTGTATCATCTGAATACATGGTTTATATGTGGCACATTGTATCATCTGAATACATGGTTTATATGTGGAACATTGTATCATCTGAATACATGGTTTATATGTGGAACATTGTATCATCTGAATACATGGCTTATATGTGGAACATTGTATCATCTGAATACATGGTTTATATGTGGCACATTGTATCATCTGAATACATGGTTTATATGTGGAACATTGTATCATCTGAATACATGGTTTATATGTGGAACAGTGTATCATCTGAACACATGGTTTATATGTGGAACATTGTATCATCTGAATACATGGTTTATATGTGGAACATTGTATCATCTGAATACATGGTTTATATGTGGAATGTTGTATCATCTGAATACATGGTTTATATGTGGCACATTGTATCATCTGATTACATGGTTTATATGTGGCACATTGTATCATCTGAATACATGGTTTATATGTGGAACATTGTATCATCTGAATACATGGTTTATATGTGGAACATTGTATCATCTGAATACATGGTTTATATGTGGAACGTTGTATCATCTGAATACATGGTTTATATGTGGAACGTTGTATCATCTGAATACATGGTTTATATGTGGAACATTGTATCATCTGAATACATGGTTTATATGTGGAACATTGTATCATCTGACTACATGGCTTATATGTGGAACATTGTATCATCTGAATACATGGTTTATATGTGGAATGTTGTATCATCTGAATACATGGTTTATATGTGGCACATTGTATCATCTGACTACATGGTTTATATGTGGAACATTGTATCATCTGAATACATGGTTTATATGTGGAACATTGTATCATCTGAATACATGGCTTATATGTGGAACATTGTATCATCTGAATACATGGTTTATATGTGGCACATTGTATCATCTGAATACATGGTTTATATGTGGAACATTGTATCATCTGAACACATGGTTTATATGTGGAACATTGTATCATCTGAATACATGGTTTATATGTGGAACATTGTATCATCTGAATACATGGTTTATATGTGGAATGTTGTATCATCTGAATACATGGTTTATATGTGGCACATTGTATCATCTGATTACATGGTTTATATGTGGCACATTGTATCATCTGAATACATGGTTTATATGTGGAACATTGTATCATCTGAATACATGGTTTATATGTGGAACATTGTATCATCTGAATACATGGTTTATATGTGGAACGTTGTATCATCTGAATACATGGTTTATATGTGGCACAGTGTATCATCTGAATACATGGTTTATATGTGGCACGTTGTATCATCTGAATACATGGTTTATATGTGGAACGTTGTATCATCTGAATACATGGTTTATATGTGGAACATTGTATCATCTGAATACATGGTTTATATGTGGAACATTGTATCATCTGACTACATGGCTTATATGTGGAACATTGTATCATCTGAATACATGGGTTATATGTGGAACATTGTATCATCTGAATACATGGTTTATATGTGGAACGTTGTATCATCTGAATACATGGTTTATATGTGGCACATTGTATCATCTGAATACATGGTTTATATGTGGCACATTGTACCATCTGAATACATGGTTTATATGTGGAACATTGTATCATCTGAATACATGGTTTATATGTGGCACGTTGTATCATCTGAATACATGGTTTATATGTGGAACGTTGTATCATCTGAATACATGGATTATATGTGGCACATTGTATCATCTGAATACATGGTTTATATGTGGAACATTGTATCATCTGAATACATGGTTTATATGTGGCACGTTGTATCATCTGAATACATGGTTTATATGTGGAACGTTGTATCATCTGAATACATGGTTTATATGTGGAACATTGTATCATCTGAATACATGGTTTATATGTGGCACATTGTATCATCTGAATACATGGTTTATATGTGGCACATTGTATCATCTGAATACATGGTTTATATGTGGAACATTGTATCATCTGAATACATGGTTTATATGTGGCACATTGTATCATCTGAATACATGGTTTATATGTGGAACGTTGTATCATCTGAATACATGGTTTATATGTGGAACATTGTATCATCTGAACACATGGTTTATATGTGGAACATTGTATCATCTGATTACATGGTTTATATGTGGCACATTGTATCATCTGAATACATGGTTTATATGTGGAACATTGTATCATCTGACTACATGGTTTATATGTGGAACAGTGTATCATCTGAACACATGGTTTATATGTGGAACATTGTATCATCTGAATACATGGTTTATATGTGGAACATTGTATCATCTGACTACATGGTTTATATGTGGAACATTGTATCATCTGAATACGTGGTTTATATGTGGAACGTTGTATCATCTGAATACATGGTTTATATGTGGCACATTGTATCATCTGAATACATGGTTTATATGTGGCACATTGTATCATCTGATTACATGGTTTATATGTGGCACATTGTATCATCTAAACACATGGTTTATATGTGGAACATTGTATCATCTGAATACATGGTTTATATGTCGCCCATAGTATCCCCTGAATACATGGTTTATATGTGGCACATTGTATCATCTGAATACATGGTTTATATGTGGAACATTGTATCATCTGAATACATGGTTTATATGTGGCACATTGTATCATCTGAATACATGGTTTATATGTGGAACATTGTATCATCTGAATACATGGTTTATATGTGGAACGTTGTATCATCTGAATACATGGTTTATATGTGGCACAGTGTATCATCTGAATACATGGTTTATATGTGGAACGTTGTATCATCTGAATACGTGGTTTATATGTGGAACATTGTATCATCTGAACACATGGTTTATATGTGGCACATTGTATCATCTGAATACATGGCTTATATGTGGAACATTGTATCATCTGAATACATGGCTTATATGTGGAACATTGTATCATCTGAATACATGGTTTATATGTGGGACATTGTATCATCTGAATACATGGCTTATATGTGGAACATTGTATCATCTGAATACATGGTTTATATGTGGGACATTGTATCATCTGAATACATGGCTTATATGTGGAACATTGTATCATCTGAATACATGGCTTATATGTGGAACATTGTATCATCTGAATACATGGTTTATATGTGGAACGTTGTATCATCTGAATACATGGTTTATATGTGGAACATTGTATCATCTGAATACATGGCTTATATGTGGAACATTGTATCATCTGAATACATGGTTTATATGTGGGACATTGTATCATCTGAATACATGGCTTATATGTGGAACATTGTATCATCTGAATACATGGTTTATATGTGGAACAGTGTATCATCTAAACACATGGTTTATATGTGGAACATTGTATCATCTGAATACATGGTTTATATGTGGAACGTTGTATCATCTGAATACATGGTTTATATGTGGCACATTGTATCATCTGATTACATGGTTTATATGTGGCACATTGTATCATCTGAATACATGGTTTATATGTGGAACATTGTATCATCTGAATACATGGTTTATATGTGGAACATTGTATCATCTGAATACATGGTTTATATGTGGCACAGTGTATCATCTGAATACATGGTTTATATGTGGCACATTGTATCATCTGTATACATGGTTTATATGTGGAACGTTGTATCATCTGAATACATGGTTTATATGTGGAATGTTGTATCATCTGAATACATGGTTTATATGTGGAACATTGTATCATCTGAATACATGGTTTATATGTGGCACATTGTAACATCTGAATACATGGTTTATATGTGGCACATTGTATCATCTGAATACATGGTTTATATGTGGAACGTTGTATCATCTGAATACATGGTTTATATGTGGCACATTGTATCATCTGAATACATGGTTTATATGTGGAACGTTGTATCATCTGAATACGTGGTTTATATGTGGCACATTGTATCATCTGAATACATGGTTTATATGTGGAACGTTGTATCATCTGAATACGTGGTTTATATGTGGAACGTTGTATCATCTGAATACGTGGTTTATATGTGGAACGTTGTATCATCTGAATACATGGTTTATATGTGGAACATTGTATCATCTGAATACACGGCTTATATGTGGAACATTGTATCATCTGAATACATGGTTTATATGTGGCACATTGTATCATCTGAATACATGGTTTATATGTGGAACCTTGTATCATCTGAATACGTGCTTTATATGTGGAACGTTGTATCATCTGAATACGTGGTTTATATGTGGAACATTGTATCATCTGAATACATGGTTTATATGTGGCACATTGTATCATCTGAATACATGGTTTATATGTGGAACCTTGTATCATCTGAATACGTGGTTTATATGTGGAACATTGTATCATCTGAATACATGGTTTATATGTGGAACAGTGTATCATCTGAACACATGGTTTATATGTGGAACATTGTATCATCTGAATATGTGGTTTATATGTGGAACGTTGTATCATCTGAATACATGGTTTATATGTGGAACGTTGTATCATCTGAATACATGGTTTATATGTGGAACATTGTATCATCTGAATACATGGTTTATATGTGGAACATTGTATCATCTGACTACATGGCTTATATGTGGAACATTGTATCATCTGAATACATGGTTTATATGTGGAATGTTGTATCATCTGAATACATGGTTTATATGTGGCACATTGTATCATCTGACTACATGGTTTATATGTGGAACATTGTATCATCTGAATACATGGTTTATATGTGGAACATTGTATCATCTGAATACATGGCTTATATGTGGAACATTGTATCATCTGAATACATGGTTTATATGTGGCACATTGTATCATCTGAATACATGGTTTATATGTGGAACATTGTATCATCTGAACACATGGTTTATATGTGGAACATTGTATCATCTGAATACATGGTTTATATGTGGAACATTGTATCATCTGAATACATGGTTTATATGTGGAATGTTGTATCATCTGAATACATGGTTTATATGTGGCACATTGTATCATCTGATTACATGGTTTATATGTGGCACATTGTATCATCTGAATACATGGTTTATATGTGGAACATTGTATCATCTGAATACATGGTTTATATGTGGAACATTGTATCATCTGAATACATGGTTTATATGTGGAACGTTGTATCATCTGAATACATGGTTTATATGTGGCACAGTGTATCATCTGAATACATGGTTTATATGTGGCACGTTGTATCATCTGAATACATGGTTTATATGTGGAACGTTGTATCATCTGAATACATGGTTTATATGTGGAACATTGTATCATCTGAATACATGGTTTATATGTGGAACATTGTATCATCTGACTACATGGCTTATATGTGGAACATTGTATCATCTGAATACATGGGTTATATGTGGAACATTGTATCATCTGAATACATGGTTTATATGTGGAACGTTGTATCATCTGAATACATGGTTTATATGTGGCACATTGTATCATCTGAATACATGGTTTATATGTGGCACATTGTACCATCTGAATACATGGTTTATATGTGGAACATTGTATCATCTGAATACATGGTTTATATGTGGCACGTTGTATCATCTGAATACATGGTTTATATGTGGAACGTTGTATCATCTGAATACATGGATTATATGTGGCACATTGTATCATCTGAATACATGGTTTATATGTGGAACATTGTATCATCTGAATACATGGTTTATATGTGGCACGTTGTATCATCTGAATACATGGTTTATATGTGGAACGTTGTATCATCTGAATACATGGTTTATATGTGGAACATTGTATCATCTGAATACATGGTTTATATGTGGCACATTGTATCATCTGAATACATGGTTTATATGTGGCACATTGTATCATCTGAATACATGGTTTATATGTGGAACATTGTATCATCTGAATACATGGTTTATATGTGGCACATTGTATCATCTGAATACATGGTTTATATGTGGAACGTTGTATCATCTGAATACATGGTTTATATGTGGAACATTGTATCATCTGAACACATGGTTTATATGTGGAACATTGTATCATCTGATTACATGGTTTATATGTGGCACATTGTATCATCTGAATACATGGTTTATATGTGGAACATTGTATCATCTGACTACATGGTTTATATGTGGAACAGTGTATCATCTGAACACATGGTTTATATGTGGAACATTGTATCATCTGAATACATGGTTTATATGTGGAACATTGTATCATCTGACTACATGGTTTATATGTGGAACATTGTATCATCTGAATACGTGGTTTATATGTGGAACGTTGTATCATCTGAATACATGGTTTATATGTGGCACATTGTATCATCTGAATACATGGTTTATATGTGGCACATTGTATCATCTGATTACATGGTTTATATGTGGCACATTGTATCATCTAAACACATGGTTTATATGTGGAACATTGTATCATCTGAATACATGGTTTATATGTCGCCCATAGTATCCCCTGAATACATGGTTTATATGTGGCACATTGTATCATCTGAATACATGGTTTATATGTGGAACATTGTATCATCTGAATACATGGTTTATATGTGGCACATTGTATCATCTGAATACATGGTTTATATGTGGAACATTGTATCATCTGAATACATGGTTTATATGTGGAACGTTGTATCATCTGAATACATGGTTTATATGTGGCACAGTGTATCATCTGAATACATGGTTTATATGTGGAACGTTGTATCATCTGAATACGTGGTTTATATGTGGAACATTGTATCATCTGAACACATGGTTTATATGTGGCACATTGTATCATCTGAATACATGGCTTATATGTGGAACATTGTATCATCTGAATACATGGCTTATATGTGGAACATTGTATCATCTGAATACATGGTTTATATGTGGGACATTGTATCATCTGAATACATGGCTTATATGTGGAACATTGTATCATCTGAATACATGGTTTATATGTGGGACATTGTATCATCTGAATACATGGCTTATATGTGGAACATTGTATCATCTGAATACATGGCTTATATGTGGAACATTGTATCATCTGAATACATGGTTTATATGTGGAACGTTGTATCATCTGAATACATGGTTTATATGTGGAACATTGTATCATCTGAATACATGGCTTATATGTGGAACATTGTATCATCTGAATACATGGTTTATATGTGGGACATTGTATCATCTGAATACATGGCTTATATGTGGAACATTGTATCATCTGAATACATGGTTTATATGTGGAACAGTGTATCATCTAAACACATGGTTTATATGTGGAACATTGTATCATCTGAATACATGGTTTATATGTGGAACGTTGTATCATCTGAATACATGGTTTATATGTGGCACATTGTATCATCTGATTACATGGTTTATATGTGGCACATTGTATCATCTGAATACATGGTTTATATGTGGAACATTGTATCATCTGAATACATGGTTTATATGTGGAACATTGTATCATCTGAATACATGGTTTATATGTGGCACAGTGTATCATCTGAATACATGGTTTATATGTGGCACATTGTATCATCTGTATACATGGTTTATATGTGGAACGTTGTATCATCTGAATACATGGTTTATATGTGGAATGTTGTATCATCTGAATACATGGTTTATATGTGGAACATTGTATCATCTGAATACATGGTTTATATGTGGCACATTGTAACATCTGAATACATGGTTTATATGTGGCACATTGTATCATCTGAATACATGGTTTATATGTGGAACGTTGTATCATCTGAATACATGGTTTATATGTGGCACATTGTATCATCTGAATACATGGTTTATATGTGGAACGTTGTATCATCTGAATACGTGGTTTATATGTGGCACATTGTATCATCTGAATACATGGTTTATATGTGGAACGTTGTATCATCTGAATACGTGGTTTATATGTGGAACGTTGTATCATCTGAATACGTGGTTTATATGTGGAACGTTGTATCATCTGAATACATGGTTTATATGTGGAACATTGTATCATCTGAATACACGGCTTATATGTGGAACATTGTATCATCTGAATACATGGTTTATATGTGGCACATTGTATCATCTGAATACATGGTTTATATGTGGAACCTTGTATCATCTGAATACGTGCTTTATATGTGGAACGTTGTATCATCTGAATACGTGGTTTATATGTGGAACATTGTATCATCTGAATACATGGTTTATATGTGGCACATTGTATCATCTGAATACATGGTTTATATGTGGAACCTTGTATCATCTGAATACGTGGTTTATATGTGGAACATTGTATCATCTGAATACATGGTTTATATGTGGAACAGTGTATCATCTGAACACATGGTTTATATGTGGAACATTGTATCATCTGAATATGTGGTTTATATGTGGAACGTTGTATCATCTGAATACATGGTTTATATGTGGAACGTTGTATCATCTGAATACATGGTTTATATGTGGCACATTGTATCATCTGAATACATGGTTTATATTTGGAACATTGTATCATCTGAATACATGGTTTATATGTGGCACATTGTATCATCTGAATACATGGTTTATATGTGGCACATTGTATCATCTGAATACATGGTTTATTGTGGAACAATGAGTATCATCTGTAAAACATGGTTTAATATGTGGAACATGTATCATCTG